>QRFJ01000543.1:266048-588036 GCA_006176705.1 Cocos nucifera
CAAATAAAATTTTATAAAAAATACTATAATACTAATCATATATATACTAATATATTTAATACTTACAAAAATACATCCGATCGCGACGTTCATCGGCCTGCCCATCTTGTCCATGCGGCTGGATCAGAAAGATCTCGCTATGGTTGGGCATCACTCCATCTCTCATCAGCTATAACAAAGAATAAATTTATCAAAAAGATGAAAAAAATATAAATTTAATTTATCTAGTAAGATTTAGAATTAATTACCTCTCTATGCACACGACTGGCCATAGACTCGTGGCCTAGAGTGTGCGTATACTCCTGGGCTGCACGGTTCTTCCGATTCTGATGGAAGGTAGCCTAACAAGTATTCAAATAAATAATAAATATTTAAAAAATATTTAAATAAAACTTTAAACATATTAAAAAATTTAAAAGTTAAGAATTTTACCTCAAACTTCTGGCTCCTCCAGTGTCTAACCATCCTCTCCCACTAACTCGGAGGATAGTCCTATATCCAGGGAACAAGCTCCTCTGGAGTGTTTCGTCGGTGCTCGAGCCATCCTCTATGGAGCTTGATCTTGTAACCCCGGTATAACTTTTTGATCTTCTTCAGTCGGGCATCTCGAGCCCTCTCATGATCGAGAAAGTCGTACCTCCTCTACATAAATTTATCAAAAATCAGTTATAAAATTATTCTAATCAAACATATATAGTGTAAACATATAAAATGCATAAATATAACTAAGATGCACGTACTTACCCATATCTCCTTCCCATACTCGGTCTTCTGACAGGTAGCATCCATCAAACGTCAGTCTCTTAGGCTCTTACGGGAAATGATGTCTGACCACCTCATAAGCATTCTAAAAAGGAAATGCATCTTCCGTGCGGTCTTTCCCTATTGGTATCTCCTCCGTATCATACTATACCGTCATCTGATGCTGGCAGTTCCACACATGCACTATACGTGTGGGACCGTGAAATATTCTACTAGATGATGCACCTACAATGAAAATACGTTATGCAAATATATAAGTGTACATATACTATATAAAAATAAATAAATAATATAATAAAAACATACACTTAGATGTCGGTGGAGTAGCATGTGTCAGAGATGTGGGTGATGATGGAGGTTTAGATGCCGATGGAGTAGATACCGCTGGTGGAGGTCCCTGAGTAGTTGATGCAGAGGTGGATGGAGTATGCTTCAACTGCTCAGATGCTGAACTCTGAATAATCCATCGAGAGGAAAGGGTGAAAGCTTGATGGCATTTCGGTGCCATCGTGATCTATAACGTTAATGAACATTAACCAATATAACATGTCGAATAATAATCAAAGATATTGCCTAGGTATCATCTGTATAATTACGTATAAATATACGGATGCCAAAGATTATGTATACTAATCAATTGATGAGTTTATCGCTATGCAATGTAATAAACAAAAGCAACAAGATAGGGGTTCTCTTAGCGGCCAGAGGTTCTCTTAGCGGCCGGCATGGCCTAACAGCACTACACAGCCTAAGGCACGAACTACCGACACGGCATGACACAACATAGCCTACCAACACAACACATCCCAAGGCACGGCATGGCCTACCGATATGGTACGGCACGACCTACCGATATGGCATGGCAAGGTTATATTTTCATTCAATATTAGATTAAATTTAAACTTTAAGTCCAAAGAATAGACTTTTAAGAGCATTTAGGTTAGGCTTATGGAATATTTATATGCATTGAATCTAGCTTTTTATTTTACTGATTACTAATAAATTGACAGGTCTATCATTATGCAATGCAATAAATAAAAGCAACAGATATAAATATTTAGAAAATATTATCCAATAAATTCTATAATGAACCCCCTCCCTCCCAGTGATGCCGGCGAGGCCGAACCCCCTCTCTCCCTCCCTCTCTTTCTCTCTCTCTCGATATCCCTCCCCGATGATGGCGGCAAGGCCGGACCCCCTCCCTCCCTCTCTCCCTCTTCCTTTCTTATTTTTGGATCCCAAAATTAGGTCCGAATACCCGAGATCCATTAGGATCGGGGTCTGTTACTTCAAGTATGGACCCATCGGGTATTTGGGTTCGGGTCTAATACCAGTAATTAAAATTAGGTTCAAATCTGAATAACCAGATTTCGATCCAAATCTGACTCATTGATAGGTCTAGTCCAGTGATTAATAAATAATACTATAAAATTAAAATAAAAATATACCTATGACTATAGAAAGAGATTGCATGAAAGCTTGAGGGTCATACGCGGTACTAAGGTAACCTAGAAATAGAGCAGATAGTGAGATAGAGAGAGAAGAGAGAGAAGAGAAAAGAAAAGAGAGAGGGAGAGGGGGCTGGAGGGGCGTGATGGGAAGGCCAAGGGATGGGGGGGCAGGGGGTGGGCGGTCGGGATGGGGAGGGCGGGGTGGGCGCGGTCGGGGGTATGGTGAGGCGGGGACGGCGTGGCGAAGGGCGGAGGCGGCGGGCGGGGAGGTGGGGGGCGGGGGATGGGCGGGGAGGAGGGTAAGGGTGGGGGGCTGGCAGCAGCGGGGGGTGGGGAGGGTGGGGCGATGGCTGGGGGCAAGGGGTGGGCGGCAGGCGGCGGTCGAGGATGGGAGGGGGGGGCGTGGCTGGGGATGGGGGGGCGAGCGATGGGCGATTGGGGATGGGAAGGCAGGGTAGGCAGTCGCGCGGGATGGGAGGGGTGGGGTGATGGCGGCGTCGGATGGAAGGGCAAGGTGGGTGGCCGGGCATGGAGGGATGGGGAGGGTGGGGGGTGGCAGTCAGGGAGGGCAATGGGTGGGTGGTTGGGTGGCGATCGAGGATATGGGGGGCGGACGATGGTGGGGTGCGTGGAGTCTCACCAACAACGGAGAGGAGGAGAGAGAAAGCATGCATACGGAAGGAAAGAAAAATTAAAAATTTTTAACCTAACTTATGACAGCGGTTTTCGATCCGCTACCATAGATCTATGGCAGCGGTTATTAGAAATCGCTGCAATAGATCTATGGCAGTGGTTTCATAACTGCTGCCATAGATTTATAGCCGCGATTTCCAAAAACCACTACTGTAGGTTGGAAATAAATTTTTTCTAATTTTTTATAAATATTATATAATTTTAAAATTTAATGTCCATCTTCACCATTCATTATCTAAATAATTATCATTAGAGTATCGTCACAAAAAATCATCTTGATCCGATGGCCTTAACTTCATCGATCAAAAAAATTTGATTTTGATGATCCCAAATGATGATACGATGACTGATAGATGGAGACCTTTGATCGATCCAAAAATCTGCAATGATGATCTCGGTGATATTTGTAGCATACTATCAAAGTTTTACTTCAATTAGATATCGTTATCATATTAATTTAGTATGAAATGATTTCGACCGTTAAATTAGAAATAAGCGATCAAAGGGTTAAATGACATCCGATTATGAGATAATTTTTTAGTTAAATGATCTTTATTATAATTTTAATCATTTTATATGGTGATGATAGTAAAATTCAAATCATTTTTATATAAATTATTCATGTTAAGCAGATATTGCAAAAGTACGAGCACATGCATATAACAACCAACGGAGTTCAAGAATGGTTATTAGATGATGTATAGTTTTAGATCGTTCTTAGTCTCATGAGTTAAATTTTATAATCACCACTATAAAAAATGATTAAAATAGTAGCTAAGATCATTTACAAAAAATTATCTCATAATCGGACACCATCTAATTTTTTGATCATTCATTTATCATTTAATGGTCGAAATTAACCTATACTAAATTGATCAAGATAACGATATCCAATTAAAGTAAAACTTTGATAGTACACTACAAACATAATTGAGATCATCGTTGTAAGTTTTTGGATTTATCGAAGATCTTCATCTATCAGATCATTGCATCGTTGTTCGTGATCGTCGAAATCAAATTTTTTTGATCGATGAAACTAGGACCATCAGATCGAGGTGATCTTTTGCGATGATACTCTAATGATAATTATTTAGATAATGAACAATGAAGATGGATATTAAATTTTAAAATTATATAATTTTTAAAAAAATAAAAAAAATATATTACAGTGGTTATAAATAATCACTGCCACAGATCAACGTATAGTAGTAGTTATAAGAAACTGCTACTATAGATCCGACCTATGGCAGCGGTTGTCCTAACCGCTGCTATAGATCGAACCTATAACAGCGGTTACAAAGAATCGCAGCCATAGATCGGACCTATAGTAGTAGTTAAAAAGAACCACTGGCATAGATCAGACTATGATAGTAGTTCTTTTTAACCACTACCATAGATCCGAAACTGCTACCATAGGTCCGATCTATAGCAGTGGTTCTTTGTAACTGCTGCCATAGACTCTATTGCAGTGGTTTCAAAAACCACTGCAATAGTATGTGCTGTCGTAGACTCTTTTTGTAGTAATGTTTGCTAAGGCCTCAGAAGTAAGGAATTCTATGAACTCAAGTAGAAGATAGGATATTTGATATCATTCTGATTAGCTTTAGTCTAAGTAGGAGTTGTTGAAAAATATATTCTAAAGCCAATTATCTAAGTGGTAGATGATTGAAATTAGTATATGAATTATCTAATAATAATAGTTATTTGACTGGTTCATCATAAAAGTTCTATCTTTCTTAAATAAACTCCTAAATTATGATGAAGTCCTTAAAACCATAATCAATCGATAAAAAAGAATTTATTGGATAGTTCTTAAATTGTTCATAACCAAATGATAAGTTATTAATAAGGATGATAACTTATTGAGTGTAGGTCGCTGTATGCCATATGCATTGGTTGTTCTCATAACCAAGTGGTATGGAGATATTGGTATGGCATCCAGGTAAGATGTAGGAGTACATCTGCACTGAACGTGAATAATATAGCACTCTATTGTCAAGAGTAGCTAGCTAAGGCTAATGGATATAAGTATCCATCCGATCTGAGATCACCATGGTGACTTGTAAGCAACTCATTATACTTTGGTGTTGGACTGGCCATACTTTTAATATAAGTTCAAAAGATTTCTGGGTACAGTCAAGTATTTATAGAGTTGGTGTGTGAGTCAAGATAGAATTGACCACTCCTAATTAACTTCAGGAAGAGAATGACTCATTGTATTTCAATTTAGCAAAACCTAGGTCTGGATAATCCCCGTAAGGAGTCACGAGATTTACAAAATTTTAAAATACAATAGAGATGACTTGTATGAGTGTTGATAGCTACTCAAAATCATCTTGAGTATTATTAGTCAAAGGAATGAATTATATGATAACCACAGGTCAGAGTTCTAAGAATGTTGCTTTGCATACATTCAACCTATCTGGACATCGGATACCATTGCTAAATGGTCATTTTGATTAGTACAGAAATTGATTCTTATGCTACTGACTTAGGTTCGAACTTATGGGGTTATACACATAAGAAGTTATAATCTAATCAGATGGTTAATCGATGATTGAGAATTGTTCTAAGATCAATCCATCAATACGATTGATGTTTGACCTAATGCAAGTATTGTAGGAGGATCGATTAGCAATTGGATTGCTAATTGGCTTAATTCAATTGAACAATCAGGCTAAGATCAAATCTAATTAAATTAGATTCAATTAGAATTAGTTTGAACTTAATTAGATTAAGTTTAATTGATTTATTGGATAAGCCAATTGCAAGAAAAAAATAATTCCTAGTTGGACTATGATTTGAGTGCACCTAATTCCTAATTGAGTTTGGATTTAAATCAGAATTAAATATGATTTAATCTAATTTAATTAGACTTCTAGTTGGACTAGGATCATCTTTAGTTAGGTTACATTTAATCTGGTTTAAATAAAATTTGAATTAGGTTCAAAATAGTTTTGATCTAGTCAAACAAGTGGAGTCCCAGTTAGACCCGGACTCTCACTCTTCCCTTGCGCCAATAGTCCCATGCCCTATATTTATTTTCAGATCTTTGCATGATGTTTTCCATGCCAATAAGAGCTTCTCCATGCCCCATATCTGGTTTGATTTGGAATTATTTTTGACTTGGTCAAAGATGGCAATTAGTTTTGCCTAAGATTCTATTTGATGGAGTCCATTCAAACCAAAACTCCTCCCTCCTCTTTTGGAAATAATTCCCATGCCAACCAGATTTATGTCACCCTTTTTTTGGTTTTGTGCATGGAAGAGAGAGCTCTCATGCCTAATTTTGTGGGAGGGGCATCCAACTGGCATCCAAGAGTTGGATGCCCCATAGGATTCCTTACAATCATCCTTAAAATTAGGTTTTGATCTGGTCAAAGGGTGGTTATGGGATGCCTCTTTCTAAGTGTTTTTGAGCATCAAAAATACCTGGTATTCCATGCACATAATAAAAAAAATGAGGAGAGGAAGGGCGTGAGGAAAGGAGGTGCCATATTTCTTGGAGAAAAAGTCTTCATCTGGACATCAAATATTGATGTCTTGAAGGGACAAAGGTAAGAGAAGATTGTCTTCTCTTGTTTATCTTTTATGTATTTTCTTTCTTACTCTATGTATTTTATGTGATAAAGTCTAAGAGAGAGAGAGGAAGAGGGCATGGGGATCTGTGCTCCAAGGTGTTGGGGCATGGTGATCATCTTTGGACAAGATCTGATCATGTCCTGATGAGAGAAGAAGAAGAGAAGGTTTTCTCTTAGGGTTTTTTTGAGAACCCTTCTTCTCTATATTTTTATGGGATTTTTATATGAGAAAAATTAAATAATGTTAGATCTGAAAATATAGAAAATATCTAGAGGAGAAGGTCTCTTTTTATCCTAGCATAGAGATGTTTTCAAGATATCAATCATTGATATCCTGAAATAGAAGATTTGTCTTCTCTTAGGGTTTTTCTCATATATTTTTATTTCTAATTTTTGGGAGATCCAAGGGTTGGATTGTTTCCTTATTCCTCCTCTTATTCTTCATCTCTTCGAGTATCCAAGAGATATGGAGAATAATTTTTAGATTTACCATCAGGAGGGATCCACAAAAAGCTAGCATTTTGAGTAGATTTTCATTCGACGAACCTTCAATTTATGTTGTAGCTTCATGTGGACTTTCTGTAGAGGCTGGATGCATGTGCGGTTTCAAAGACTACAATAAAAATTAACTACAGAGTTCTCGATCCATACAAAGGTAAGAGATTTGATATCTTCTCTCACCTAGATGCGATCTAGAATTTAGATTTAGAACTGTTCTAGATCTAGGATATTGATTTGATCAATACCAAAATATTTATTTTCAGATTTAAGAATGCATTATGACATGTTATAGATTCTAGATTTAGGATTTAGTAATTAGATTACATGCTATTGTAGATTAAATAGTTTAATCTACATCTTTTGTTGCATTTTATTTCAAAAAAATTTTGAAATTCAAGCATGAAACCCTACATATTTCTCGACACTGATGTGCCTTCGACTCCTTCGCTTGAGCTATGGCTCTAGTATTGTCATAGTAAAGCAGAACCGAACCATTTAAGGAGGGTGCCACTCCTAGCTTGCTGGTGAACTTTTGCAGTCACACAACTTTTTTCGCAGCATCAGATGCCACGACATACTCTGCCTCGCATACAGAATCAGCCATAATCTACTGCTTGAAACTCTTCCAACAGACCACTCTACCATTCAGAATAAATACATAACCTGACACACTCTTGTAGTCATTATGATCTGACTGGAAACTAGAATCAGTATATCCCATAAGTTTTAAGTTAGCATCTCTATAAATGAGCCATTGATCCTTAGTATTTCTCAAATGCTTCAGGATTGTCTTTACAACCTTCCAATGATTCTCATCCAGATCAAACTGGTATCTACTCACTATCCCTAGTGAGTATGCCACATCTGGTCTCGTACATATCATGGTATACATAATAGAATTCACTATCAAAGTAAATGGAATTCCATTTATACGCTCTCTCTCTTAAGGCATTGTCGGACAATTTCTTTTTGAGAGAGTAATTCCATGGCCTATTGGGAGATAACCTTTTTTAAAATTCATCATGCTGAATTGCTTCAGCATGATATCGATGTACATGGACTAGGATAATTCAAGCAATCTTTTAGATCTATCTCTATAGATCTTCATTTCCAGGATGTAGGAAGCTCATCCCAAGTTCTTCATAGAGAATTACGATGATAGCCAAATCTTTATTTCCTATAGTGCAGGGATATCATTCTCGATTAAGAGAATATCATCTATATACAAAATAAGAAATATGACTACATAACCATTATCCCATTTATACATGCAGGGTTCCTCTTCATTCTTAATGAAGCCATACGTTTTGATCACCTCATCAAAATGCATGTTCCAACTCTGCGATGCCTGCTTCAATCCATAGATGGATCTGTGAAGCTTGCCCACCTTGGACTCGTCTGTGGACGTAAAACCTTCAGGCTGTATCATATACATCTCTTCGTCTAGCTCTTCATTTAGGAAAGCTATTTTTATATTCATTTGCTAGATCTTATAGTGCAGATATGTTGTTATCGCAAGCATAATTCGAATGGACTTGAGCATTGCCACCAAAAAAAATATCTCATCATAGTCAATACCATAATGTTGATGATATCCTTTGGCAACCAAACAGGCTTTATAGGTCTCCATCTTCTCGTTTGCATCCTTTTTTCTTTTAAAAATCTACTTACACCCAATAAATTTTATCCTTTTAGGTGGATCAATCAGTGTCCATACACTGTTGACTTTCATGAACTCTATTTTGGACTTCATGGCTTCCAACCATTTATTGAAGTCAAATCTCTGTATGGCATCCATGTAGGTGATCAAATCCTTGTCGTTTTCATTTAGTTCAATAGGATCATCATCCTGGATCAAGAAACCATAGTATCTATCCGATTGATGTGGTACTCTATCGAATCTCCTTAAAGGTGCCTCTATAACGAGCTCTAGGTTTGATTTTATCAAATTTATCTTTGTAGGTTCACTAGAATGTGTTAGTTCTTCCATCTATTGAACTTTACTAAGTTCAATATTAGAGGTAGCTATTCCTTCCCTAAGGAACTTTTCCAAAAAGACTTCTCTATTGCTGACGAACACCTTTTGCTTTTTAGCAAGGTACAAGTAATTACCCCTAATTTTCTTTGGGTATCCTATGAACAAGCATTTATCTGACCTAGGTCTAAGTTTTTCTAGCTACAAATATTTGATATAAACCGAACACTCCTAAATCCTAAGGTGAGAGAGTGACGGTCTATGCTTAGTCCATATCTCATATGGAGTCTTTGCAACATACCTGCTCGGAACATTATTCAAAACAAAATAAGCAATCTTGAGTGCATACCCTCAAAATGAAATTGGTAGACTCATAAATCTCATCATGGACCGAACGATGTCCAACAAAGTTCGATTCCTCCTCTCAGACACACCAATACTATGGTGTTACAGGAGGGGTCTATTATGAGAGAATTTTATTCTCTCCTAGATATATCAAAAACTCATTGAAAAGGTATTCACCTCCTCAATTTGATTGAATAGTTTTAATACTCTTTCTAAGTTATTTTTCTTCCTCATTTCGATATCGTTTGAACATTTCAAACGAATCGGATTTACTCTTCATAAGATAGACGTATCCATACCTTAATAGATCGTTAGTAAATATAATGAAGTAGTAATACCCGCCTCTAGCACACATATTCATAGGTCCATATACATCGGTATGTACTAGCCTAGAAACTCAGTGGCCCGTTCATCTGTTTCAGTAAAAGATGATTTGGTCATTTTACCAAGAAGGCAGGACTCATAGGTATTCAATGACTCATAATCATCGATGTCAAGGATACGCTTCTTGACTAACCTGTTAATCCTATTCTTCTTTATGTGACCGAGCCTACAATACCAAAGATAGGCATTGATGACATTATCTAGTTTTGATCATTTATTTGATGTGTACATTACATTAATAGACTGTGATAAAATATAAATATTATTTCTTAATTATCCTCGCATTACTGTAACATCATTCATAATGATATCATAATAATTTTTTTTTTACTAATAAATAATAACCATCTTGTGCCGAAAGCCTAATAGATATTATGTTCATCATAAAAGATGGACAATAGTGATAGTCACTTAAAATGATATTATTATTTTTGAAAATAAGCTCAAGAGTTTTCAATGTTAGGACTGAAACTTTACTTTCATCCCCAACATTAAGAAATCTATCGTCATTCTCAAACTTTCTACCAATTTGAAGTCCATGCAACGAATTGCATATGTGAATTAGACTTCGGTATCTAATACCTAGGTAGATATATCACAAATGAAGAAATTGCAAGGTGTTATCATATAATAGCCTTGACTAGCAACCACTTACTGATTTTTTCTATTCAGCCTATTCGGGTCAAGAGGACCATTCCTTTTTAGGTCTGCCAGATTAGGGTCAACACTAGACCTATTATATTCAGGTCCTAAACACTTGTCACTATCCAATAGTGAATTGAGCGGACTTACACTAGCCATTCTATTTATCTAAAAGGAAAACATAAGACCATATTAGTACTCGAATTATTTAACCCTAAAGACTTAGACTTTAGTCTAAAGATTCTCTTACTATTTTAATGAATTGGTAGCCTCTACCTCCAATTCAAGAAATTGCACTAACTCCTTAGTGGGTACTAGAATCCACCTAGACTACAAATGGGCTCGAGGAAAGCTTTGGCTAACCCGTGTGCATCTATTAATAGGTTTACAATCAATTATTTTTTTAAATAATTTTTAGTAATTAAATTTTATCCTAGAAATCAATTCAGTAGGCTAAGGCCTTCACTAAAATGATTTGGTTAAATCCAACCATTAACATGATTGATGTCGGTACATTAAACCAATAATGACCAGGCTCGAGGAAAGCTCTGGCTAACTTGACCACCATTAAGAGAGTATAATCTAATCATTATATGTGGACAGTAATTTCAATATCCAGATGAACACTAGGTGTAAGACACCTCTAATATTCACCTAGAAAATTGAACTCATTATTATTCATCTTAATGGGAGGCTATGACTTGGTTATCCCTATAACTTAGTCATTTTAAGGACCTAATAATTTAGAGGATTTAGGTTACATATGATTTAAGGATAGAAAGGACATGGATCAATTTTTTTCCACCGACTTCACCAAGTCAATTGGTTAGAACTAGGATCAATTTCGGTCCATGGGCTCCTAATTCAGTCTTACTGATTGAAATCAGTCTAATTGATTTCCAGTGATATGTATCAGCTCAAATCACCAAGTGATCTAATCAAATCTTAATCAACCATGTCAGTCAGGTAAATAAGATCAGTAGAAGGAATATGCCATTAACTAATCAAAGATCGAATCAGTGTGAGTAGCTCCCAATTAAAAACCACTGGTCTTGTCTGCCAAAATTACCTTAGACACCAACCGATTAATGAGGTTCAATCTGATCGACCTAGTAATTTTGGACTAGACCACTTAGCCATGAATCAAGTCCATCTTGGTCTAGTTAAAGACATAGACTTGTCCAACAACAACTATTGAAGTTGAATCTAGAGTGTCTTTGACCTAATCTAATACAATATTTGGTTAGATTTGATTAATTCCTCTAAATTAATTCATTCTTTAACTAATCTTAGGTCTAACTCAATTAATGGACCTAATTCATCTAACCTTTTAACCTATAGTTTATACATTTATCTTAGAATCTTTAATTCAAATTTTTAGATCCTATGATACAACACTTAATCTTTTATTATTTTATTAAGTTTTTGGGCTGATGGATCATGATTCGGCATTTTAAAAATATTTTTTAAATTTTGAAAAGTTTTAAATTTTTTGTTCACCAAATGAGTTGACTTATTTCAAAAATGGGTCAGCTCATTTTATAAACAACAATCTATTGCTATTTTCATAACAAAAAATAACCCATAATAAAATCAAAGCATGAATCACATATTAGATCTAATCTAATATATTCATATCTAATTTTTAATTTATCATTTTTATGTTAATTAAAATTATTTTAATTAATATATAAATACATCATATATGCTAGCATTTAATTTTTTTTAATTAACACATAAGCATGTCAAGCAACCTGATACCATTGTTGGAAATTGAGTGCAGGGTTTAGGACAAGCTTTTCAATTTTTTTTTTAATTTTTATTTCAGTGGAAGTAGAAAAATTAATCTAATATTAATTAAGATATGCATTAATCTAACCAATAAATCTATACTAAGATCTAGACATGCTGATATATAATTGAAAAAATGAAATGCATTCGATCAGCAAATCAGATTTACTGATCGATCAGTGTACTATACACAATACCTTTGTGCGGGTAGATGATCTTCACAATCTGAATCATAGGATGAAGCTCATGATGTTGTGTTGCAGCCGCATACTTGTCCAGCCTCTACAGACGGTCCACACAGTGCTCTTGGTCCCAACCAGTTCCACCGAAATGCTAGCTCCTCGTCGGGGCCCTCGACGGCTAATCATGATTGATCTGATCAATCATCTTCTTACTGATCTCCTGGATGCTTTAGAAAATTAGATCATGTACATTGGAGGATGATGAGGCAGTGACAAAAATCTGATGGTGATCAGGCACTCATAGTGCTAAATCTATCCACCCGAACCCAAGGACATAATCTAGGGTTTCACACACCTAAAAAACCTTGACTCCATAAATATGATCTAACACCTTCTCTCTTTAGAATTTTCTTATGAAATAATTTTTCATAGGTAAAGGGACTCTCCCTTTACGATACACCCACTCTCAAAAACTTTTAAGATGGGTGACAAAAGAAAAAAAATAATAGAATCAGCCTGTGAGGAATGTTGGCATAGGAAGGAATGCTTCTCTCCCTAGACTATTCCACGCCCAAAACTTGCTCCCCCTTTCTGGATTTCTCTCTCTTAAAACTCCTTACACACTCTCATGCATGCCCTTAGAATCATCCCATTTAATTTGGTGATAATTCTATGAAAAATTGACATGGGATGGATAAGAAGAGGGAGGTTAAGTGGTTTCAACCACTTGCTTGAATTCAAAATTCAAGCAAGTCTTTATCCCTTTCCCAACGCCCACCCTAGGAGTTTGATGCGTAGAAGGATTCTCCTTCTACATGCCCACTCTCAGAAATGCACAAAATTGTGTGTCAAATGCATAAGGTGGTGTAGAGAAATAGATAAGATAAGGATGGGTTCAAACTTCTCAACAAATTAAGTTGAATTCAAAATTCAACTAACTTTGAACCGGTCCAACCCTTGGACCAGGTCAAAAGTAGATAAGACAGGGGTGTAGAAACCTTTTAGGCATGAGAAAATCTCATGCAAAATCTGAAATGTGCATGGAGAAATAGGATCAAAGTGGTCAAGGTGCAGGGAGAAGAGTTTGAAAATTCAAACTTTATTTGATTTGATCCAAATTGATTTCAACCAAATCAATTTATCTGGACCTAATTAGATCAGGTTAAATCCAACCAAATTAGGCTTAACCCAATCTAATAAAACTCTAATTAAATTAAAAATTAATTAGGTTCAGGTCCTGATCAAATCAGGATCGAATCTTCCATAGTGATTAGGTCATCATATGACCTAATCGGATCAAACCTAATTGAATCAAATTCAATCAGATTTAATCAAATCCTCATCACTCAATCAAATTAAGCTAATCAGCAATCTAATTACTAATAAATCCTCTAATAAATATAAAGTTCCAATCAGGTGGATATCTGGGCAACAGAGTCCCATCTATATGAAACTCTTGAAGAGTCCCAAACCAGTGAGACTCTTGAATCTAGTGTCCCAAACAAATGAAACTCGCGATCATAGAGTTCCAGACAAGTGAGACTCTTGATCAGATGATCTCATATAAGTAGAACTCAGAGTTTCAGTCTATGAAACCCATAAAGGCAGAGCTCTAGTCCAATGAGACTCTTGATCATAGAGTTCTAGACTAATGGGACTCTTGATCAAAGAGTCCCAGATAAGTAGAACTCAGAATTTTAGTATAGTGGGACTCTTGATCATAGAGTTTTAGACTATTGGGACTCTTGATCAACCATTAGATTAGGTAGAAACTCTTATTATATGTGATCCCATAGGTTCGAATCCTAAGCTGGTATCACGGTAACCAATTTTCGTGTACCAATCGATGTGACCATCTAGCAATGGTACTCGACGTTCGGATAGGTTGAATAGTCATAATGCAACATCGATGAACCTGTAGCATATGGTTATCATATAATTCATCTCTTTGACCTCAGTGCTCAAAAGATGATCTAGGATTTAGCTGTCAATCCTAAAAATCATCTACAGTGTATTTCAAAATTTAGTGTCCATCGAATGGACCATCCTAACTGAGGTTTTACTAAATTGAAATGCAGTGATGTACTTACTCTAATACTTAGAGGGGTCAATTTCATTTTGACACACGTACTGACTTTACAAGTACTTGACTACACCTAGTAGCCTTCCATCACTAAATTAGAAATTCAGGTGGTCCGATACCTAAGTACAGTGAGTTGCTTGCAAGCCACAATGATGATCTCAGGTCTAAGGAACACTTATACTTATATCTTTCGTAAGCAACTCTTGACAGTAGAGAGCTCTATAGTTGGATCATGTTCAGTGAAATGTATCTCTACACTTCACCAACATAATAGTATCTCTATACTTCTTGGTTAAGAGGACAACTAACACTTATGGCACACAACGATCTACACTTGATATGTTGTCAACCTAGATAATAACGAATCATTTGGTCGTAAACTAGTTTAAGGACTAAATGATAAATTCTTCTTTATCGAGTCTAAATAGTCCGAAGGATTTTATCATAGAAGAATTCATTACAAGAAGATGCAAAAAAAATATGATGAAAAATTAGAATAATAATTTTATTTATTTATAATTTAAGTATAAATTACATTCAGCTCAACCATCTATAATCTAGATGATTGGCTTTAGGATATAATTTTCAACAACTCTCACTTAGACTAAGGCCACTCAGAATAGTATCGAATATCCATCTTTCATTTGTGATTGTCGAACTCTTTAATTCCAAGAGCCTTAGTGAATGGGTTGACCACGTTCTTCTTTTTGTCAATCTTCTAAAGGTTGACATTAGCTCGCTCCATGATCTCTTGTACAAAATGGTAGCGATGCAGAATATGCTTGGTTCACTGATGTGCCTTTGGCTCCTTTGCTTGAGCTATGGCTCCAGTGCTATCATAGTAAAGCAGAACCGGGCCATCTAAGAAGGATGCCACTCCTAGCTCATCGATGAATCTTCGCAGCCACACAGCTTTTTTCATAGTATTAGATGTCGTGACATACTCTGCCTTGCACATAGAATCAGCCACAGTATGCTGCTTGAAACTCTTCTAATAGACTGCTCCACCATTCAGAATAAACACATAACCTAACACACTCTTGCTGTCATCATGATCTGACTGAAAATTAGAATTAGTATATCCTATAAGTTTCAAGTCAGCATCTTCATAAATGAGCCATTGGTTCTTAGTACTTTTCAAATACTTCAGGATTATCTTTACAATCTTTCAGTGATTCTCATCTGGATTAGACTAGTATCTACTCACTATCCCTAGTGAGTATGCCGCATCTAGTCTTGTACACATCATGATGTACATAATAGAACCCACTATCTAAGTATATAAAATCCAACTCATATGCTCTCTCTCTTGAAGAGTTGTCGAACAATCTTTCTTCGAGAGAGTAATTCCATGGCCTATCAGAAAATAGCTTTTTTGAAAATTCACCATGCTGAACTGCTTCAGCATGGTATCGATGTACGTGGATTGGGACAATCCAAGCAACTTTTTAAATCTATCTTTATAGATTTTCATCCCCAGAATGTAGGAGGTTTCTCTCAAGTCCTTCATGGAGAATTATGATGATAATCAAATCTTTATTTTCTATAGTACAGAGATGTCATTTTCGATTAAGAGAATATCATCCGCATACAAAATAAGAAATACGACTACATAACTATTAGCCTATTTATACACGTAGGGTTCCTCTCTATTCTTAATGAAGCCATATATTCAGATCATCTTATCAAAATGCATGTTCCAACTCTATGATGTCTGCTTCAATCCATAGATGGATTTCTGAAGCTTGCACACCATGGACTCATCTATGGATGTAAAATCCTCAGGCTATATTATATACATCTCTTCATCTATAGCTCTCTATTTAAGAAAGCTATTTTTACATTCATTTTGCCAGATCTTATAGTCCAGATGTGCTGCTATAGTAAGTATTAGTGCAGAATCTGGTTGACATCAAAACTAGACTAGAGCTAGAGCGGACAAGGTCGCCGTCGGTGACCGACAAGATAAATCCTGATTGGAATAGGAGGTGGCTCTGGTAGGACCCTCTGATGATCAAATCAATTTTTCTGGCCAACATAAATGAAGCACTCAGAAAATTAGAGTAGAGTTTAGAACTTAGAAAGAAAGCATATCTAAATGATCCCTTATACAGGTGGAGCTCGTAACAAACTGATGGTGATAGTCGTAACCGTCTGATAGTGGGCCATTTAGGATCATGTGAAGTTTGCTATGGAGAGTAGTGTCCGTTGTCATGACGTGCTAGTTTGTTGAGATTTAATAGTTGAAGTTCGGATGGGATGGCTATTAGCGATGAAGAGCTTCATACCATAATAATTCTAGAGAAGTTCAGACTTCTCTAAGGTTGTCTGCCTATTGATTGGTTCACGTTGAGTTGGAAGTTGAATCTACAAAGACGATGAGGTCCTTCTGGATGATAGTATGGAATTTGACTGAAGAAAATCTGCTTGGCAACTGGAAGGAGTTCGATTGGAGGGAGCCCTTTTGGCAATTAGATGGAGTTCGATGATTGGAAGGAGCTCAGCTGGTGGCTAGGATGGGCAAGCACAATTAGAGCATTCTGATGAGTATCAATCACTTCTTCGAAGTTCAATTATCTTCAAGGTCGTCTGCAACTAAATAACCATCATTGATTGTAGGTTGATAAGGATGGCAGATTCACCAATTAAGAATTATGGCCAGGCTCTTCAGGAAGGAGTTTGGGCTTAATCTAATGGTGGAGTTCTTTTGTTTATCCTAGTTTGCACACTCGAGATTCCAGATTTGATAGGGCCAAGATCTGCCACTCTCAATAAGGCATGGAGGTTCATCCAGAGGAAAGCTCTACCAGTTAGTGGTTCTTGTCGTGAGATCCAATCTGCAATAGCGAGACTTAGCCTAAAGGGGATCTAGATAAATAGAAGTTCTGCCAGCTTCAAGATCGATCAGGTTAGGTTACATAGGGATTGGATGCTTGGCCGATTGCTTAGGCAACCGCTTTCACTGTTCAAGCTCATCCAGATGGGATTCGTGATGCTTTGTGGGCTCTGCAGTTCACCCATGTAGTCTAGAAGATCAGTTGGCTGATTGAAGGTTGGCCATCTTGAGGTTATCTTTGGACCAGATATAAGGCCAAACTTCGACAGAAGCAGGTTTAACCTCAATAATAGTCTCCCTACTCTCAAGTTCGAAGTTCGAAGAAAGGAAGTATAAGGAATGGCGACTATCGAAGTCTTTTTCTGATTTTCTATGCTCGTCGGATGGAAAATTTTGGCATATGCTATGCTGGCGCCGAAGCTTCTTCAATATAAGATGATCCGAAAGATAATTTATCAAAACTCTCATCGAAGCTCTATCCTAGGTACGGTGCAATTAAGGACCTGTCAGCTATCAGCCCCTATCAAAATGAGTGAGACACGTGTCAATCAGGGCTTGGTCGGAGGAGACCTATAATCATAACTGCCTTAGGCTCTTTAGGATATTTAAGCTCATGTTCTTCCTTTAGGGCCTCATTTCGACTGAGATCTTCTCCCTCCTCTTCTAGTTTTTGTCTTCCTCCTACTCAAGAGTTTCGGCCTCCTCCACCATTTTCACCGATCCCAGGCATCCTCTCCTTCGATTTCCATCATGCTCACCGTCTCTCTGCTCTTCCCAATTCTGAAATCCTTCTCTTGATTATTCCTGCATCTTTTGTCTTCGTCTATTTCGTTTCTTCAAGCAAGTCTTGCATGTTACTTTTCTTGATTTTTGAAATTTTTCAAAGCCTTGTTTGATTCATATGTCTATCAAAGAATCCTGATCAACCTATTCCGAATGTTCGTCCCTTTTAGTCCTAATGGATCCATCCCATAAAGACACCAAACTTGTAGAGACATCCCAACCTCTGTTCATCTCTGACACCATCCCTTGTAAACTTCGGCATGAAGACCTCTCATTAATTAGAATCCAATTTTAGATTCCTTCCGAATATGAGCTCAAACTTTCTGATCTCAGTGACCGAGCCTGCTCCCCTCCTCCAGGCCATATTTGTTTGTATGTTGAGACCCTTTGAGTTGGACTTAGGTTACCAATTCCTCCTTTTATAGAAGCCCTGTTTAGGTTCTTAAATATCTCCCTTGCTTCCATGGTGCCGAACTCATTTAGGTTGTCATAGGATTTCTTTCGTTATGCATCATGGTTGATGTCCGACCTATCATCTTCTTGTTCTATAATTTTTTTACTTTCAAATACCATCCCACTGCCAAAGATTGATGGTATGTCTCTTCTTAGTTTGGCAAGAAGGGGCTGCTTAAGGGTGCTCCTTCCATTCACAACTGGAAGAAAATTTTTTTTTATGTTTCGTGCCTCTCTTTAGAGTTGGGACTTCCTTCTTGGGGGGATTTAAGGGACTCGGTCCGTCGAGCTCCTGAGTTAGAAAAAGAAGATCATGACTTGATTGATAAGCTGAAGAACTATTGAGCTCCTCTGATCTTCAAACTCATGGATGATCAAACTTTGTTCAACCTTGGTCTTAGTCTCCTGGATCCGACAGGTAGTGCCTCATAACTAGTCAACTATACATTATTCTTTCCTTTAACTATTTTTGCCATAGAGATGACTTCGAAAGAACAATTCTGCTTATCCAAAGAGATTAAGTCCCTCAAGAGGAAAGGCAGCTCTGTTGGAGAACCATCGAAGAAGGATCGCATCAAAGAGCTAACCTCGACCATGCCGATCCAAGCTATGCCTGCTTTAGAAACCATCGTGGCCATGCCGATCTTGACCTTACCCGATGAAGATGCTCACCCTGTGCCTCTTGAGTAGCAGAAAGTTATGGAGAAGAAGGATAAAAATGTTGTTGCCAAGAAGGTCAGGAGAAAAATTGGGTGCTCTAGTGGCGAAAGCTCCGACCAGGGGTAGGATTCTTTGGATGATCGAGAGGTCGTCCAATCTCTAATAGAGGGCAGCATCCTCCCACACATCATCGACAAGATGATTCAGATGGAGAATGTAGAGAGGTTCGATGAGTCCTTCACTACTTATCTTGAGGTAACCAATTTTTCTAATCTTGATTAAATGTCGAGTGTACCTTTGAAGTTCTGACCTGATCTTTGCTCTACAATTGGGACACTATTTGTTCACTCACTTGAAGGCAGTGTATCTTTATCAAGCTGAGGCTTCCAGAGTGTGAGCTCAGAAGTGGCACTTCCAAATCTTGAAAATATGAGAAGACAGGTCATAGAAAGATGGGAGCGAGTCAGAAGAAGAATCAGTCTCAATAGAAAAGTTCAAAAACTGGGCCGGTTCACTCTGAGACTGAGCCGGCTCAGTTGGAAACTAGGTTGGCTCAGTCCAGGATTGGGTCGGCTAGGTCTTAAAAAAAAATTTAGATAGAGAGCAGTATTTTTGGACTATTGGCATGGTACATAACTAGGTCGGCTCAGTTTGGGATTGAGCCGACCCAATCGCAGGTTAGCTGGCTCAGTCTGAAACTGGGCCGACTCAATTTTCATGGGTTATTATTTTATGTATATGAGTTATTTGAATTTGGAGACTTTTTCTATGAGCTTGGGCTTGACCCTTTATAAAATATATATACTAAAAATAAGTCAAGGTTGTAAGAGTGTTGAAATATACTGAATAAAAATTTTTTTCTTCTGAAAATCTCTTCTTCTTTTCTTCTCTATTTCTTGATTTATTTGATCATGCTTTCGTTGAGATCTTTAAGAAGTACTTTCTTGATTGCTTGGTTAATCATCGACGGCCATGCCGATCTATGTGGGAAGAGCGCATATTTTCAACATTTGGTATCAGAGCGGTATTGCATGAAAGAAAGGAAGACACCTAGAATTTACTATATCCAGGATCTGTTGCATAAGATTTTATCCTAAAACTTCTAGTTTATTTCATAGTTGTCTCTAGATTGAGATGAAGATTGTTTACATGGAGGAACGATGATACAGAAGTTTGGAAAGAGGATCTAGGGCTAGTTAGATCTTCTATGAAGGATAGTTTTATTGGTGTGTGACTGTAAAGGATGTTAGGGATCTGTTCTTAACTTATTTGAAGTCATAGTATCAAGTGGATTCAAGGTGGATTTTGAGAAGTTCGATGGTAAGAAAAACTTTATTCTATGGCAGCAAAGAGTAAAGAACTTGTTGGTTCAACAGAGGATCTACAAGATCTTGACAAAAAAAAGTCAAAAAAGATCAGTGTCGAGGATTGGGAAGAGTTGGAGGAAATTGCTTTTAGCATAATTCGGATGTGCTTGGCTGATTAGGTTTTGCCCAAGGTTTACATAGAGACTATAGTAAAGGAGCTCTGGAAGAGACTGGAGAACACATACATGAAGAAGAACATGACGAACAAGCTATGGTTGAAGAAATAACTATATAGTCTGAGGATGTCCGAAGGCGGAGATCTTGTTGCACATATCCAAAGGTTCAATCAGATGTGTTCTAAGATGATGAGTTTGGATGTGAAGATCGATGAGGAGGATCGAGCATTGCTGCTATTATGTTCTCTTTCAGATTCGTATGATGGTCTCATAACAACTCTAGTTTATGGGAAGGAGATCCTAAACTATGAAGAGGTTGTTAGTGTGCTCAGATCAAATGAGCTAAGAAAGAAGATCTGCAAGGGTGACCCTAAGTCTGAGATCTTGGTTGTGAATGAAAGATAGGGAAGATCAAAGGAGAAAATAAGAAAAAAATCCAAGGGCAGGTCAAAGTATCACGATCAGAGGAAGATGATATTGAAATGTTATAAATATCATCAGCCTGAACACCTGAGAAGAGATTATCCCCTTTTGAGATCAAAAATAGGAAAGGTCGGCAAAAAAGATGATACAACTTCTGTGAGCAGTGGACAAGACCTGCTAGTTGTATTAGATGGATCTATAGAGTGCGATACTATGTGGATATTAGATTTAGCATGCTCGCACCACTATATTTTTCATCGTGAGTGGTTTGCTACCTACCAAAAGGCCGATGGTGGAAGTGTTAGTCTTGAAGATGATCACCCATACAAAGGAGCTGGAATTGGCTCTATTAAGATGAGGATGTATGATGGGATCATTCGTACGTTATCAAATATCAGGCATGTATCAGAGTTGAAAAAGAATTTAGTTTCTTTGGACTACTTGGAGGAGCAGGGTTATGCTTTTAGTAGCCAAACTGGGAGTGGATGTTTGAAAATTTTTAAGAAAGCTTTGGTGGTGATGAGAGGTAAAAGACTAAGCAACAATCTTTACAGAATGGAAGGCTCAGTAGTAAATGATAGTGCAGAGGTGCTAGCAGCGGCACAGAAGGAGTAGATTTTATATCGACTGTGGCACTATCGGATGGATCATATGAGTGACCGTGGGCTCACAGAACTAAGTAGAAGAGGTATGATCCCAGTCCTAAAGAAGGAGGGCATAGATCTTTGTGAGCCGTGTATCTTTGGCAAACAACATAGGATGAAGTTTGCTAGAAGTACCAAGCGCAATGAGGGAGTGCTGGATTTAGTGCACTTGGATGTGTGGAGACTAGCTTCTGTATCAGCTAGAGGTAGGGCAAAATACTTTGTTACTTTCATTGATGATTTCTCAAGGAAGGTATAGGTTTATCTTATCAAAGAAGAATCAGAGATGTTTGCCCGATTCAGAGCCTGAAGAGCTGAAGTAGAGGAGTTAAGGAGATAGATAAAGTGTCTGAGGTCGGACAATGGAGAAGAGTATACTAGCCTAAAGTTCAGAAGGTACTATGAGAAAAATGACATCAAATGTCATTACATGGTGAGGATGACTTCCTAGCAGAATGGTGTCGTAGAGAGGATGAACCAAACATTGATCGAGAAGGCATAGAGTTTAAGACTGCAGACATCACTCCCAAAGTCCTTTTGGGGTGATGCTCTAACTTTTTCTTATTTTCTTATGAACAGGTCCCCTCATTATAAGCTAAATGGAGGCATTCCAGAAGAGGTCTAGAGTGGAAAGAAGATGAAGCTTGGCCATCTGAAAGTCTTCGGTTGCGCAACCTATGCACATGTGGAGCTAACCGAGAGGAGCAAATTGAATCCAAAATCTCAAAAGATGACATTCATAGGATATCCACAAGAAATCAAGGGATACCTGCTATGGGACTCTCAGGCACCAAAGTCAGTGATCAGTAGAAATGTTATCTTTGATGAGAAGAGAATCTTGAGGAGGTCTGGGATAGATGAAACTGGGAAAACAAAGGTGAACAGCGGTGGCCAGTCAGAGAATGATGGCATGCAGGTTATATCCACTTATAAGAGTGTTCCTGTTGAGGTGGAGCTAGGCAGAAAAGTATTATCTTAGATTGAAAATCAACATGGAGGGTTGGCAGTTCAGACAGATGTGCAGGAGCAGCCATAGACATCAGGCAGAGATGTGCTAGTGAAAGTGGCTTTGCATAAGTTTCAGCATACTATTAGAAGATCGATCAAATATGGCATTGATGAGGTTATCTTCTATGCACTCATCACTACTAATGGAGATCGAGAGAATTATGTAGAGGCCATGGAGAGTGAGGATCATGATTCATGAATGTAGGCCATGATGGAGGAGATGGAATCACTTGAGAAGAATTAGACATGGTAGCTGGTGGATCTTTCAGAGGATGCTCGACCTATTGGCTCAAAGTGGGTGTTCACAAAGAAAGAAGCACCTTTAGAACAAGGTAGAGTCAGATTCAAAGCAAGGCTGGTAGCAAAGGGATACTCACAAAGGGAAGGGATTGACTATACAAAAATTTTCTCTCCCATGGTGCGTCATACATCTATTCGAGTTTTGCTGTCACTGGTGGCACAACATAACATGAAATTGAAATAGATGGATGTGAAGACGACCTTTTTTCATGGGATTTTAGAGGAAAGAATTGACATGAAGCAGCCAGATGGTTTCATGGAGATGAGATAGAAAGAAAAGGTGTGTTTACTTAGAAAGTCTTTGTATGGCTTGAAACAATCCCCTCGTCAGTGGTATCGAAGGTTTGATAGCTTTGTCTTGAGCCCGGATTTCAGCAGATGTGAACATGATTGTTGTGTCTACATCAAGGATGTAGATGAGGAGGATGCCCTATACCTGTTATTGTATATAGATAATATGCTCATAGCCAGTAGAAGTATGGATGCTGTGAAAAGGTTGAAAAGGACATTATTATCTGAATTTGAGATGAAAGATTTAGATCCAATTGAGAAAATTCTTGGAATGGAGATTTGCAGAGATAGGTGCGAAGGAGTGCTCCATTTGTCACAAGAAAAGTATGTCTAGAAAGTTCTAGAGAGATTTGGGATGGAGAAGGCCAAACCTATAGAGACGCCATTATCGAGCTATATATCTCTCTCCAAGTTACAGTACCCCCAGTTAGAAGTGGAGAGAAAGTACATGGAATGAATCCCTTACGCAAATGCTGTAGGCAGTATGATGTATACTATGGTGTGCTGTAGACTAGATATAGCACATGCTGTGAGCATAGTTAGTAGATACATGGTTAACCCTGGAAAGAAACACTGGAAAGCATTGAAATGGATATTGAGATATCTGCATGGAATAAGAGATTATGGTTTGGTGTTTGGTAGGTAGCCCGAGGGATTTGGAGAACAATCTATGAAGATGTGTGAAGGTTCAGATCCTCTGAAAGAGTTTGTTGATGCAAATTTTGCTGGTGATCTTGATACAAGGAGGTCTACTACTGGATATCTCTTCTATGTATATGATGGACTGGTGTCTTGAAAATCAATCCTTCAGCTAATCATGGCCTTGTCTACCATAGAGGCCGAGTACATTGGGATAATGGAGGCTGCAAAGGAAGCCCTTTGGCTTAGGAGGCTGATTAATGAGTTGGGGGTGGAGCAGAACAAGGTTACACTATTCAGTGATAGTCAGAGTGCTCCGTTGTTGGCACAGAACCCAGTCTATCATGTGCGCACAAAGCATATAGATGTGAGGTACCATAGGATCATAGAGCTGGTGGAGGAAGATGAAGTGGAATTGATGAAGGTCCATGCTAAGGAGAATCAGTCTGATGCACTCATGAAGGTACTCCCCAGAGATAGCTTTCAGAGATGTGTGGCACGGATGGGTCTGTTGAAAAGAGATGAGTTCATAAGGACTTGGAAGCACCAAGGTGGAGAATGTGAGCTCAGAAGTGGCACTTCCAAGTCTTGAAAATATGAGAAGATAGGTCATAGAAAGATGGGAGCGAGCCAAAAGAAGAATCAATCTCAATAGTAAAGTTCAGAAACTGAGCCGGCTCAGTTGAATATTGGGTCAGCTTAGTCCAGGACTGGGTTGGCTAGATTTTAGAGAAAAATTTAGATAGAGAGCAGCATTTTTGGACTGTTAGCATGGTACATAATTGGGTAGCCAGTTCAATCTGAAACTGGACCAGCTCAGTTTTCATGGGTTATTATTTTGTGTACGTGGGTTGTTTGGATTTGGAGAGTTTTTCTATGAGCTTGAGCTTGACCCTTTGTAAAGTATATATACTAGAAATAGGTCAAGTTTGTAAAAGTGCTAAAATATACTAAATAAAAGCTCTTTTTCTCAAAAATCTCTTCTCTTCTTCTCTATTTCTTAATTTATTTGATCGTACTTTTGTAGAGATCTCTAAGAAGTACTTTCTTGATTGCTTGGTTAATCACCGACGGCCACGTCGATCCATGTGGGAAGAGTGCATATTTCCAACATAGAGCCCTCCAGGAGGCTCGGATGGAGATCGAAAAGGTTTGGGCTGAGGTCGACTATTTGAAGAAGGCCTCAGAGGTTCAATCTATGGAAGTTGAGCATCTTCGGGAAGCACTACAGAAGGAAGAAGAAGCAGTGGCAGGGCTGAAGGCGGCTTTGACTCTTGCAGAAGAAAAAAAGAGAAAGATTAAAGAGGAGGTTGGCACCTAGAAGGAGCGGGCAGTCGAGGCCTTCAAGTCCTCCAAAGATATGGAGGATATCAAGATCGCCTTCACCAGGAAGGCCTTTCTAGGGGAATTCAAGATCTGCATGAGGAGGGTTGTGAAAATCTTTCCTGATATAGACCTCAACCTTCTAATGGATGAGCCTGATGAAGAGGCGGATCCCTCCAACATCAGTGCCGCCTCCCTCGCTGCAGAACCCACCCCCAAAGTTCCTGAACCTATAGGCACAGCCCCTGAATCTGCTCCCAAACCTGAGGTTGCAGAGAATGCACCGATCTCGACCATTATTGCACCACCCGAGGTTGAAAACTTTTGATAATTATATCTTTTTCTTTTTTTCTTTTGATGTAGACAAATCATTTTGAGCAATGAAAATATGCTTCTTCTCTTTATATTTGTGCTATGGTGCGTGTCATTCAGAATTCTTCTAATGATCGAAGCCATGACCCATCGTCTCCAATCGAGGCTGAGCCACTACCTCAGGATGTTCCTCTGAGGTCCATAGTTAGAAACCTAGAAAAAGAAGTTCATCATTTAAAGAACAAGTTAGAAAAGATGAAAGGTGAACTTTAAAAATCAAGAAAAAAGTTATTCAGAGTTGACGATCGAGGTTACTCGCTTACCCCCAAGTGCATAAGAAGGATTCCATAGATTATATCAATAACAAGCACCACTTATATGAAGAATTGGAATGGGCGAAGAAGCTCAGTAGCGAGAAAGCTTGGACTTTGACTACCAAGGCAAGCTCTCTGAAAATCAAGTTGAAGGCTGCATAAGAGAAGATTCGAATACTCGAAGAGAGTTTGGCATGGTCCACCAATCAAACTGAGTATAGCTGGGATTGGTCAAAAAAGTTCCCCGTATTACAGGGCCAGTTACAAGCAGTCGAAGACTCATATAATGATTATAGATGAGATTGGTATGGTCAAGTTGCCGACCTTCAACATAAACTCCGGAAGACTGATGGTGAGATTGTCCGACTTCAACAACAATTATTGGATAGAGCTCAAGCTGGCTCGAGCAGAAATTCACAGGAGATTCTCTCTTTGAGAGGCACTTTAGAGAGCCGCGCATGAAAAAGACAATATCGAGCTACGTAAATTTAAGATTCAAATAGCATACCAGAAGAACATCATGAAGGACACCGAAGTTGAATCTGTAGTTCTAAGGAAGAGGCTGAGGAAGACGGAGGAGGAGTCATGCAGGTGGGAGAGGATGCTGAGGGAGTGTTTGGCAGCTTGACAGAGACTCGAGGAGGAGGTTAAAGGTCTAAAACTCTCTCTTGCAATGGCTAGAGTTGGCATCCTAAAGTCCGACCCCGAATAGGACTTATCTCCTTTTTCTTTCTTCTTCTTTTTTTCTTGTAACTGGTCTTATGTACCTTTATTTTGTAATGAACTTCAACCTTAATGAAATGATGTTTTCTTCAGTTCTCTTCTTGTTTTGTGTAGATTTGATGCTCGATGATTTTTCTATTTTCTTTAATTCATCTTTCGATAGAATGGCTATTGATAAAATGTCTTTCTTTTATCTTAGATAATTGAAGGTCATCATCCATGTCAGGATGAGGTTCTCCTCCTATTCTTGACATGGTTGGTCTTTACCCTTGTTAGGATGAGGTCTTCCTCCTATCCCTAATAAGATTATTGGAGCACAAAAGGACCATTATAAGGGCCACTCCCCTTCTTCTGTCTTAGATAACTGAAGGTCTTCATGCATGTCAGGATGAGGTTATCCTCCTATTCTTGACATGGTTGGCCTTTATCCTTATTTGGAGGAGGTCTTCCTCCTATCCCTAACAAGATCATTAGGGCATAAAAGAGCCATTGTAAGGGTCTCTCCCCTCCACCTATCTTAGATAATTAGAGATCTTCATCTATGTCAGGATGAGGTTCTCCTCCTCTTCCTAACATGGTTGGCCTTTACCTTTATTAGGATGAGATCTTTCTTCTGTTCCTAACAAGATCATTGGAGCACAAAAGGGCCATTATAAGGGCTTCTCTCCTCCTCATGTCTTAAATAATCGAAGATCTTCATCTATATTAAGATGAAATTTTTCATTGGCCTTTACCTTGTCATCTTGTCAGGATGAGGTTCTTCTCTTGTTCTTGATGGGGTTGGCCTTTATCTTTGTTAGGGCAAAGTCCTTCTCCTATCCCTAACAAAGTCATTGGGGCACAAAAGAGCCATTGAAAGGGCCTTTCCCCTCCTCCTGTCTTAAATAATCAGAGGTCTTCTATTTCATTTTTGGTTAAGTCATTTCCTGCCATCATATAATTTTGCAACAAAGAACAAGGATTGTTGAAAATAAGAAAGTTTTAGGGAGGCAAGATTATTGATAATACATTCTCAAGTTCTCCAAGTTCCAAGACCGCAGGAGTGTTGGTCCTCTAAGCTCCTTTAGATAGTATGTCCTCGATTGGACGATTTCCTCAACTTCATAGGGGCCTATCCAATTTGGGGTGAGCTTTCCTTTGTTTTGAGGTTGTAAAATATCTACTCGTCGGAGCACCAGATCTCCTACTTCGAATGTCTTGCATTTAACCCTTGAGTTGTAGTAGCGGGCTACTTTTTGCTTATAGGCTACCATCCGAACTTGAGCTTCTTCTCATTTTCTTCTAATAAGTCGAGGTTGGCTCTAAGATCCTGTGAGTTTTCCTGTTCATTGAATGCCATGACTTGTGCTGACGAAAGTTTGAGCTCAATTGGGATGACTGCTTTAATTTCAAAGGCTAAGACAAATGGGGTCTCTCTAGTCTGCAATCTTTGAGTAGTTTGGTATGCCTAGAGTATATGATAGAGTTCATCTACCCAACTTTCCTTCACTCTTTTAAGCCTTGTCTTTATGCCCTACAATAAAGTCTAGTTGGTCACCTCGACCTTTCTATTTGCTTATAGATGAGCCACTGATGTGAAATTATGAGAGATGTTCAAGTCTTTGCAAAACTCAGCAAATTTTATCCTCGCAAACTAGTGCTCATTATCAGTTATAAGAGTTTGAGGTAGGCCGAATCTATAGACTATTGACTTCCAGATGAAGTCTTATACTTTAGCTTCAGTGATTTTGGTCAGAGATTTGGCTTTGATTCATTTGGTAAAATAATCAATTGCCACTACGAGAAACTTTCGCTATCTAGATGCCATAGGAAAGGATCCGAGTATGTCCATCCCCCATTGTGCAAATGACCATGGGACGCACAGAGAGTAAGCTCGGAGGCCAGTTGTCTTTGAATACTTGCATTTTGTTGACATCGATCACATTTTTGGACGTACTCCACAGAGTCTTGGTACATTATCGACCAATAGTAGCCTTGTCGAAGCAATTTGTGAGATAGAGATCTTGCCCCTAGGTGACTTTCGCATATTTCTTCATGCACCTTCCATCATGCAAAATCAGCTTCAGAAGGTTGGAGACATTTTAAGAGTCGCAAGGAATACGATCTTTTATACAACTTATTTTCATACAGAATATATTAGGCAGTTTGATTTTTCAGTTTTCGAGCTTCTTTTGGATCTTGGAGAAGAATGCTGTCTTTAAGATAAGTGACAAATGGATCAATCCAGCTGGACTCGTGTTCAACTTGTATTACAGCCTGGGGTTCCTCCAAACTTGGGCATTTCAGAACCTCAAAGAAAACTTCTCTTGGTAATTCATTTGGAGCTAGTGTGGCTAACTTAGAGAGAAGGTCGGTCTTAGTATTTTCTGCTCTCGAGATTTATTTGATGTTAAAACTACCAAAGGCAGGAGTAAGATTCTTCACTTTTTCAAGATATTTTATCATGCTTTCCTTCCGAGCTTCATAATCCTACCACCAATTAGGAGTCACTATAAACTTGGAGTCGACCTGCTTCCAGCTCCATGGCTATTTTCAACCCCACGATCAGTTTATCATATTTAACCCCATTATTTATTGCAGGAAACTCGAAACATAGTGTGTATTTGGCGATGACTCCCTCGAGATTAACCAAGATCAAATCTATACCTGCACCAGAAGCATTGGGTGAGCCGTCCACAAACAGAGCCCAAAAACCTTCAGGGAGGTATGCCCTTTCTTCAGGAGAGTTCGGTTGCAGCCATGGAATACTAACTCTTTTCGTTCAAGTTCGACTGCATCTGGAATAGCGTGTTCTACTACAACATCTGCCAATATATGGGCTTTGATTGATGGTCGAGGTTAGAAATTGATGTCAAACTTAGTAAGCTCGTTTGCCCATTTTGCTATTCTTTCAAAGGTATCTGTTTGATGAAGAACTGTCTTGATTGGTTAATCAGTGAGGAGAGTTATAGTATGTCCTTAGAAAAAAGGTCAGAGCTTTCAGGCTGCAATCAGTAGAGCATAAGTTAGCTTTTCTAACTTAGTATACCTAGTCTTGATGTTTCTCAGGACTCGACTTATATATTAGATTGATCGCTGCACTTTCACTTTTTCTTTGACTAAGACTGTTGTAAGGGCCGTTGGCGAGATTGCAAGGTATAGAAACAATCCTTCTCTGGGCTTGGGCTTGACCAATAGAGGAGGTGAGCTGAGATAGCTCTTAAGTTCTTCAAATGCTTGTTGATATTCTATGGTCCAATAGAAGCTTTTTAGTTGTTTGAGAACTTGGAAGAAAGGCAGTAGGGCATATATCGCTTGGCTGACTTTGAAATAAAGTGATTCAATGCTACCACTTTTCCTGTTAGATGCTAAACTTCTTTTATTGACTTTAGGGCGGTCATCTCTTGAATGACTGGGATCTTCTTCTGATTTGCTTCGATTCTGTGCCTTAACACCATGAACCCTAGGAACCTTCCTGAGGCCACTCTGAAGGTACACTTGGTTGGGTTCAACTTTATCTTGTACTTCTAGAGGGTGCTGAAGATTTCTACAAGATCGACCATATGGTTTATTGAAGAACAGCTCTTGACAAGCATGTCATCTACATAGACTTCTATGTTGTGGCCGATCTAATCCTTAAAAATTTTGTTTACCAGGCAGGCACTGGTAAGTTGCTCTTGCATTTTTGAGCCTAAAGGGCATAATTTTATAACAATAGAGATCACGATTAGTGATAAAAGCAATTTTCTCCTCATCTTCTAGAACCATTCGAATTTGGTTGTAGCCGATAAAGGTATCCATGAAAGTGAGAAGCTCATGGCCCGAAGTCGCATCCATCAGTTGATTGATTATATGCAGGGGTGGCTATCTTTTGGGCAGGCTTTATTCAACTTCTTGAAGTCTATATACATTCTCCATTTGTCATTTGCTTTTTTGATGAGGACTACATTGGAGATCCAGTTTGAATAAGAGATTTCTCAGATGAATCCAGTCTTAAGGACCTTGTCAACTTCTTCCATAATTGCCTTTTGTCTCTCCAGGGCATAGCTGCGCATTTTTCTTTCACTGGCCAATATTTGGGATCAGCAGCCACACGATGCTCCATAACTTCAGCATCAATTTTGGGCATGTTTGCTCGGACCCAAGCAAAAATATTCATATTTTTTTGCAAGAAGGTGATGAGTTGCTCTGTAACTTCTTTCTTCAAATTAGAGCCGATCTGGACAGTATGATCCTAAAGAAAAAACCTATTTTTTAGGTTAGATTCATTCAGATCTGATTGGATCAGGAGGAATATTTCAAAAATTTTCTCTCTAAGATCCTAATCAGATTTGAGACTCCTCAGATTTGATCTTATTGATCTAATAATAAAAATAAAATAAAAATTAAATTTAATTTAATTATATCTTTATTTTGGATAATTTAATTATCCTATGATGATCTCGATGTTTACCTGAGGTTCTGGATGTAGCCATGCAAGCACCTGGCCTCTATCGGTATCCACTCGGATAGGATCTGGAGATCTTCTTCTTCTCAATCAATCCTCTAAAAATTAGATCTAGATTCAATCTTGAAGATCTTCAAAACTTCTTTTGAAGAACTGTCGTTGTCTCTTGCAGCAGTGCTGCCTTCTTCCTTTCCTAGCACTTTCCACTTGCTTGGATTGCACCTTATTCATGCCCAAAACCCCTTGGGCATGGAGAGGAGAGAGAGGACCAGAGGATGGCATGAAGAAGGAGGGAGAGAGGCTTTGTGGCATGCACTAAAGGTAGAAGCATTAAAAATTAGGCGCAGACAAGGTTTATATAGACCCTGCTGCGCCATGTAGTGCCACATCATCCCAGCCAATCATGGCCCTTTATGCAATCAGATCTAAATCTGATTGATGGAATGACATCATCTGATCCAATCAGATGAGAGACCCTCAAAACCCTCCTAAGATGGTGCCATAATTGGGTCAAATAATAGTTCTTGGTGCCACAGAGTTTAATCCCCGGAAGCAATCCTAGAGTCCCATCTATATGGGACTCCTCCTTTATCCTCATGGGGCGCACGCCTTCCTAGGTATGCACCCTCTTCCTATCTGCATTTTAGTAGGGGGACAAGGCCCCAGGTACTCTCCTATAGGTGCATGACACATGGGCAGATGTCCAAGTGTCCAGGGTCAACATTCGACTAATGTCCGAAAACAAGAATTAGCAGGTGATTGAAAATGGTTGGTGTTGTCTTAAATTTATCTCATAAATTAAGACAACCCTTTTTTGATCTGGACAAGCTCTAATCAGACCAAGTAAAGGTTTCTGAGTGAGTCCAAACACATTTGGCTCAGTCGAGACAAGCTATAATGATTATTAAAGGAGAACATTAGGCTCAATCGTGTGCTAGCATGATTTTCTTGAACCTAATTGAATCTTATTCAAATCAATTGAACTAGATTAATCCAATTGTTGACATCCAGATCCAAATCCTTATTTGTGTGACCCAATTAGGTTTAGTTTTGTATGGTAATGGGATATGTCATGATCTCTATCATCGACATCATTGAAACACCTTCCGATGGATCAGAATTTTTTTGATTCAGACAACTAGTATGATCGATCATCCAAATCATTCTAATTGCTCCAAAAATCCACCAATGACACCTAGCAACATATGGTGGCAACCCATCAGAACTAAAAGCAAACCTCTCGATGTAGTTACCTATGTGATTAGGTTTCTCTATCTTGAGCCCCTATCGGATTAGGGTTAAGGTGATCTCGTCAAACCCTAATATCCGTTATATGAATTAATCATTTGATTCAAGTCCAATGTGAAAACCCTAATAGAAACTCTTTTTATTATTTTACTCTGCCATGGTCATGGGCTTATAGACTTGATTTTCATGATCATCATAGAGCTACTCCTCATCTATCGAGGTAGATAGATCCCTTATTGGTGCAATTCAATTCCTACAATGAACATGCTACAGCCAACATACACCTCAAGATTCTGAATGGCTAGGAGATCGAGTTATGGTGTAGTCAAACTATAACACCCTTAAGGTGAACTACCGACGTACCTCAGATCAAAGAATCAGATACACCACTGTAGCTTTGAGCCAGTCATCGACAAGAAGGTAGACTTCCTCATAACTGCTCGAGGTGGTCATGCTCAGTACCCTCATTCTCTAACGAGTATCAATACTCTTGTTTCGATGTCTCTACACCACAGACTCAAGACTCATCTATCCTAAAAAAGTGATCATACACCAACCTTCCGGATCAATCATCATCCTCATGATGATCCTACGGTCGAGAGCATTTTATGAGTTAATAATGAAAATTCATATCTTAAATTTTCAACTCTTGAAAATATGAATTATCATTACCATTAACTCAAGGGATGTATCACAGACACTTTCGAATACACACTGTGATTAAAAATAACTCATTTTATTATTTATAATCAAAATTATAATTTTATCCTTAGAAGTGTATTACAAGTGTTAGCCAATCTGGCTTCTAGGGCATATATGTCTAACAGATCCTCCTTTCCATCGTTCAATGAGATTGGGATGAGATCTTCCATAGGTTCGCCCCATTCTTCAGTAAGATCATCGCGGGCATCAAGTCCATCCACTGGAGAAGGATCTAGCTGACCTTCCTCCTGCAAAGCAATTGCATAGCAATGTCTGGCTAGGGCCTGATCTCCTTTAACTTTTTTGATCTCGTAGTTTGTTGGGAACTTTATTTTTAGGTAATAAGTCAATACAACCATCTGAAGTTCATTTGGACCAGACTGACCAAGAATAGCATTGTAAGCGAAAGGAGTTCTTACCACCAAAAAATCAACCCGTGCCCTGTACTACCTTGGGTATCATCCTGCAACCATAGGTAAAGTAATTACTCCTTCAACTAGCACAGCATCACTAGTGAAGCCTACCAGTGGGTAGTTCGTTGGTCCTAATCGGCTATTAGGTATGAAGATTTTGGAGAAAGCATCATAAGACAAGATATCGATAGAGCTTTCATTAGCAATTAGAATGCGGCGTACATCATAGTCTATAATATTTAAAGAAACTACAATCACATCGTTATACAAAAATGAACTTCTTGCATATCTTCTTCAATGAAAGCGATGGGTTCTTTAGTTCTTTGCCTTTTAGCCAGCTATGTCGATCTACTAGCCTCCCCCTATCGAAGTCTCCTAGAGATAGTATTGATGATGCCTAATGGGGGTCGATCTCCTTGCTGCTCTTCTCTCTTTGGTGGCTCTGATTGTGGTAGTGCTCTCGACCGATCTTTCTTATCTCAGATTAACGTCATAGAAATCGGCCAAGCCGACCGCACCTAATAAGCTCCTCGATCTCATCTTGGAGTTGAATGCATTTTCTAGTATCGTGATCATGATCAAGATGGTAGAGGCCATGTTTGTTAGGATTGTGCTTGCTAGGATGAGTGCACAACCTTTTCAGCCTCGATAGTTGCTCCTTGATCTCCATCAATACTTGAGTCTTTGGGGTATTGAGGGGGGGCGTAGTTATGGAACCTTCTAAGGAAAGAGTTTCTTCATGCCCTTTGATCAGGGCTTTTTTATTGATGAGCTCGGATGGGAGTCCAAGCTCGTCTGTGCTCAAGAGAAGTTCTAGAGCATAGCCGAGCTTTACTCGATTTTTCTTCAACTATAGGCTTGCTGGATTTACCTACCTGCTGCTCTCTTGCGGCCTCCTCATTATTCATTTTGAAGGCCTCTTCAGCTTGGGTGTAACCTTCAGCCCGCATCAGCATATTAGCAAAATTTTTGAGATATTTTTTTTCAGGGATGATAGAAGATTATTTTTTTGAAGATCGCCCTTTAGTGCGGTTATAGCGACTGATTGGTCTAGGTTTCGAACCTCTAGTGCAGCAGCATTAAAATGGCCAACATTAGCTTGGATGGACTCTCATTTTTTATGCTTGATGTTGATGATGGAGTCCAAATCTTGCCTTGAACGTCGGCTGCTGATGAAATGAGTCGTAAACTGATGGGTCATTTGATTGAAGGAGAAGATCGTGCTCGGCTTAAGCATCGAGTACCAGTTTCTCGCTACTTACTTTAGAGTAGATGGGAAGGCTTGGCATAGGATGGTATCGAGCACACCATAGAGCAGCATCATGGTTTGGAAGGCCCCCAAGTGGTCAACTGGATCAGTGGTCCCATCGTAGCTCTCGAATTGAGAAAGTTTGAAGTTCGATGGGATCAACTCCTATATGATTTTCTAGGAGAAAGAAGGGTCGGTGCAGATATCATCACCATAGGTGGGGGGAGCATGATGAAGTTCCTCAATCTGCCAATTCATTTCTTGAAACTTTTGATCTAGGTTCTCTCGATCATGGATCTTGAGTCTTCTAGCAGAATGGAGGTAGGGATCCACTAGGAATGGAATCATGATCTGAATAAGAGCTCTCCGCCCTTCATTTCTCCTTTATAGGGGTCACCGAATGACTGGCCCAGGTGGATCATCCGAGCACTAGATCCTGGTACTCCGGTGAGGTTCTCTCCGATTGAACTGATGTCGAAAGCTACTGTATGGCCTGCACTGCTTCTATAAGGCCCTTAACCTACTGGATCAGCAGGTTGAACTACTTCACATCCACCACTGATGTCGATAGAGGAGCCTGAGATACTGGAGATGGAGTAGGAGCGGGTAGATCTGGATGAGATCTAGCCGTGAAGATAGTAGATTGCCTCATTGATGTTTTCCTAGGCAGCATCCTTGTAGAGTTGGTCGGAGAAGAAGAAGAAGTGGAGGTTGAGAGGAAATTCTACCAAGTGCTCCTTTAAGAATAAGGGATCAAACTAAAGAGGTATCCCTTCCTCTAGAGCTAATTCTATTGGTGCAGAATTTGATTGATGTTGGAACTAGGTTGGAGCTAGAGAGGATGAGGTTGCCACTGGTGACCTGCAAGATAAATCTTAATCGAAGTGGAGGGTGGCTTTGGCAGATCCCTTCGACGATCAAGTCAGCTTTTCTGACCAATAAAATTAGAGCACTCAGGAAATTAAAGTAGAGTTTAAAGTTTAGAGAGAAAGCATATTTGGAGGATCTGTTATATAGACAGAGCTCGTAACAAACTAATGATGACAGCCGTAACTATCTGGTAGTGGACCATTTAGGGCCACATAGAGTTTGTTACGAAGGATGGTGTTCATTGTCATGATGTTCCAGTCTGTTGAGATTTAATAGTTGAAGTTCGGATGGGATGGCTATTGGCGATGAAGAGCTTCATACCACAACAGTTCTAGAGAAGTTCAGACTTCTCCAAGGTTGTCTACCTGTTGATTGGTTCGCATTGAGCTGGGAGCTGAATCTGCATAGATGATGAGGTCCTTCTAAGCAACAGTAAGAAATTCAGCTGAAAGGAACCTACTTGGCGACTGGAAGGAATTCGATTGGAGGGAGCCCTTTAGGCAACTAGATGGAGTTCGGTGACTGGAAAGAGTTCAGCTAGTGGCTAGGATGGGCAAGCACAATTAGAGCATTCTAGTAAGTCTTAATCGCTTCTCCAAAGTTCAATTATCTTCAAGGTCATCTGCAACTAAATAACCATCATTGATTGGAGGCTGATAAGGATGGCAGATTCACTAATTTGGAATTACGGCCAGGCTCTTCAGGAAGGAGTTCGAGCTTAATTTGATGGTGGAGTTCTTTTGTTTATCCTGGTTTGCATACTCGAGATTCCAGATTCGATAGGACCAAGATCTGCCACTCTCAGTAAGGCAAGGAGGTTCATCCAGAGAAAAGCTTTGCTAATCAGTGGTTCTTATCATGAGATCCAATCTGCAATAGCAAGACTTGGCCAGAAGGAGATTTGGTTCAATAGGAGTTCAGCCAGCTTCAAGATTGGCCAGGTTAGGTTACACAGAGATTGGATGCTTGGCCGACTGCTTAGGTGATCGTTTTCATTGTTCAAGCTTATCTGGATGGGGTTCGCGATGCTTCATGGGCTTTGTAGTTTACCCATGTGGTCTAGAAGATCAGCTGGCTGATTGAAGGTCGGCCATCCTAGGATTACCTTGGGATCAGATACAAGACCAAACTTTGGCAGGAGCAGGTTTAACCCCAACAACCAGCATAATCCAAATGGACTTGAGCATTGCCACCAGAGAAAATGTCTCCTCATAGTCAATACCATAATGTTCACGATATCATTTGGCAACCAAACAGGCTTTATAGGTCTCCACCTTCGCATTTGCACTCTTTTCTCTTTTAAGAATTCACTTACACCTAATAGATTTTATCCATTCAGGTGGATCAACCAGTGTCCATACACTGTTGACTTTCATGGACTCCATTTCGGACTTTATGGCTTCCAGCCATTTATCGAAGTCGGACCTCTGCATGGCATCCATGTAGGTGATCGGATCCTCGTCATTTCCGTTGAGTTCAATAGGATCACCATCCTAGACTAAGAAACCATAGTATCTATTCGGTTGATGTCGTACTCTATCTGATCTTCTTAAAGGTGCCTCTATAATGGGCTTTGGGTTTGATTTTATCAAATTCATCTCTGTAGGTTCATTAGAATGTGTTGGTTCTTCCATCTGTCGAACTTCACTAAGTTCAATATTAGAGGTAGCTATTTTTTTCCTAAGGAATTTCTTTTCCAAAAAGACTTCTCTATTGTCGACAAATATCTTTTACTTTTCAATAAGGTAGAAGTAATAACTCCTAGTTTTCTTGGGATACCCTATGAACAAGTATTTATCAGACCTAGGTCCAAGCTTTTCTGACTATAAACATTTAACATAAGCCCGACGTCCCCAAACCCTAAGGTGAGAGAGTGATGGCCTACGCCCAGTCCATATTTCATATGGAGTCTTTGCAACAAACTTGCTCGAAATATTATTCAAAATAAAAAAGCAATCTCGAGTGCATACCCCTAGAATAAAATTGGCAAACTTGCAAATCCCATCATGAACCGAATCATGTCCAACAAGGTTCGACTCCTCCTCTTAGACACACAATTATGCTGTAGTATTTTTGGAGGGGTTTATTGTGAGAGAATTTCATTCTCTCCTAGATATGTCAAAAGCTCATTGAAAAAGTATTCACCTCTTTGGTCTGACCGAAGAATTTTAATAATCTTTCTAAGTTATTTTTCTACCTCATTTCGATATCGTTTGAACATTTCAAACGAATCAGATTTACTCTTCATAAGATAGACATACCCATATCTTGATAGGTCGTTAGTAAATATAATGAAGTAGTAATACCCATCTCTAGCATATGTGTTTATAGGTCCACATATATCAGTATGTATTAGACCTAGAAACTCAGTGGCCCATTCATCTTTTTTAGTAAAAGATGATTTGGTCATCTTACCAAGAAGATAGGACTCACAGGTATTCAATGACTCACAATCATCAATATCAAGGATAAGCTCTTTGACTAACCTGTTAATCATATTCTTGTTTATGTGATTGAGTCTACAGTGCCAAAGATAGGCATCGATGACATTATCTAGTTTTGGACATTTATTTAATGTGTACATTACATTAATAGGTTGTGATAAAATATAAATATCATTTTAATTATCCTTGCATTACTATAACATCATTCATAATGATATTGTAATAATTTATTTTATTAATAAATAATAATTATTTTGGGCCAAAAGTTTAATAGATATTATGTTCATCATAAAAGATGGACAATAGTGATAGTCACTTAATATAACATTATTATTTTTGAAAATAAGCTCAAGAGTTTCCAATGCTAGGACTGAAACTTTACTTCTATCCTTAATATTAAGAAATCTATCGTCATTCTCAAACTTTCTACCAATTTGAAGTCCATACAATAAACTGCATATGTGAATTGGACTCTCGATATCTAATATCCAGGTAGATATATCACAAATGGAGAAATTGAAAGGTGTTATTATATAACAGCTTTGACCAGCAACCACTTATTGATTTCTTCTATTCAGCCTATTCGGGTCAAGAGGACCATTCCTTATTAGGTCTGCTAGATTAGGGTCGATACTAGACCTCTCGTATTTAGGTTCTAAATATTTGTCACTATCCAATAGTGAACTGAGCGGACTTACACTAGCCATTCTATTTATCTAAAAGAAAAATATAAGACTATATTAGTACTCAAATTATTTAATCCTAAAGACTTGGACTTTAGTCTAAAGATTCTCCTACTATTTTAATGAATTAGTAGCCTCTACCTTCAATTCAAAAAATTACACTAACTTCTTAGTGGATACTAGAATCCACATAGACTACAAACGGGTCTGAGGAAAGCTCTGACTAACCTATATGCATCTACAGGTAGGTTCACAATTACTTATTTTTTAAAATAATTTTTAGTAATTAGGTTTTGCTCCATAAGCCGATATAGTAGGCTAAGGCCTCCACTGAAAAGATCTGGTTAGGTCCAACCATTAACATGATTGAGTTCGGTGCATCAAACCAACAATGATCAGGCCCGAGGAAAGCTCTAGCTAACCTAACCACCATTAAGAGAGTACAACCTAATCATCATATGATGGATAGTAATTCCAATATCCAGATGAACACCAAGTGTAAGAAACCTCTAATATTCACCTAGAAAATTGGACTTATTACTATTCATCTTAATGGAAGGCTATGTCTTGGTTATCCTCATAACTTAGTCATTTTAAGGACCTAATAATTTAGAAGATTTAGATTACATATGATTTAAGGATAAAAAGGATATAGACCAATTTTTATCCACTGACTTCATCAAGTTAATTGGTTAGAACGAGGATTAATTTCGGTCCATCGACACCTAATTCAGTCATACTGATTGAAATCAATCAAACTGATTCCTAGTGACATGGGTTAGCTCGAATCATCAAGTGATCTAATCAAATCCTAATCGACCATGTCGGCAGGTAAGTATGATGAGTGGAAGGGATACACCATTAACTCGTCAAAGATCAAATCGATATGAGTAGCTTCCAATTAAAAACCACTGATCTTGTTTGCCAAACTTACCTTAGACACCAATCGGTTAATTACGTTCAGTCTGATCAACCTAGTAATTTTGGACTAGACTACTTAACCATGAATTAAGTCATCTTGGTCTAGTTAAAGACATAGACTTATCCAACAACAATTATTGAAGTTGAATCTAGAGTGTCCTTGACCTAATCTAATTCAACACTTGGTTAGATTTGATCAATTACTCTAGATTAATCCATTTCTTAACTAACCTAAGGTCTAACCCAATTAATAGACCTAATTCATCTAACCTTTTAACCCATAATTTTATGCATTTGTCTTAAAATCTTTAATTTATAATTCTAGATCCTATGAGACAATACTTAATCTTTTATTAAGTTTTTGGACTGATGGGTCAGGATTTGGCATTTCAAAAATAATTTTTAAATTTTGAAAGATTTTTAATTTTTTTTTTACCAAATGAGTTGACTTATTTCAAAAATAGATTAGCTCATTTCATAAACAGCAACCTATTGCTTTTTTCATAATAGAAAATAAACCATAACAAAATCAAAGCATGAATCGTATATTAGATCTAATCTAATATATTCATATCTAATTTTTAATTTATTATTTTTTATTAATTAAAATAATTTTAATTAATATATAAATATATCATATATACTAGCATTTAATTTTTTTAATTAACACATAAGCATGTCAAACAACCTAGCTTTGATACCATTGTTGGAAATCGAGTGCATGGTTTAGGGCATGCTTTTCAAAATTTTTTTGAATTTTATTTCATCAGAAGCAAAAAAATTAATCTAATATTAATTAAGGCATGCATTAATCTAATCAATAACGCTATACTAGGATCTAGACATGTTGATATGTAATTGAAAAAATGAAATGCATTCAATTAGTAAATCGATTTACTGACCGATCAGTGTACTATACACGATACCTTTGTGCGGGTAGATAATCTCCATGATCTAAATCATAGGACGAAGCCCACAATGTTGTGTTATAACCGCACACTTTTCTGACCTCTACAGATGGTCCACATGAAGTTTCTGATCCCGATCAGCTCCACCGGAGTGCTAACTCCTCGTTGGGACCCTCGATAGCTGATCACGATCGATCCAATCGATCATCTTCTTATTGATCTCTCGGATGCTCTAGAAAATTAGATCACGTACATTGGAGGATGATGAGGTAGTGGCAAAAATCTAGTGGTGATCGGGCACTCACAGCGCTCAATCTCTCCACCCAAACCCAGAGACCTAATCCTAGGGTTTCACACACATGAAAAGTCCTGACTCCCCAAAAATGGTCTAATGCCTTCTCTCTTTGCAATTTTTCCATGAAATAATTTTTCATGGGTAGAGAGACTCTTCCTTTACTGTACGCCTACTCTCAAAAACTTTTAAGATGGGTGACAAAAGAAAAAAAAATATAATCAATGTGTGAGAAATGTTGGTGCAGGAAGGAACGCTTCTCTCCCTGGACTATTCCATGCCCAAAACTTGCGCCCTCTTTCTAGATTTCTCTCTCTCAAAAACTCCTTATGCACTCTCATAAATGCTGTTAGAATCATCCCATTTTATTTGGTGACAATTCTATGAAAAATTGTCATGGGATGGATAAGAAGAGGGAGGTTAAGTGGTTTCAACCACTTGCTTGAATGCAAAATTCAAGCAAGTTCTTATCCCTTTCCCAATACCCACCCTAGGAGTTTGATGCATAGAAGGACTCTCCTTCTACATGCGCACTCTCAGAAATGCACAAAATTATGTGTCAAATGCATAAGGTGGTGTGGAGAAATAGATAAGATAATGATGGGTTCAAACTTCTCAAAAAATTAAGTTGAATTCAAAATTCAACTAACTTTGAACTGGTCCAACCCTTGGAGCAGGTCAAAAGTAGACAAGAGAGGGGGTGCAGAAACCTTCTGGGTATGAGAAACTCTTATGCAAAATTTGAAAAGTGCATGGAGAAACAGGGTTAAAGTGGTCAAGGCATAGGGAGAAGAGTTTGAAAATTCAAACTTCATTTGACTTGGTTCAAATTGATTTCAACCAAACTAATTTATCTGGATCCAATTAGATTAGGTTAAATCCAACCAAATTAAGCTTAACCCAATCCAATAAAACTCTAATTAAATTAGAAATTAATTAAATCTAGATCCTGATCAAATCTAGATCGAATCTCTCATAGCGATTAGGTCATCATATGACCTAATCGGGTCAAATTCAATTGAATTGAATTCAATCAGATTTGATCGAATCTTCATTGCTCAATCAAATTGAGCTAATTAGTAATCTAATTGCTAATAAATCCTTTAATAAATATAGAGTCTCAATCGGATGGGTATTTAGGCAGTAGAGTTCTATCTACATGAAACTCTTGAAGAGTCCCAAACCAGTGGGACTCTTGAACCCAGTATCCCAAATAAGTGAAACTCACGATCATAGAGTTCCAAATAAGTGAGACTCTTAATTAGAGAGTTTCAGATAAGTGGGATTCAGAGTTTCAGTCTAGTAGAATTCATAAAGGTAGAGTTTCAGTCTAATGAAACTTTTGACCATAGAGTCCCAGACCAGTGGGGCTCTTGATCAGAGAGTCCCAAACAAGTAGGACTTAGAATCCTAGTCCAATGGGACTCTTGATCATAGAATCTTAGTCTAGTGGGACTCTTGACCATAGAGTTTCAGACCATTCGAACTCTTGATCAGCCATCAGATCAGATAGAAACTCTTATTATGTGTGATTCCATAGGTTCGAACCCTAAGCTGATAGCATAGGAACTAATTTTTATGTACCAATCGATGTAACCATCTAGCAATGGTACTTGATTTTCAAATAGATTGAATAGTCGTAATGCAATATTGATGAACTTATGGTATATGATTATCGTATAATTCATCTCCTTGACCTAAATGCTCAAAAGATGATCTAAAGTTTAATTGTCAACCCTAAAAATTATCTACAATGTATTTTAAAATTCAGTGTCGATTGAATGGACCAACCTGGCTAAGGTTTTGCTAAATTAAAATATAGTGATGCACTTGCTCTAACACTTAGAGGGGTTAATCCCATCTTGACACACGTATCAGCTTCACAAGTACTTGACTGCATCCAGTAGCCTTCTATCATTGAATTAGAAATTTAGGTGGTCTGGTACATAAGTATGGTGAGTTGCTTGTAAGCCATCATGGTGATTTCAGGTCTAAGAGATACTTATACCCATATCCTTCATGAGAAACTCTTAACAGTAGAGAGCTCCGTAGTTGGGTCACGTTCAGTGAAACGTACCCCTACACTTCACCTGCATGCCATAACAATATCTCTATACTTTTTGGTTAAGAGGATAACTAACACTTATGGCACACAATAACCTATACTCGATACATTATCGTCTTGGGTAATAATGAATCATTTGATCACGAACTGATTTAAGGACTAAATGATAAATCCTCTTTTGTTGAGTCTAAATAGTCCTAAGAACTTCATCATAGAAGAGTTTATTATAGGAAGATGCAAAAAAGATATGATGAAAAATTAAAATAATAATTTTATTTATTTATAATTCAAGTATAAATTATATTCGACTTAACCATCTACAATCTAGATGATTGGTTTTAGAATACAATTTCCAACATGAACTTCTTCCTAAAGAGCCTAGCTGCAGTCCTAAATCGGTGAATCCACCATCCTTTTCAACCTTCAACTCAAAACAATTATCTACTTGCGGACGACCTTGAAGATAGCTGAACTTCAAAGGAGCAATTGAGACTCATCAGAGTGTTCTGATTGTGTCCACGGATCTCAGCTACTAGCCAACCCCTGATTACTATAAATCCAGACAAACTTCTTCCGAACGAGCTCCTTCTAGCTGCCAAATAGGCTCCTTCCAATCGATCACCTTCTAGTTGCCAAACAGGCTTCTTTTAGTCGAACTTCTTCTAGTCACCAAATGGACTCCTTCTAGTCGAACTCCTTTCAATCGAAGCCCCTTTTGATGGTTGAACTAACCACCTTATATTTTGAACATCGATTAAGTAGACTTAAACATCAGAAGGATCTCATCATCTACACAAGTTCAACTCCCAACTCAGTGAATATCTATCAACCTATGGACAACCTAAAAAATAATCAAACCTATCTAGAACTGCTGGAATACAGAGTTCTTCATTATTAACAACTTGCTCATAGGCGTAATAGTTCTGACTGAACTACAGCTATTAATCTCCAACGAATTGACAAGTCATGACAACGGACACCATCCTCCGTAACAAACTTCACATGGCCTTGAACAATCCACTAGTAGGTAGTTACGACCATAACCATAAGTTTGTTACGAGCTCCACCTATATTAAGGATCCTCTAGATATGCTTTTCTCTCTAAGCTCAAAATTTTGCTAAAATTCTCCTGAGTGCTCTATTTCTATTGATTAGAGAGCTGACTTGACCATCGGAGGATCTTGTTGGAGCCACTCCCATCTTTGATTTGAACTTATTTCGTAGGTTCCAGCAGCGATCTTGTCTTCTCCAACTCTAGCTCTTTTCGACGTCTATAGTTTTCTACACCAACATAATTGGCACTAGAGGAAGGGAGCTGATCCCTTATTCTTAAAGGAGCACTCAATCGAATTCCATCTCTTCTTCAGTTCTTCTTCTTCAATCCACACTGCAAAATGCCGCCAAAGAGGGCATCAATCCGACGATCTACTGCCTTTGCTGCCATATCCCACCTTGATTTGTCTACTCCAATCTCATCTTCAACACCTCAAGCTCCACCAGCAGCAGCTGCGGTGGACATAAAGGAGTTCAACCTGCTAATTCAGTAGGTTAAGGGCCTCACTGAAGTAGTATAGGCCATGCGGCAATCCCTGGCATTAGTTCAGCTAGAGAGAACTTCATTGAAGTATTGGGATCTGGTGCAAGGAAGGCCCACCTAGGCTAGTTGTCCGACAACCCTTGAGAAGAAAAAGTAGAGAGCAGAGAGCCCCTATTCCAATCATGACTCCACTCCTGGAAGATCTCCACCTCCGTTCAGCCAGAGAACCCTTGAGATTAATGATCGAAAAGATCTTCTCGATCAGAAGCTTTAAGAGATGAACCAGTGGATCGAAGAGCTCCGTCATGCTGCTCCTACCCATTCTGCCAAACTTCAAGCTTTCTTAATTCAAAAGCTACGATGAGACTTCGAATTCAGTTAACCATTTTGAGGCCTTTTAGACTATAATGCTGCTCTATGGTGCACCAGATGCTATTCTGTACCAAGCTTTTTTCTCAACTCTGAAGGAAGCAGTAAGAAATTGATACTCGAGCCTTAAGTTGGGTACGATCTACTTCTTTGATCAAATGAATTGTTAGTTTGTGGCTCACTTCATTAGTAGCCAACATCCAAGACGAGGTTCGGACTTCCTCATCAACATCAAGTAGAAGGAAGGAAAGTCCATCTAAGCTTATGTTAGCTAGTTCAATGTTGCTATATTAAAAGTTCAAAACTTGGACCAATCTATAGTGATGGCCATGCTGAAGGATGGTCTTTAGAAGAATGATCTTCTATCCTCCTTAGAGAGAAAGTATCCTAGTGATTTTGCTGATATGCTAACCCAGGCTGAGGATCATGCCCGACCAGATGAGACTTTTCAAATAAAGGATGATGAGACCATAAAGGAGTGGTAGGTGGGAGGATCCAGTGAGCCCATAGTCGAAGAGAAGCCGAGTGAGGCTTGGTCATGCTCCAGAACCCCTATTGAGTGTAGATGAGCTCGAACTCCTCCATGGGCTCATCGATTAAGAAGCCCCGATCGAAGGGCACGATGGAAGTCTCCCCATAGGAGGTTCCATAATTACTCTCCCCTCAGTACTCCAAAAATACAAGTGCTGATGAAAATCAAGGAGCACCTACCAAGGTTTGAAAGAATGCAGACTCATTCAGACAAGCATAACCATAATAAGTACTACCTCTATCATCATGACCATAGTCATGATACTAAAGAATGCATCAAGCTCCAAGATGAAATCGAGGAGCTCATTTGGCGAGGCTGGCTTGGTTGATTTCTATAACGTCGACTTGAAAGAAGGAAAGATCGGTCGAGGGTACTACCATAGCCAGAACCACCAAGGAGGAAGGAGCAGCAAGAAGATCGACCTCCACTGGGGATCATCAATACTATTGTTGGAGGATTTTGGTAGGAGGAAACCAATAGATCGGAAGAGCAAGCTAAGCGGTAGAGGACTGAAGAACCCATTTCTTTCACTGAAGAAGATGCATAAGAAGTTTAATTCCTACATAATGACACGATTGTAGTTTCTTTAAATATTGTTGACTATGATGTATGCCACATTTTGATTGATAATGGAAGCTCTGCTGATGTCTTATTTTATGATGCTTTCTCCAAAATGTCCATACCTAGTAATTACTTAAGACCAATGAACTCTCCATTGGTAGGCTTCATCGGTAATGCTATGCCAGTTGAAGGAACAATAATATTAACTATTGCTGCAGGGCGGCACCCAAGATAGTCCAAGGTATAGGTGGATTTTTTGATAGTAAAAGCCCTATCTGCTTATAATACAATTCTTGGCCAACCTAGTTTAACTGCACTTTGAGCAATGGTCTCAACATATTATTTAAAAATAAAGTTTCCAACAAATTATGGGATCGGTGAAGTCCAGAAAGATCAAGCTCTGATAAGACACTACTACACAATTGCCTTGCAAGGAGGTGGATAGCTAGATCCTTGTCCGATGGAAGAGCTCGACATCGGTGATGACCTAACTAAAGAATTGGGGGAATCTATGGAAGACCTTATTACAATTTATTTGAATGACGAGAATGGAGATCACACTGTGTAGATTGGCTCTAATATGGGAGAAGAGATCTGAAAGCAGCTCAGTGCCTTCCTCCAGAGAAATGTAGATGTTTTTGCTTTGGTCTCCACAGACATGCCTGAAATTGATGTATAAGTGATGAAGCATCGTCTGGCTGTTGATCGCAAATGTTGGCTAGTAGAGGAGAAGATGCACAACTATGCACCCGAGTGGTAGAAGGCAAATTATAGAAGAAGTCGACAAACTCCTCAAAGTTAGGTTCATTCGAAAAGTTTTCTATTTGAATTGGATCTCCAATGTGGTTCTCCTCAAGAAGGCAAATGACAGATGAAGAATGTACATAGACATAAAAAAAATTGAACAAGGCTTGCATGAAAGATAGCTACCCCTTATCCAGAATTAATTAGTTGGTGGATACAACCTTAGGTCATGAGCTCCTCACTTTCATGGATGCTTTCTACGGATATAACCACATCCGGATGGCATCGAAAGATGAGAAGAAAATTACTTTTATTACTGATCGTAGGTTTTATTATTATAAGGTTATGCCCTTTGAGCTTAAAAATGTAGGTGTGACTTACCAGCACCTGGTGAACAAAATGTTCAAGAAGCAGATTGGCTACAATATGAAGATTTATTTAGATGATATGTTGGTTAAGAGCCGATCTATTGAGAAATGTGTCCTAAAGTCAATCATCTAAGTAGTAGATGATTAGAATTAGTGTATGAATTATCTAATAATAATAGTTATTTGGCTAATTCATCATAGAAGTTCTATCTTCCTTAAATAAACTTTAAATTATGATGAAGTTCTTAGAACCATAATCAATTGATAAAGAAGGATTTATTGAATGGTTCTTAAATTGTTTATGATCAAATGATGAGTTATTATAAGGATGATAACTTATTGAGTGTAGGTTGCTGTATGCCATATGCGTTGGTTGTCCTCATAACCAAGTAGTGTGGAGATATTGGTATGACATGCAGATGAGATATAAGAGTACATCTACACTGAACATGACTAATGTAGCACTCTACAATCAAGAGTAGCTAGTTAAGGCCAATGGATATAAGTGTCCCTTCGATCTGAGATCACCATGATGATTTGCAAGCAACTCACTATACTTTGGTGCCGGATTGCCTGTATTTCTAATATAGATTTGAAAGTTTTTTGGGTACAATCAAGTGCTTGTGAAGTTGGTGTATGAGTCAAGATGGAATTGACCACTTCTGATTAGCTTCAGGAAGAGAATGACTCATTGTATTTCAATTTAGCAAAACCTAGGCCTGGGTAATCCTCGTGAGGAGTCCGAGATTTGCAAAATTTTGAGACACAATAGAGATGACTTGTATGAGTGTTGATAGTGTACTCGAAGTCATCTTGGGCATTATTGGTTATAGGGATGAATTATATGATAACTATGGACCAGGGTTCTAAGAATGTTGCTTTGTATACATTCAACCTATCCGGACGTCGGGAACCATTGGTAGATGATTACTTCGACTAGTATAAAAATTAGTTTCTATGCTACCGACTTAGGTTCAAACCTATAGAGTCATACACATAAGATATTGTAACTTAATCAGATGGTTAATCGATGATTGAGAATCATTCTAAGCTTAAACTATTAATATGATAGATGTTTAACCTAATGCAAGTGTTGCAGGAGGATCGATTAGCAATTGGATTGCTAATTGGCTTAATTTGATTAAACAATCAAGTTGAGATCAAGTCTAATTAAATTAGATTCAATTAGAATTAGTTTAGACTTAATTGGATTAAGTGTAATTGGTTTATTGGATAAGCCAATTGTAAGAAAAAATAATTCCTAGTTGGACTAGGATTTGAGTGCACCTAATCTCTAATTGAGTTAGGATTTAAATCAGATTTGAATATGATCTAAATCTAACTTAATTAGATTCCTAGTTGGACTAGGATAACCCATAATTAGGCTTGCACTAATCTTAATTTAATTGAATTAAAAATTGATTTGACCTAGTTAATACATGAGAATCCTACTTAGACTAGGATTCCTTGTTTCATTCCTTGCGAAAATATTCTCCACACCCACCTAATTTTATTTCTAGATTTTTTACATGATTTCCCATGCATAAGACTGATTTCTCACTCCCCACATCAGATGGTTTTGGAAATTAAATTTTGTATTTGAATCCTAGTCTAACTAGGATTTGTTTGAATTGGTCAAATAAGGCAAGATGAGAAAGAGTCCCATGAAACCAAAATTCCTTCCCCTCTGTTGCACCATTTTTCTCCATGCCTAGATATATTTTTTTTGTCACCATTTTTCTTAGGTTTGTGCATGGTTTTTAAGTCTCCATGCAGAAAAAATAGGGGAAGGGGCATCCAAGAGTTGGATGCCCCATTATTTCTATGTTAGACTAGGTCATTTGACCTAGTCTCCCTTATTTTGTGGCGCCTCCTATTAGATAGGAGGAGGGCATCAAAAACTCCAGGTTTTCCATAGAAAAAAGAAGAGAAAGAGAGGAAGATGACATGGGGATTATGGGTGCCTACTTTCTTAGAGGAAAAGTCTTCATTAAAACATGAAAGGTTCATGTCTTGATGAAGATAAAGGTAAGAGAGAATGTCTTCTCTCATAGTTTTCTTTCATGGCTTACTTTCTTATTTTTTCTTTATGATTTTTATATGATAAAAATTTGAGAGAGAGAGAGAAAGATGGCATGGAGATCCTTGCTCCAAAATGTTTGGGCATGATGATCATCTTTGGACATGATTTGATTATGTCCTTATGAGAGAAGAAGAAGAGAAGAAGGTCTTCTCATAGGATTTTCTTGAGAACCCTTCTTCTCCATATTTTGTATGATTTTTCTATGAGAAAAATCAAAGAGGATGAGATCTAGAAGCATGAAAATATTTTAAAGAAGAAGGTCTCCTCTTGTCCAGGTATAAAGATCCATTTAGGACATCAAGGATTGATGTCCGAAAAGAGAAGATGTGTCTTCTTTTAGGATTTTTCTTAACTATTTATTTTCTATTTTTTGGAATGATTCAAGAGTTGAATTTTTTTCTTAATCCTCCTCATATTCTTTATCTCTTGTAGTATCCAAGTAATTCGAAGAATAAATTTTAAATTAATCATCTGGAGGGATCTGCGAGAAGCTAGCACTTCGAGCGAATCTTCGTTCGATGAACCTTCGATTTTGTTGCATGCTCAGGTGGATCACCTGTAGATATCGGATGTATGTGCGACTCTAAAGATAATAACAAAAATCAACCATGGAGTTCTCGACTCACATAAGGTAAGAGATTTGATCTCTTCTCTTACCTAGATGTGATCTAGATTTTAGATCTAGAATCATTCTAGATCTAGGATATTGATTTGATCAATATTAAAATATTTATTTTTTAATTTAAAATATAATACAATATATTATAGATCCTAGATATAGAGTTTAGTAATTAGATTACATGCATTTATAAATTAAATGGTTTAATTTATAATTTTTGCTGTGTTATATTTCAAAAATATTTTAAAATTCATGCATGAAATCCTACATATTTCTCATCAATGGTATCAGAGCATCTAGATTCATTTATAATATGATCATATTTATATTAAATTAAATCTAAAAAATAAAACTCTATAGATCACACATACTGCTATAAGGTTGTCCTGCTATAAGGTTTACCCCATATAGTAAAGAGGTTGTCCTAGTATGTGCTGATCTATTCTTTAATCATGAATAAGTTAGATATGATCTAAATAATTTTATGATTTATTTTTTAATTTTAAATTTAAAATTAAATAGATGTTTGATCTATTTTAGATTATTTAGATCAGATCTAAATAATATCGGATTGCACATACTGCTATAAGGTTGTCCTGCTATAAGGTTTATCCCTTACAAAAGAGAGGTTATCCTAATATGTGCTAATCCGAATAACCTAAATCATAAATATATTAGATAAGATCTAAACTAATTTATAATTTATTTTTAGATTTTAAATCTAACTTTAAATAGTTTATGTTCTAATCCATATGATGTATTTTATGTTTAGATCAAGATCCTATTGTTACATATATCGATATTTATCTTTTGTTTTGAATCTAGAATGTATATAATATATTTATTTTATAAAATTTAAATTGAGAACTTACTTTTTCTAAAATCCAAGATTCAAAATCTTAGGATATGATCGAAACATCAAAATAAATCAGATCTAAAACCATATATTGAATATGATTTAATGTAAATTGTTTACCAATTTGAAAATATTTCAAATGATTAAATAAAAAATTAGTTCTAAAGTTTCATAAATCTAAATCCATAAGCTTTGAACTTAATTAAGAATTAAGTGATTGTTTAGGATCTAGGTTTGTGATTTAAAGATCCTAAGATAATTTCACAAAACATGGATTAAAGGGTAATGGGTTAGCTTTGATCAGGTTCTTAACTGGATTAGACCTAGGGTTAGATTAAATATTGACTAAGTTAAGAAATTGATCAAACTTAATTAATAGTTAATTAGGATTAGGTTATTTCTATAGATTACTTCAATAATTATAGTTGATCAAAGTCTCTACATCTAACAAATGGATACTAATCGTGGCTCAGTGGTCGAGCCCGAGTCTTTAGATAAACTAAATTAAAACTAATAAATCAAGTGATGTCTAAAATAAGTCTGGCATTCTAGATCAATGATTTTTAATTGGCAACCCACATACCTGGCCATATTTGATGGTGTCTAAGGCAAGCCTTGGCAGACCCTCCTATCAATCTTACTTACCTGGCCAATGTGGTTAATCTAATCTTGATTAGGTTACTCATTGATTTGTGCTAACCCATGTCACATAGAAAATCAGTAAAACTAATTTTATTCAGTAAGACTGATCTAGGTGCCCATGGACCAATATTGATCCTAGTCCTCATAAATGACTTGAGAAGTTAGTGGGAGGACTTGACTTGGTGAAATCAATGGGAGTAAATTGGTCCATGTCCTTTCTATTCTTAAATCACTAATAATTTAAATTCTTTAAAATTATTAGATCCTTAAAATGATAAAGTTATGGAGATAACTGAGTTATAGCCTCCCATTAAGTTAGGTGATAATGGGTCTATTAACTTAATAATCATTGGAGGCCCAAAGGTTTGGTGCTTATTGACTAATAGAGTTATCATTCATAATATGATAACTTGGAAGTATCTCTCTAATGGTGGTTAGGTTGGCCAACCAAAATTGGACTTAATCATTCATTGGTTAGATGCACCAAGTATGGTCATGTTAATGGTTGGACCTAACCGGATTCTTATAGTGGAGGCCAAAGCCTATTGATTAGGTTTTTAGGGCAAAATTAAATTTCTAGAAGTTGTTTGGAGAAATAATTTGTTAATAAACCTACCCGTAGATGCACATGGGTTGGTCGACCAAAGTTAGGTTTGTGTGTAGTCTATGTGGATTCTAGTACCTACTAAAAAATTAAAATAATTTTTCAAATTGGAGGTAGAGGCTATCAATTCAAATAAAATAGTGGAAGAACCTTTAGACTAAAGTCCAAGTCTTTAGGCTTAATATAATTCATATACTTAGGTCATTATTCTCTTTTCTCAAAATAAGGCTAAACCATAATTGCTCCTATCACTGTTAGACAGTGATGACTTATGGGATCTAACTTCGATAATTTTTATCAAAAGTTGAATTTGGTTCAGCAGTATGAATTGGTTTGTATTGGGACTTCTAAGCTCAGTCAAAATAATTAGTCCAAAATTAATCCAAATCAGGCATAGTGCTTCTACTATTAGAAGTAGGATCATAGGAAGATTAATTATCTTGCTTTTCTTGGCCATAATAGACTGAACAAGAGAAAGGAGCAAGAGTTGCTCATCAAGAATGTTATGTGATGACATCTTGAAATTTCTCTATATATAATTCTGCTACCTGGGTATGGGATACTGATAGTCCTATGCAATTTATTGCAAGGATTTTAAGTAAGTAGAATATTTAAAAATGATGAGAAATACCTAAATGTTCGGGATGGAAGTCTTGTTTCAATTATAACTTTAGAAATTATCGAGCTTACTTTCAAAAGATGTCATTTTGAATAATTGTCACTATTGTCCATCACTTATGATAAATATGATCTCTGTTGGCCTTTTAGTCAAAGATGGTCATCATTTATCAATAAAAAAGATTATTATGATATTATTATGAATAATGTTACAATAATACATGGATAATAAAAATGATATTTAATATTTATATAATCTATTAAGTGTAATGTACACATTTAATAAATACCCAAGTTAGATATGTCATGGATGTCTATATTTGGCATTATAGGCTTAGTCATCTTAATAAGAATAGGATAAATAGGTTAGCTTGAGTGAAAAACTTAGACATCAATGGTTGTGAATCATTAATAATCTATGAGTCTTCTCTTCTCAGAAAGATGACAAAGTCACCTTTTACTATAAAAGATGAAGGAGCCAATAAAGTTCTAAGTCTCATACATAGTGATGTATGTGGACCTATGAACTTAAGTACCCAAGAAAGATATTAATATTTCATTACAAATGACCTATTTGAGAATGGATGCTTCTTGCTTGAATCATTTGAAATATTCAAATGATTCAATAATGAAATAAAAAAATAAACTAAAAATGGTGTTGGAACTCTTCGATTAGATCAAAGAGGCGAATACTTATCCCATAAGTTTGTGACATATCTAGGAGAGAATTGGATTCTTTCTTAGTGGATTTCTTTTTGAAACTTAGTGTATCTGAAAGGAGAAATTGAATTTTGTTAGATATGGTTCAATCCATGATAGGGTTCACTTGTCTGCCTGTTTTAGGATTGTGCTATTGTGACTACTTATTTTACTGTGAATATATACCAAGTAAATCTATTGTAAAGACTCCATATAGGATATCGATTGGGCATAGACCTAAACTCTCTCACCTTCGAGTTTGGAGTTGATCGACCTATGTCAAAGGTTTGCACATAGATAAACTTGGATCTTGGTTCAATAGGTGTTTAAGGGTGATTAATTCTACTATGCTGAAGAATATAAGATGATCATCAGTAGTAGGGCATTCCTTTTGGAAAGAAGTTCCTTAGAGAAGGAACTGATGTCTATTAAGTTGAACTTAAAAAGTTTGATTAGTAGAAAATGAATCGACATAATCTAGTAAACCTACAGAACAAGATTTGATCAGATCAAATTTGGAGCCCATTAAAGTAGCACCTTTAAGAAGATCTAGTACCATGTTAGCTGGATAGATACTTCAGTATCTAGATCTGGGATGGTGATCCTGTTGAGCTCGATGAGAACAACAAGGATCCGATCACCTATAGGAAAGCAATGCAGTGGTCTGACTCTAAGAAGTAGTTTGGAGCCACATAATCCAAATTGAAGTCCATGAAAATCAATACTATGTGGATACTAGATGATTCACCTGAAAGAATTAAATTCATTGGATGTGAATGAATTTTTAAAAGGATCAAAGTAGCACAAATGGAAAGGTAAAGACCTATAAAGCCCGTTTGGCTATTATCTCAGTTTTGGAACATACATTTTGAACGTATGTCTTTGTTATGAATAAAGACAAACCCTGCATTTGTAAGTAGGCAAAATGTTCTATAGTGTTATTCTTTGTGTTATTTGTAGATGAAGTTCTCTTAATTGGAAATGGCATTCCAACATTGCAAGAAATAAAGATTTCGCTGTCATCTAATTTTTCCATATTCAAAATCAGATATGGTATCTCATTGATGATAGTGAGCAGATACCAGTCTAATCTAAGTAAGAATTATTGAAAGATTGTATAAACAATCCTCATGTATTTGGAAAATACTAAGATCTAGTGACTCAAATATAGAAATACTGACTTAAAATATGTAGATGTTTTAATTTTAGTCAGAACAAGATGACAACAAGAAAGTATCGGCTTATATCCTAATTGTAGGAGCAATCTACTGAAAAGGTTTCAAGCAGGATACTTTAGCCTATTCAATTAATGATGTAGAGTACATCGTGGCATATGATGTTGCCATGTAAGCTGTATAATTACTGAGGTTCATTAGTAGGTTGAGAGTGGCATCATCTACCGATGGTCTAGTCCTATCATAGCACTAGAGCCATAGCTCAGCACAAAGAACTGAAGGACCAGCATATTCTGCATCGCTATCACCTTTGATTTTAGATCAGGTTGATGTTGATTTTTGAAAGATCGATGGAAATGGAGAACTTAACCAACCCATTTGCTAAGGCCTCGAAACTAAGGAGTTCTACAAACTCAAGTGAAAGATAGGATATTTGATATTATTTTGATTGGCTTTAGTCCAAGTGAAAGTTGTTGAAAAATGTGTCTTAAAGCCAATCATCTAAGTGATAGATGATTGAAATTAGTATATGAATTATCTAATAATAATAGTTATTTGGCAGATTCATCATAGAAGTTCTATCTTTCTTAAATAAACTTCTAAATTATGATGAAGTTCTTAGAACCACCATCAATCGATAAAGGAGGATTTATCGGATGGTTCTTAAATTATTCACGATCAAATGATGAGTTATTAATAAGGATGATAACTTATCGAGTGTAGATCATTATATGCCATACGCATTGGTTGTCCTGGTAACCAAATGGTGTGGAGATACTGGTATGATATTTAGATGAGATGTTGGAGTACATCTACACTGAACATGACCAATGTAGCACTCTTCTATGAAAAATAGCTAGTTAAGGCCAATGGATATAAGTGTTCCTCCGATCTGAGATTACCATAGTGACTTGCAAGCAACTTATTATATTTTGGTGTCGAACTACCTATATTTCTAATATAGGTTCTAGAAATTTTTGGATACAGTCAAGTACTTGTGAAGTCAGTATTTGAGTCAAGATGGGATTGACCACTTCTGATTAGCTTTAGGAAGAGAATGACTCATTATGTTTCAATTTAGCAAAATCTAGGCCTAGGTAATCCTCGTGAGGAGTTATGGAATTTACAAAATTTTGAGACTCAATAGGGATGACTTGTATGAGTGTTGACAGCATACTTGAAGTCATCTTAAGCATTATTGGTCATAAGAATGAATTATACAGTAACCATGGGCCTGGGTTCTAAGAAGTTGCTTTGTATACATTCGACCTATCTAGACATCGAGAATCATTGCTAGATGGTTACTTCTACTAGTATAGAAATTAGTTTTTATACTACTAGCTTAGGTTTGAACCTATAGGATTACACACATAAGAGATTGTAACTTAGTTAGATGGTTAATCAATGATTGAGAATCGTTCTAAAGTTAAACTATCAATACGATTGATGTTTGACCTAATGCAAGTGTTGCAGGAGGATCAATTATTGACTCAATTTGTAATTGGATTGCTAATTGACTTAATTTGATTGAGCAATCAGACTGAGATCAAGTTTAATTAAATTAGATTCAATTAGAATTGGTTTGGATATAATTGAATTAAGTCTAATTAGTTTATTGGATAAGCCAATTATAAGAAAAAAATAATTTCTAGTTGGACTAGGATTTGAGTGTACCTAATCTCTAATTGAGTTAGGATTTAAATCAGATTTAAATATGATCTCATCTAAATCCAACTTAATTAGATTTTTAGTTGGATTAGGATCATCCATAATTAGGCTTGCACTAATCTTATTTTAATTGGGTTAAAAATTGGTTTGACCTAGTCAATACATGAGAATCCTAGTTAGATTAGGATTCCTTATTTCCTTCCTTGCAAAAATAATTTCCATGCCCACCTAATTTTATTTCTAGATTTTTTACATGATTTCCCATGAATAAGATTGATTTCATACACCCCACATTAGATAATTTTGGAAATTAAATTTTGTATTTAGAATCTTGTTTGAATTGGTCAAACATGGCAAGATGAGAAAGAGTCCCATGAAACCAAAATTCCTTCCCCTCTCTTGCACCATTTTTCTCCATGCCCACATATATTTTTTTGTCACCTTTTTTCCCAGGTTTGTGTGTGGTTTTCAAGTCCCCATGCATAAAAAATAGGGGAAGAGGCATCCAAGTGTTGGACGCCCCATTATTTCTATGGCATCCAAGTGTTGGACGCTCCATTATTTCTATGTTTGACTTGGTCATTTGACCTAGTCTCCCTTATTTTGTGGCACATCCTATTAGATAGGATGAGGGCATCAAAAACTCTAGGTTTTCCATGGCAAAAAGAAGAGAAAGAGAGGAAGATGGTGTAGGGATTATGGGCACCTACTTCCTTGGAGGAAAAGTCTTCATTAAGATATGAAAGGTTCATGTCTTGATGAAGACATAGGTAAGAGAGAATGTTTTCTCTCATAGTTTTCTTTCATGGTTTAATTTCTTAGTTTTTTTTATGATTTTTATGTGATAAAAATCTGAGAGAGAGAGATGAAGATGGCATGGAGATCTATGCTCCAAAATGTTTGGGCATGATGATCATCTTTGGACATGATCTGATCATGTCATGATGAGAGAAGAAGAAGAGAAGAAGGTCTTCTCTTAGGGTTTTCTTGAGAACCCTTCTTCTCCATATTTTGTATGAATTTTTAATGAGAAAAATTAGAGAGGATGAGATCTAGAAGCATGAAAATATTCTAGAGGAGAAGGTCTCCTCTTGTCCAGGTATGAAGATCCATTTAGGACATCAACAGTTGATGTCCTAAAAAGAGAAGATGTGTCTTTTCTTAGGATCTTTTTTAACTATTTATTTTTTATTTTTTAGAAATATTCAAGGGTTAGATTTTTTTCTTAATCCTTCTCATATTCTTTATCTCTTGTAGTGTCCAAGAGATCTGAAGAATAAATTTTAAATTAATTATCCAAGGGATCTACGAAAAGCTAGCACTTCAAGTGGATCTTCGTTCGATGAATTTCTAATTTTGTTGCAGCCTTGTGTGGATCACCTATAGAGGTTGGATGCGTGTATGGATTCAAAGGCAATAATGAAAATCAACCATGGAGTTCTCAACTCATGCAAGGTAAGAGATTTGATCTCTTCTCTCACCTAGATGTGATCTTGGTTTTAGATCTAGAATCATTCTAGATCTAGGATATTGATTTGATCAATACCAAAATATTTATTTTCTAATTTAAAATATAATATGATATGTTATAGATCCTAAATGTAGGATTTAGTAATTAGATAATATTCATTTATAAATTAAATGGTTTAATTTATAACTTTTGCTGTATTATATTTTAAAAAAGTTTTGAAATTCATGCATGAAATCCTGTATATTTTTCATCAATTGTATTAGAGAATCTAGGTTCGTTTATAACATGATCATATTTATATTAAATTAAATCTAAAAAATAAAACTCTATAGATCATAGATACTGCTATAAGATTGTCCTGCTGTAAGGTTTACCTCTTATAGTGAAGAGGTTGTCCAAGTATGTGCTGATCTATTCTTGAATCATGAATAAGTTAGATATGATCTAAATAATTTTATAATTTATTTTTTAATTTTAAATATAAAATTAAATAGATGTTAGATCTATTTTAGATTATTTAGATTAGATCTAAATAATATCAGATTATAGATACTGCTATAAGGTTGTCCTGCTGTAAGGTTTACCCCTTATAGTAGAGAGATTGTCTTAGTATGTGCTGATTTGAATAACCTAAATCATAAATAAGTTAGATAAGTTCTAAAGTAATTTATGATTTATTTTAAAATTTAAATCTAACTTGAAATGATTTATGATCTGATCCATATGATGTGTTTTATGTTTAAATCTAGATCTGATCCATATGATGTGTTTTATTATGCCTTCAGAGTAACTTTGAAAAAATTTTTAGGGTTCATGGTGTCATAGCGTGGAATCAAAGAAAACCCAGAGAAAATCCAAGCTATTCAAGAAATGACTACACCAAAGACAATAAAAGAAGTCCAATGCCTAATAAGAAAGATGGCAGTTCTAAATCGCTTTATTTCAAGATTGGTCGAGCGGTGTATGCTCTTTTTTCAAGTACTCAAATAGCCAAAGAACTTCTGCTGGACTCCTAAATGTCAACAAGCATTTGAGGAACTAAATAACTCTCTCAGCTTACATCCTCTATTGGCCAAGTTCAAACCTGAAGAAGAATTATTTTTGTACCTGATTGTCTCTCCTGCAGCCCTTGCAGCTGTCTTAGTCAAGGAAGAGGTGAAAACGTAGAGGCTGATCTACTATATAAGCCAAGTTCTGAGGGATGCTAAAACTAGATATACCAAGTTAGAGAAACTAACTTATGTTCTATTGATCATAGTTCAGAGGCTTTGACCTTATTTTCAAGGGCATACCATAACGCTCCTCACTGATCAATCCATTAAGGTAGTTCTTCATTAGATAGATGCCTCTGAAAGAATAGCAAAATGGCAATTGAGCTCATAGATTTCAACATTAATTTTTGACCTCGGCCATCAATCAAAGCTCAGATATTGGTAGACTTTATAGTAGAATGCACTATTCTGGATGAAACTGAGCTTGAATGGCCTGGGTCAATATTCCATGGTTGCGGCCGAACCTCCCTGAAGAAAGGTAGATCTCCTAAAGGATTTTAGGGCCCTGCATGTAGATGGTTCATCTAATGCTTCTAGTGCAAGCATGGGTCTTATTCTTGTCAACCCAAAAGAAATTGTTCCTGAATATGTATTGCGCTTCAAATTCCCTGCAACAAATAATAGAGTAGAATATGAAGCCCTAATTGTAGGGCTAAGAATAGCTAAGGAATTGGAGGCAGATCGGCTCAATGTTTATAGTGACTCTTAGTTGGTACTGGAGCAAGTTGGTGGCAGTTATGTAGCTCAAGAAGAAAGCATGAGGAGGTACTTAAAAAAAGTGAGGAGTCTGACCCCAGCTTTTAGTAGTTTTGATAACTAATAGATCCTGAGAATGAAAAATGCCAAGGTCGACCTTCTCTCCAAGTTAGCCACACTAGCTCTAAATGAATTGCCTAAAGAAATCTTCTTTGAAGTTCTGAAGAGTCTAAGCTCGAAGGAATCTCAGACTATAATACAGGTCGATCATGAGTCTAGCTGGATCGACTCGCTTGTTACTTATCTTGAAGATGGCATCCTTTCTCGAGACTCAAAAGAAGCTCGAAAGTTGATAAATCAAGCCTTCTGATATGTTCTATATAAGAATAAACTATATAAAAGATCGTAGTCTCTACCACTTTTGAAATGTCTTCGACCTTCTGAAGTTGACTTTGCATTATGGAAGGTTCATGAAGAAATTTATGAAAATCATTTGGGAGCTAGATCTTTATCTCACAAACTACTTTGGTAGGGCTACTATTGGCCGACTATGCACTAAGATTCTATGGAGTATGTGAGGAAGTGTGACCAGTGTCAAAAAAATGCCAACATACAAAGATAACCAGCTTCTTAGGTTATACCTTTGAGTGCCCTATGGCCATTCGCACAGTGGGGAATGGACATACTCGGGTACTTTTCCATGGCATCTGGATAGTAGAAGTTTCTCCTAGTAGCAATAGATTACTTCACCAAATAGGTCAAGACCGAGCCTCTAGCAAAGATTACTGAAGCTAAAGTATAGGATTTTGTCTGAAAGTTGATAGTTTGCAGGTTTGGCCTACCTCAGATTTTGATTACTGATAACGGATGCTAGTTTGCAGGGACAAAGTTTGCCAAGTTCTATGAAGATCTGAATATTTTTCATAACTTTACATCACTAGCTCATGCATAGGCTGTTGGGAATATGTCCTAAAGCCAATCGTCAGCCTATTGATGGTTGTGTTACTTATTATACTTGTATATAAATTATCAAATAATAAAAGTTATTTTGGCATTCTTATCATAAATTTTGTTGTCTTCTAATGAACTCCTATATTATGATGAAGTCCTTAGGACTATCTAGATTTGATAAAGAAGGATTCATCATTTAGTCCTTAAATTGTTCACGTCCAAAAGATACGTTGTTATTTAGGATGACAATGTTTATCGAGTATAGATCATTGTGTGCCATATAGGTTGGTTGTCCTCGTAACCAAGGAGTATTGAGACACTGGCATGGCATGCAAATGAGATGTATGGGTACATCTACACTGAACGTGACCAACTCTGGAGCTTTTCTTCTATCAAGATTAGCCCCGAAGAATATGGGTATAAGTATCCTTTAAACCTGAGACCACCACGGTGACTTGCAAGCAACTCACTATACTTAGGTACCAAACTATCTAAATTTTTAATTCAATAATAGAAGGCTACTAGGTGCTGTCAAGTACTTGGCTTGTCGGTGTATCAGTCAAGATGGGATTGATCCCTCCAAGTGTTGGAGCAAGTGCATAGCTGTATTTCAATTTAGCAAATCCTCGATCGGGGTAGTCCATACAATGGATGCTAAATTTTGAAATACAATATGGATGAATTATAGAGTTGGCAATAAATCTTAGATCATCTTTTCGAGCATCATGACCAAGGGGATGAATTATACGATAACCATATTCCACAGGTTCGTCATTGTTGCGTTGCGACTTTTCGACCTATCCGAACATCTTGTACCATTGCTAGATGGTCATATCAATTGGTATAGAAAATTAATTCTTACACTATCAACTTAGAATTCAAACCTATGGGGTCACACACATAAGGAGTTCCTACCTGATTTGATGGCTAATCATGAGTCTTGATGACCTAGGACACTATGGTCAAGAGTTTCACTGGACTGAAACTCTGTAACCAAGAGTCTCATTGGATTGGGACTCTAAGTTCTACTCATCTAGGACTCTCTAATTAGGAGTCTCATTGGTCTGGAACTCTAAGATTGTAAGTTACATTTGTTTGGGACACTGGGTTCAAGAGTCCCACTGGATTGGAACTCTTCAGGAGTTTCATATTGATGGGACTCTGTTGTCTGATAATCCATCTGATTTGGACTCAGATATTTTGGAAGAATTAATTAGCAATTCAATTATTGATTAGCTCAATTTAATTGAGTGATGAGGATTCGATCAAGTTCGATTGAATTTGATTCGATTGGGTTTGACCGGAGCAGGTCATGAGATGACCTAATTGCTATGGAAGTTTTGATCCTGATTTGATCAGGATCTAGACCTAATTAATTTCTAATTTGATTAAAATTTTGTTGGATTAGGCTAAGCCTAATTTGGTTGGATTTAACCTGATCTAATTGGGTCTTGATTAATTGGTTTGGTTGAAACCAATTAGGACCAAGTCAAATGAAGTTTGAATTCAAACTCTCCCATGTGCCCACCATTTTTTACTTTTCCACTCTTGTTCCATGCCCAAAATTTTTTGTACGTAACTTTTCTATCATCCAGAAGGTTTTTGCACCCCCTCTCTTATCTACTTTTGATCTAGTCCAAGGGTTGGACCGGTTCAAAGTAAGTTGAGTTTTGAATTCAACTCAGTTTGTTGGAGGTTGGAACTAATCCAACCTTATCTGCTTTTCACGCCCTTTATTTTATTTATCGAATATTTTTTGGAGAAATAAAAATGTATGCATGCAGAAGGAGAGTCCTTCTGCATGTTAAACATATGGGAGGAGGCGTCGGATAAAGATAAGAGGCTCATTTGATTTTTGAAATTAAGTGAGTGGTTAAAACCTCCCAACCACTCGACCCTTATCTTTTTCCATGCACTCTTTTCATGGTATTCATGTCAATAAATTATGAGATTTTTTGTACATGCATAAGAAGAGGTTAGCATTACGTGGTAAAGATTTTAGAGTGATTCAGCATTAGTGATGGATGAAAAAAATCTTGGAGTGAAAGTGAGCAGGATCCTACAGCACTTTACTTTTTTCTCATGCCTAAAAATATGTGCACATAGAAGGAGAGTCCTTCTGCATGTTAAACACATGGGAGGAGGCATTGGATAAAGATAAGAGGCTCATTTGATTTTTGAAATCAAGTGAGTGGTTAAAACCTCCAAACTAGTTGATCCTTATCTTTTTTATGTGCATTTCCCAAGGTATTCACATCAATAAACTATGAGATATTTTGTGCATGCATAAGAAGGGGTTAGAATTATGTGGTAAAAATTTCAAAGTGATTAGGCATTAGTTTTGGATGAAAAAAATCTCAAAGTGAAGGTGAGCAGGGTCCTATAGCACTTTATTTTTTTCTCATGCCTCTCTTCTCTTCTGATTTTCACCTCTAAGGATACTCAATTTTTAGATAAGATCTAAATAGGATTTATAGATCTGAAAGTCATATTTTTATAAAAGCTTATTTCATGGAAGAACTCCACATAGAGAGGGCGTGATAGGAATTTTAGTGTGTCAGGATTTTTAGGCCTAGTGAAACCCTAGTTTTGGGAATCTAGGTTTGGGTGGAGAGATCGAGTGCCGTGAGCATCAGATCACCACAAAATTTGAAACACCTCTTCATCATCCTCCAATATTTGTATTCTAATTTTTTATAGTATTTAGAAAATCAAAAAGTATACGATCGATTGGATTGATTATGATCAATCATCGAAGGCTCTGGTAAGAAGCTAGCACTCCGATGGAGCTGGTCGGGACTAGAAGCTCCGTGTGGACCATTCATAGAGGTCGAATGAGTGTGCGACTATAGTGTAATACCATAGCTTCTTTTGGTGGATTCAGATCATAGAGATCAGCTACCCATGAAAAGATATCGAGTTTTGAACTCGTATCAATCAGTAGATTCGATTTGTTGATCAAATGCATTTTATTTTTCTATCATATATTAGCATGTTTAGATTTTGAATAGGGTTTATTTGATATGATCAATGCATACATAGTATTAATTTTAGATTAATATTTACTTTTGCTGCTATTTTATTCAAAAAAGTTTTAAAAATGCATGCTTAAATCCTATGCGATTTCTTTCAAATGGTATCAGAGCAGGTTCGCTAAACATGATATGCTTGCATATTTTAGATTGATAATTTAGATTTAATCTAAATATCAATCTAATAATTTGATTAATTAGATCTAAAAATTAAAATCTAGATCGTATGGACTACAGGTTGCCTGTTGTAGAGTTTATCACCTATAGTGAAAAGGTTATCCTGGTACATTGCTGATCTATATCGTTAATCATAAAATCTTAGATTTGATCTAATATTTTTATGATCTGATTATATTAGATTTTAATTTAATTTATGATCATGAATGCATAATTAGATAAAGTTTGATTCATGATTTAGTATTATGTGGTGTACATAGTTTCAAAATAAACCCTACAATCAGTATTGTTTATGAATTAAGCCGATTTAATTTTTAAAGTGAGTCGACTCAATTGATAAATAATACTAAGTTGTAAAAAACCTTTCAAAAATTTGAAAAATATTTTTCAAAATGCTGAACCCTAATCCACAGCCCATAAACTTCATTAAAAATTAAGTCTAATGATTTAGTATCTAGAATTATGAATTAAGACTCTAAGTCATTAATCATAAAATGTGGGTTATTGGGTTAGTTGAATTAGGTCCATAAATTTGGTTAGACCTAAGGTTAGTTAAAGAATGGATTAAATTAGAGTAATTGATCAAATCTAATTAAATATTAATTTAGATTTGGTCAAGGACTCTATAGACTCAATTACAATAGTGGTAGTTGGTCAAGTCCATGTCTTTAACGAGGACCAAATGGACTTGATTTATGACTACACGGTCGAATCCAAAGTTACTAGGTTGGTCAAATTAAAACTAATAAACTAGATGGTATCTAAGGTAAGTTTGGCAGTTTGGTTAGTGATTTTTAATTAGAAACTACTCGCACCAATTTGGTCTTTGATGAGTTAATGGCATATTCCTTCTACTGATCTTACTTTCCTGACCATCCTGGTGACTTAGATTTTAATTAGATCATTTGGTGATTCAGGCTCATCTATGTCAATTAGGTAAATCAGTCTGACCAATTTAGGTGCTCCTAATGCCAGCTTAGATTAGATCCTTTTTGATCTGACTTAGTGAAGTCAGAGAAAGGATCGAAATTGGCTCGCTTTTCTTAAATATGTTAACTAAATCATCTAAAATTATTAGATCGTTAAAAATAAAATAGTTATATAGATAACTAAATCATAGCCTCCCATTAAGTTGAGTGATAATAGGTTCATTAATTTGATAATTACTGGAGGCCCAAAGACTTGGTGCTTATTGACTAATGAAATTATCATTCATAAAATAATGATTTGGTTAAGTCTTTCTGATGGTGGTTAGGTTAGCCGATCAAAGTCGGGCCTGATCATTGATTGATTAGATAAGACCAAATATGGTCATGTTAATGGTTGGACCTAATCAAACTTTTTCAGTGGAGATCAAAGCCTACTGATTAGGTCTCCGAGGCAAAATTGATATTACTAGAAATTATTTAGAGAAGCAATTAGTTTTGAACCTACCCATAGGTGCACATGGATTGACCAACCAAAGTTGGGCTTGTGTGTAGTCTATGTGGATTTTAGTACCCACTAAGAAATTAAAGTAATTCCTCAAATTGGAGGTAGAGGCTATCAATTCGTATAAAATAGTGGAAGAACCTTTAGACTAAAGTTTAATTCTTTAGGATAATTGATTCATATACTAATTAGGTTTGGTTTTTCTTATTGTATAGAAATGGCCACTAACCTGTCACTCCGATCATTGTTAGATAATGATAAATTAATGGGATTCAACTATGATAGCTGATATCATAAGATGAAAATCATCCTGGAGCATGAGCGGATTCTTTATGTCATAACAAATTCTGTACCTGAGGAGCCAGCTCCGAATGCTAGAGGAGCGATCCAAGATACTTATCAAAATGGCTCAATGACCGTACCACCATTCGGTGTATAATGCTGATGGCAATAAATGATGAGTTTAGTCGTAGGTTTGAAAATGCCCAGCCATAGGAGATGATTCAAATATTGAACGACTCCTTTGGCACGTCTGACGACATTGAAAGACACAAAAAAGTTATGCTATTTTTAATGCTCGGATGAGGGATAGGGCCTCAGTCGTCGATCATGTATTGTACATGATTGAGATGATTGAGTGTCTTAGCAAGCTGGGCTTTTATCTACACAAGTAGCTCGATAAGGATGTGATCCTTAATTCCTTGCCCATGTTCTTTCTCTCCTTTCTAACTCATTTCATAATGACAAAGCCTACAGTCTGAAGGGAAATCCTGATTTCCCGGTCCAGGTTCGTCCAGATCTGATTAGATCAAGAGATATATTTCAAAAATTTTCTCTTGATCCTTAATCAGATCTTGATATGTTTCAGATCTGATTATTATTATTTTAATAAATAAAATAAAAGAAGATAAATTAAATCAAATTCAATTTACCTGATTTGGGTAATCCTATTACCCTGTAGATGATCCTGATTGCAGCGGAAGGTTCTGGATCTTAGCCACGCAAGCGCCTGGCCTCTACCGGTATCCACTCGGGTTGGATCTAGGAGAACCTCTTCTTCTCTATCACACCTCCAAAAATCAGATCTGGATCTGATCTGGAGGATCTTCAAAACTCTTTTGAAGATCTGCAGTCGTCCTTTTGCAGCAGCGCAGCCTTCTTGCTTTTGATCGCCTTTCCTTGATCTGAATCGCACCAAACTAAGTCCAAAACACTTTTGGACGTGGAGAGCAAGGGGAGAAGAGAGTATGGCATGGAGAAGGAGGGGAGAGGCAGCCTTAGACGTGGGAAATCTCTATTGAATTCACTTTTCACTTTTGATTAGGGTTGGGCGCAGGGTCTTATTTATAGACCTCTTGTGATCCAACTCCTCTTCCTCTCAACCAATCACAACCCTTTGTGAAATCAGATCTAAATCTGATTGGTTGGAATAGAGACCCCTGGATTCCTCCTTAGAGGGCGCCTAAGACCAGTCAAACTGGATTCTTAGTAGAACTCTGATTGGAATCCAAAAGGGAGGTGGAGTCCTTGTCCAACAAGGACTCCTAGGCGCCTCCTACTTGGGCTCACGCCACCCTTGGCGTGCGCCCATCTCCTTGCCAGGTTCTGGCAGGGGGACAGGCCCCCACCAGCTCTCCAATAGGTGCATGACATGTGGTCAAAAGTCAAAGGGTCAATGGTCAACGTTTGACCAGTCAAAGGTAGACTTTTGACCAAAGTCAAAGAACAAGAAATGGCAGGTGACCAAAAATGGCAGGTAATGTCTTACAAATAAGACAACCTATTCTGACTTGGACAACCTCCAGTCAGACCATATGAAGGCCTCTGATTGAGCACAAACTCCTTTGGCTCAGTCAGGACAACTTATTTATGATAGTAAAAGAAGAACGTTAGGTTCAATCGAGTGCTAGCACGATTTTCCTTGAACCTAATTGAATCTCATTCAGATCAATTGAACTAGATCAGTTCAATTGATGATCACCAGATTCAAACCCTTGTTTGTGTGACCCAGTTAGGTTCAGTTCTGTATGGTAATGGGATATGTCATGATCTCTATCATAGACATCATCGAAACTCCTTTCGATGGATCAGAACTCTTCTGATTCGAACAGCTAGAATGATCGATCATCTAAATCATTCTAATTGCTCCCAAAATCCACCAGTGACACCTAGCAGTATATGGTGGCAACCCATCAGAGCTGAATGCGAACCTCTTGGTGCAGCTACCTGTGTGATTAAGTTCTTCTATCTTGAGCCCCGATCAGATTAGGGTTAAGGTGAACTCGTCAAACCCTAGTCTCTGTCATATGATGTAATCATTCGATTCGAGTCCAATGTGAAAATCTAAATAGAAACTCTTTCTATTATTTCACTCTACCATGGCCATGGATTTCTGGACTTGATTCTCATGATCATCATAGGGCTACTCCTCTACCACCGAGGTAGATAGATTCCATCTTGATGCAATCCAGTTCCTACAATGAACATGTCATAGCCAACATACACCTCAGGGTTCCATATGGCTAGGAGACCGAGAGTAATGGTGTAGTCAAACTATAACACCCTCAAGGTGAACTGCCGATGCATCTCAGGTCAAAGAACCAGACACACTACTGCAGCATCGAGTCAGTCATTGACGAGAAGGTAGACTCCCTAATGACTACTCGAGGTGGTCACGCTCAGTGCCCTCGTTCTCTAACGAGTACATGTACTCTCGCTTCGGTGTCTCCACACCGTAGACTCAAGACTCATCTACTAAAGAGAAGCGATCGTACACCAACCTTCCGGATCAATCACCATCCTCGTGATGATCCTATGGTCGGGAGCTGTTTATGAGTTAATAATGATTATTCATGTCTTAAATTTTCAACTCTTGAAAATATGAATTATCATTACCATTAACTCAAAGGATGTATCACAGACACTAAATACACATGTGTGATAGAAAATAACCCATTTCATTAATTATAGTCAAAATTATAATTTTTCCCCTAGAAGTGTATTACAAGTGTCAGCCAATTCTGGCTTCTAGGGCACATATATCTAACACAGTCAACTATCATAAATTGTTGGGGTTGCTGTAGAACTTTGAGAAGGATCACCAACTCCATCAGAAGATAGTAAATATAGTGGCAGGGTCTTTCTCTGATCGTCGACTCTTTAAGAAAGGGAAGAAAAACAAGAAGAAGAAGAACAAGAAGGTGTAGCCAAACACTAGGACGACTGCACAGGGTTAGATCAAGAAGCATAAGCCCGACCAGAGCCAGGTAGAGTACTTCTTCTGCAAGAAGTAGGAGCACTGAAAGAGGAACTGTCCTCTGTACATTGCCTCCCTATACCTGAACAGGCCGAGGAAGAAGCAAGTGGTTACTGGGCAAGGTAATTATATGATAACATCTTATAATTTTTTTTTATTTGATTCTACTACCTGGGTATTAGATACTGAAAGCCCTTATCATATTTGTAATTTTATGCAGGGCTTGCAGGTTAGTAGAAGATTTGATCAAGGCGAGAGGTTTCTGAATGTTGAAGATAGAAGACAAGTTCCAATTCTAGCTTTAGGAATCATGAACCTTGTAATCAATTCAAATAAAGTTATTCTTAATGAATATCATTATTATCTAACTTTCTTATTGAATGTCATTTCTATAGGCCTTTTGGCCATGAATAGTTTTGAAATATCAATAAAAGAAAAATTTTATAATATCATTTTGAATGATGTTATAATTTTGATTAGATAATTGAATAATGGAATTTCTTTACTTTCTATGCCTGTTAACGTGGTTCAATCCTTCGGTAAACGTCCTAGAATTAGTGATGTGTCTGATATCTATCTTTGGCATTGTAGGCTAGGTCATATTAGCAAGAATAGAATTAACAGATCAAGAAGAAATTTTTGAGGTTAGTAATTATGAATCACTTTCAATCCGTGAGTCCTGTCTTCTTGGTAAGATGACCAAGTCACCTTTTACTGAAAAAGGTGAACGAGCCACTAAACTCTTAAGTCTAGTACATTTGAATGTATGTAGACCCATGAGCTCAAGTGCCAGTGGTGGATATTTCTACTTCATAACCTTCATAGATGATCTATCAAGGTATGGGTTCATCTATTTAATGAAGCATAAGTCGGAGTCGTTTGAAATGTTCAAACTATTTCAGAATGGGTAGAAAAGCAAACTGAAAAGAGTATTAAAACTCTTTGATCTAACCGAGGGAGTGAGTACCTTTTTAATGAGTTTCTGACATATCTTAGGGTGAACGAGATTCTCTCCCAATGGATCCCTCCTGGAACACCACAACATAATAGTGTGTCTGAAAGGAGAAATCGAACCCTATTGGACATGGTTCGATCCATGATGGGGTTTGCTGGTTTGCCGATCTCCCTATGGGGATATGTGCTCGAGTCAGTTTGTTACATTCTAAATAGAGTTTTGAGTAAATCTATTAATAAAACACCATATGAGATATGGACAGGGCGTAAGCCAATGCTTTCACACCTTAGGATTTGAGGGTGTTTGGTTTATGTCAAACGTTTAATGACAGACAAGCTTGGACCTAGGTCTGATAAGTATAGTTTTATAGGTTACCTAAAAGAAATCAAAGTGTACTACTACCTTGCTGATGAGCAAAAAGTGTTTGTTAGTCTTAAGGCAGTCTTTTTAGAAAAGGAGTTCCTTGGTAAAAAAACTAATGCCTCTAAGATCAAACTTGATGAAGTATGATAGGTGAAAGAACAGACATAAGTTGTTGAACCTGAGCTGGATCTAATTAGATTAGACCTAGAACCTATTGTAGATACACCCTTAAGGCGATCTGGTAGAGTACCACGTCAATCGAATAGATACTATAATTTTCTGATCCGAGATGGGGATCCTATCAAACTCAATGAGAACTATCAGGACCCAATTACCTATATGGATGTAATGCAAAGATCCGATTCTGAGAAATGGCTTGAGGCCATGAAATCCAAAATGGAATCCATGAAGGTCAATGATGTATGGACATTGGTTGATCCACCCAAAGGGATAAAACCCATAGGATGTAAGTGGATCTTCAAAAGAAAAAGGGGCACAGACGGAAAGGTAGAGATCTATAAAGTCCATCTGGTTGTCAAGGGATATCGCCAATGTTATGGTATTGACTATGATGAGATGTTCTCTCTTGTGGCAATGCTCAAATCTATTCAAATTATGCTTGCCATTGTTGTCCATCTGGACTATAAAATATGATAGATGGATGTGAAAATAGCTTTTCTAAATGGAGAGCTGGATGAAGAGGTATATATGATACAGCCTGAAGGATTCACATCCATAGATAAGTCTGAGATGTGTAAGCTTCAAAGATCCATTTATGGACTTAAGCAGGCATCTCGGAGCTGGAACATATGATTTGATAGAACAATCAAAATGTATGGCTTCGTTAAGAATGAAGAGGAGCCCTGCATATATAAGTGGGCTAATGGTTCAGCAATAGTATTCCTAGTATTGTATGTGGATGATATTCTCTTAATCGAAAATGATGTCCTTGCATTGCAAGGAATAAAGATCTGACTATCATCATAATTCTCTATGAAAGATCTGGAAGAAGTTTCCTACATCCTAGGGATGAAGATCTATAGAGATAGATCTAAAAGGTTGCTTGGATTGTCCTAGTCTACATACATTGATACTATATTGAAATGGTTCAGCATGGAGAATTTCAAGAAAGACTATCTACTAATAGGCCATGAAATTTCTCTTTTAAAGAGGGATTGTCTGACAACACCTCTATAAAGAGAACGTATGAGTAGAATATCATATGCTTCGACAGTGAGTTCTATCATGTACGCCATGACATGTATACGATCAGATGTGGCATACTCACTAGGGGTAGTGAATTGATACCAATCTGATCTAGGGGAGAACCACTAGAAGATTGTTAAAATCATTCTAAAGTATTTAAGAAATACTAAGGATCAGTAGCTTGTATATGGTGAATCGGACTTGAAATCGGTGGGGTTCACAGACTCTAGTTTCCATTCTAATCATAATGATAGCAAGAGTGTGTCAGAATATATATTTACCCTTAATGGTGGGGCTGTCTGCTGGAAGAGTTTCAAGCAGCACACTATGACTAATTCAGTTTGTAAGATAGAGTATATCACTGCATTAGATGCTGCCAAAGAAGCGGTGTAGCTGAGGAAATTTATCACCAAGCTTGGAGTAGCACCTTTCCTTGATGGTCCAGTTTTGCTCTATTGAGATAGCTCTGGAGCCATTGCTCAGGTGAAAGAATCTAAGGCACACCAGCGGGCAAAGTATATTCTATGCTGCTTCCATCTTGTTTGAGAAATTATGGATCAATGTGATGTCAATCTTCAGAAGATCGATGGAAAGAAGAACCTGATCGACCCATTCACTAAAGCTGTTGCGTTGAAGGAGTTCAATGACTTCAAGTCAAAGATATGTATTAGATACTGCATCGATTGGCTTTAGTCCAAGTAAAAGCTTGTTGAGAATATATCCCAGAGCCAATCGTCAGCCTGTTGATGGTTGTGCTATTTGTTGTACTTATATATGAATTATCAAATAATAAAAATTATTTTGGCATTTTTCATCATAAATTATGTTGTCTTCTAGTGAACTCGTCTATTATGATGAAGTCCTTAGGACTATCTAAATTTGATAAAGAAGGATTTATTATTTAGTCTTTAAATTATTCATGACCAAAAGATACGTTTTTATTTAGGATGACAACGTTTATCGAGTATAGATTATTGTGTGCCATATAGGTTGGTTGTCCTCATAACCAAGGAGTGTTGAGACACTGGCACGACATGCAAGTAAGATGTATGGGTACATCTGCACTGAACGTGATCAAACTTTGGAGCTTTTCTTCTATCAAGATTAGTCCCAAAGAATATGGGTATAAGTGTCCCTTAGATTTGAGACCACCATGGTGACTTGCAAGCAACTCACTGTACTTAGGTACCGGACTACCTGAATTTTTAATTTAGTGATGGAAGGCTATTGGGTACAATAAAGTACTTAGCTTGTTGGTGTGTGAGTCAAGATGGGATTGATCCCTCTAAGTATTTGAGCAAGTACATCGCTGTATTTTAATTTAGCAAATCCTCGATCGGGGTGGTGAAGAAAAAATCCTAATTTTTTGGATCAGGTTCGTTCAAATTTGATCGGATCAAGAGAGATATTTCAAAAGTTTCTCTCATATATCTAGATCAGATCTGAGATATTTCAGATCTGATTTTATTGATCTAATAAATAAAAATAAAAATAAATTAAATCTAATTTAATTTATATCTTGATGTTGGGTAATCAGATTATCCTTTGATGATCCTGCTGATTGCCTGAGATTTTGGATCTAGCCACGCAAGCATCTGGCCTCTACCGGTATCCACTCGGATTGGATTTGAAGATCTTCTCCTTCTTTATCATTTTTCCAAAAATTAGATCTGGATCTGATTTGGAGGATCTTCAAAACTCCTTTTTGAAGATCTGCTATCATCTCTGCGGTAGTGCTACCTTCTTTCTTTCTTGTCTGTATTGCACCAAATTGAAGCCCAACTTGCCTTGGGCGTGGAGAGGAGAGAGAGGACTAGAGGATGGTATGGAGGAGGGAGAGAGGGAGCCTTGGGGCATGGATAAGAGAAAACTCTATTAAAGTTGGACGCAGATAGGGTTTATATAGACCCTGCTATGCCATGCAGTGCCACATCATCCCGACCAATCACATTACTTCATGCAATCAGATCTAAATCTGATTGGTAGGATGACATCACCTGATCTAATCAGATCAGAGCCCCTCTAATTCATCCTTAGATGGCACCTAAGATTGGTCAAAGTCTATAGTTATGGACCACCTAAGTAGAGACCAAGAAGCAACCTGGAGTCCCATCTGTATGGGACTCCAGTCATCCCTATCCATGGGCGCATGCCTCCCTAGGCGTGCACCCTCTTCTTTCCAAAATTTAGCAAGGAGACAAGCCCCTATCTACTCTCCAATAGGTGCATGACACATGGGCAGATGTCCAAGGGTCAAAGGTCAATGTTTGACCAAAGTCAAAAGACAAGAATTAGCAGGTGATGGAAAATGGCAGGTGTTATTTCAAATTTATCTCATAAATTAAGACAACCATTTTCTAACCTAGACAAGCTCTAGTTAGATCAAGTAAAGGTACCTAAGTGAGCACAAACTCATTTGGCTGAGTTGAGATAACTTTTAATGATAATAGAAGGAGAACATTAGGTTCAATCGTGTGCTAGCACGATTTTCTTGAACCTAATTGAATCTAATTCAAATCAATTAAACTGGGTTAGTCCTATTGATGATATGCAGATCCAAATTCTTATTTGTATGACTAAGTATTCGATCCCTACATAGTCTAGCCCGATCGACCTCGAAGCTGGCTAAACTCCTTTCGAACCGGATCTCCTTCAAGCCAAATCTCATCATTATGATTGGATCTCACGTCAAGGATCTCGGACTGGTAGAGCTTCTCCTCAGATAAACTTCTATACCTTACTGTAAGTGGCAGATCTTGGCATTCCTGTGACAAGAACCTTGGGTGTGCAAGCCAGAGTTAGCAAAAGGACCTCATCATCAAAGTAAGCTTGAACTTCTTTCTAAAGAGCTTGGCCACAGTCCTAAATCGGTGAATCCACCATCCTTTTCAATCTTCAACCTAGAATAATTATCCACTTGTGGACGATCTCGAAAATAGCTAAACTTCAAAGGAGCAGTTGACACTCATCAGAGTGTTCTGATTGTGTCTGCCAATCCTAGCTACCAGCCAACCCTTGATTACTATTGATCCAGATGAACTCCTTTTGGATGAGCTCCTTTTGGTCGCCAAACAGGCTTCTTCCAATCGAACCCCTTCCAATTGCCAAACAGGCTCCTTCCAGTCGAACTCCTTTCGGTCGAAGCCTCTTTTAGTGGTTGAACTAACCACCTTACATTTTGAACATCGATTGAGCAGACTTAAATAGTAGGACCTCGTCATCTATTCAAGTTCAACTCCCAACTCAGTGAATATTCATCAAATTGCAGACAATCTTGAAAATGACTGAACCTCTCCAGAACTGTTGGGATGCAGAGTTCTTCACTGTTAACAGCTTACTCATAGGCATAATAGTTCTGATCAAACTATAGCTATTAATCTTCAATGGACTAATAAGTTGCAACAATGGGCACCATCCTCCATAACAAACTTCACGTGGCTCTGAACGACCTACTAGCAGATAGTTATGGCTATCACCATTAGTTTATTACAAGCTCCACCTATATAAGGGATCCTCTCAATACACTTTTTTCTTTATGCTCAAAACTCTACTAAAATTCTATTGAGTGCTCCATTTTTGTTGATCAGAGAGCTGACTTGACCGTCGAAGGATCCTACCGGAGCCACCCCCATCTCTATTTTGGACTTATTTTGCAGGTCCCAGCAGTGACCTCGTCTTCTCCAACTCCAGCTCTTTCTAGCATCCATAATTTTTTGCACTAATAATTAGTAAATAGAATATGGGAGACTAATGGACCTCCTTGCGATCTACAGGCTTTCAGCATATGAGATTGCAGTGCATATTACAGAATTTAGGAGAATATCTAAGAGCATAAAATAAATAAGTAGAGAGATAGTAGGCAGCCATGTCGAAGACCTCTAGAAGGGATGAACCAGTTTATGGGATACCCATTGATTAGTCATGCAAATTGAGGCCTTAAAACACAAGCACTCACCCATTAAATAAACCTGCCATGGAAACTAAGTTGCTAAAGTACCTGAAATAAGAAAGACCAATGGACCCTATCATAGGTTTTCTCTATTAGATATATGCCCTAGAAGCCAATTTTGTTGACATATATAATCTTTCTAGTAGCATAGTTTAATAATTAAATTATTTAAATTAATAAAATTAAATTATTTTTTCATTCATATTGTATCATGTGTCTTTGAATCATCTAAAAAATTAATAAGATGATGACATATATTCTTAAGAGGTGAGAATTTGAGGCATATGTTATTGATGATTAATTTCTAAGTACTTTTGATCGATGAATCATCACAAGAATGGTGATTGATTCGGTAAGATTAGAGTATGGATCGCTCTTCTTTGGATATATGATTCTCAAGTCTACAATGTGGGGACACTGAAGCAAAAGTATAGATGATTATTAGAGAATAATGATACCGAGTATGACCAACATGGGTAGTCACTTAAATGTCTATCCATTTGTTAGTGACATACTCGATACTACGATGGTGTGAGTAGTTCTTTGACCTATGATGCCTTGGTTATTCATAATAAGATTATTATAGTTTGACTTTATAATTATTTGGTTATGTAATCTATTGATCCTAGGTATGATTTTGATAAATAATAAAATATTTGAGTTTATTTTTGGTACTAATAATTTGGTTGGAGTATTTAAGATGAAGTTCAGAAAGATAGAAATCCATCTCAATGATGCTCCATATTTTTGATTGAAAGAACCAAGAAAGAAGAGTAAAAGAGATTAAGCCAAATATTTTTCAAGGAGTATTAGTTCATGAACTAACTCAAAGGAAGTTTAAAGTTAAATTTGGTATAGTTTCAACACTTGGCATAGATTAGGAGTCGACTCTAGATGAGTAGGAGCCAACTCAAGGACTCAAACAGGCCCAGGACTCAAACAGGCCCTAGACTCAAAAATAGAAGATAACTCTTTAAACCTTATCGCTAGAGTCAACTCAAGCAAAGCAGAAGCCAACTCTTGGATATCTAATATGCTTCAAGAATTAGCATGCTTGAAGAGTCGAGTCAAGAAAAGTAGGAGCCGAGTCATGTCTTAGGATGGCACAATCCAAGAACAGAATGATGAATATTTCATCCTACAATTAGAGTCAACTCACGAAATCCAGGAGTCGACTCTGGTATGCAAAATTGGCATGGCACAGAAAATACAGAACATTAGATTTTTTATTCTATGACTGGAGTTGACTCAAGGCTCTAGGAAGTCGACTCTCAAATTTTTGACAGCTCTAATGGCTAGTTTTTAAAATTGCCCAGATTTTGTTTAGAATACTCTAAATGACTTTTTCTAATGTTCCAATGGCTATAAACCTATTTTTGGTGTTCCTAACTTGGATTAAAAGATTTTTAAGACCATATTAAGAGAAGAAAACTCAAGTAATAAGCAAAAGATAGGGAAATACATCAATATACATTCAAAAATTTTGAGCAGTCCAACTAGTGAGCTTTAAAAGAGCCTTCATTGCTGTTCAATCACTCAACTAGTTGTGCAATCAAAGCATTCTCAAGTGAAGAAAGGAAGCATTCATTGTAAAAGCCCTCCAACAACTTAGCTTGTACATCAAAGCTTTAAATTAGCTCTTTAAGGAGTTTGTTTATATTTAAATTTTTATACTTTCAAATTTCTATATTTCAAGTTTCAAAAGGGTTGAAACTTGGGGGATAGGTTCATCCAAGTCTTGAATTGGATTTGTACAAGCCTAGGAGTGGCTTGGGATTAGGTTTTGATTGGTTAGCCCACAAAACCAACTAAATTTAGATTGTGAGCCCAAAAAAAAATAATCTTATTGTAATCTTAGAGATTATAGTAGAATTCTCAAGTGGAGTGCTTGAGGAGTGGACGTAGATGTTGGATTTGACATCGATTCACTATAAAAACTTTATGACTTTGTGTGTGTGATTCTCTTTGTTAGCTTTAATTATTTTCTACTCATTTAATCACTACATTTTCAGCATATAAATATTTTGTTCTATACATACACTCACTAATCTAAAAAAGTTTTCGAAAAACCCAATTCACCCCTCCTCTTGGGTTGTTCTTCTGGGCAACATAATCATTCAAAATCTTATAGTGTATGTTGGCTACGATATATTCATTGTAGGAATAGTGTGTGCACCTAGATGGAATCTATCGATCTTGGTAGATACGGAGTAGTCTTATATAATTCATGAAATCAAGTTTAGAAGACCATGGCCATGGCAGTGTGAATGATGGAAAAGAATTTCAATAAAGTTTCACATATAAATTCGAGTCGATTGAATATTACATATGACTGATAAGGATTTGATGAGTCATCCATAACCTTCGTCATATTAGGATTCATAATAGAAGAACCAAATCATATAGTAACCGCATCTAGAAGTTTATTAATTTAATTCTGCTGGATTACCACTACATACTACTAGGTGTCACTAGTGGATTGTTGATAAGTATCACAAAAATATCAATAAAAATATTAATTTATGAATTAATTTATTTTTATTTTTAAAATTAATACTTTTATTTATCTTTCATAGAAAAAAAATATTTGCTAAAGAAAAGAGCTTAATTTTCTAGTTAAAATAAAGGAAATTTAGAGCAAATCAGATTTAAAATGGATTCAGTACGAAGACTCAAAGAAAAAAGAGAAAAAAAAAGGGAGCCTGGCCTGACACAGATGGCCCACTCCATAACCTACATTCAGCCCGACCAGCCTAGCCCTAGACCCATGATGTCACCCTGACATCATAAGCCATGTGGTCCATGGTGGATCGATGGTTGACACGGTAGGCGTGGACCCTTAAAAGGTCCATGAAATTTATCACATGGATTATAGGGGCAGAATCAACTTTTTGGTTAGTGTGGTGAGCTCTGATTGGTCCAGGTCTATGGTGCACTCAGTCCAAGCAGTCCACTAGCATAGTAAAGGCATGATCCAATAGCTGTGCTCATTCCTAGTCAAGATCAGGTAGTTGGGTTGGTTTCCTATTTTGATTCAAGGTCCTCCAACTTCGCTGAGTGTCATCCGATGGTCTAGAGACCTTCTGATCAAGATCTGATGATAGTGAAACTTCCCTGAGTGTGATCGAATGGCAAGAGTTGTTTTCGATTGAAAGAAGAAGACTAGAGCTTTCTGATTACGTGATCTGATGGCCTATAAGCTCCTGCTGATGCGATCCAATGGTTAATATTCAATCTGATTTGATCTAGGCTTTTAACGAAGGATTTTTGGGCAATTTCAGACCATCTAATCTCCATCCAATGGCCAGCAAGATCTAGGGTTCTCTATTCCTACTTGATTAGGTTTTTAAGAGTTTTAAACCAAATTTTCGTCTGAATTCTTCATAGAATGTCCCTTCATTCTATTTAAAAGGCACCGGATGACCAAAATAGATTGTCTTCGATCAAGAAAAGGCTATGGTATTGGATAGGCTGTAGACTTGGGTTGATGGTTGCTTCGAAGAAGAGCTGCTTTCTACACCATTTTTATGCTAATGCCGATCCAAGATCAAGATTTAGTTTTTATTTCTTTTCCTGATCTTTTAATTTCATGTATTTAAATTCTAAATTTTATTTTTAATTTTAATTAATAAAAAAATTATTTTATGCTCTTTAAATTCTAGTTTTTTACTTTTAATCGTAGATTCATTTTTGTTGCAAGTAGATGCTAAGATCTAAATAGTAGATCTTAGTATCAAGTTTATCTTTCTACACTATTTAACTTTTACTTTTTATTTATATTTTTTTTCTTACTTTAATTTTTTTAAATTTTTTTAATAAAAATAAAAAATTTTAAATTAAAGCACTATCTTCTCCATGAATTTGATTCGACACACTATTTTTTACATATTTTAAATTATTTAAGAAATTAGAATTAAACTGATAAATATGGTGTCTTAACGATAAGATCGCATTCTATCAAGTTTTTTTACACCATTGTAGGAAAAGGCATGGACGTTAAAATTTTTTGATCTCTTTAATTTTTTTATAAATAAATTATAAATAAAATTTTAATTTTTTTGATTTTTTTGTAAATATTTTTACTAATTTTTCTTATTTATTTTGTAGAAAAGAATTAAAAAAAAAGAGTAAGGAAGAAAGCTTCCAATTTTACTTAGTGAGATCAATCCTAATCCTAGATCTCTTTTTTTAGTATTATTTATTTTATTTTTAAATTAGTTTAAAAAATATTTATTTAAATCTAATTAAAAATTTCATGATAAGAGTGAAAATTTTAATTTTTTAGAGCATCCATCATATTAGATTTATTTTATTATTATTATTTTTTATTTTTTTTGATGATTGCTGGAGATAAGATGAGCTTCTCAAGTTTAATTAGTTTTATGCATCTAATTTAGTTGCATAAAACCCCTTATTTGAAATTAGTGCATATTCATCTTAAATCAATTTAAAAGCATAATTCATTAATCAAGATAAGATAAAAATTTGATCATCCTTAGCCCACAAATAATCAACTAGCATTCCTCATTAACCTAAGCCTTTAATTTAAAATCAATTAAACATCAATCCTAGGAACTTGAGCTCATTAGGATAAGAAATTCTAAGAGTTGGATCGGATTAGGATTAGTCAGTTTGACTAGTGTCTAAGGCAAGTAGTTCAGAGATCATGTCCAGATGGAAGGTGGTTATTTAATTAATTCTGTTAGCTTATCTGGCCAAGATAATTGATGTTTAAGAAAAGCAATAGGAGACTTTTAGCAATCTTACACTTATCTAGTCAGTTGAGTGGCTAATCTTTTACTTGAAGGGTTTGAAGGTGATCTTGATAGTTAGGGGCTATCTAAATTTAGAACAACTCTTAGTCAAGATTGATTGTCCAACTTGATTGCTAACTAACATCAAACCTAACCATAATTAATTCTTCTCTCTCTTCTTAGTCTTAGGACTCCTTAGATTCTCTTCTTTAGAACTCTTTTCTCTCTTTCTTCTTCTTTTCTCCTCTTTTCTTCAAAAAAAATAAAAAAATATCAAAATAAAATTAATAATAAAATAAGATAAAATAAAAAATAAATAAATTAAAAATTAAAAATAAATAAAATAAAATTAAAAATAATAAAATTATAAAAATAATAATTAAAATAATAAATAAATAATTTTTTTGAACCACACGTTAGGATTGCACTAGTACAAGCATGGTAGGAGATCACTTTTTCTGACATAGTTGAACCCAAATCTTGAAATGAAATGGCTGATCCATGTTAAACCTGATAATCAAATGGCTGAAAATCTTGAAGAACTATCTTGGCAGATGAAGAAATATTTTATTTTTTTTACTTATAATCCATCAACTTATATCTACTTACTTGATATTTCTGCAAGCATTATGAGAGCAAGTCGATCATAATCTAGATACTTCCATCTTTTTATGGGAATACCAATGAAAATCCTTATAAGCATATAAATGAGTTTTTAGAAATCTATACTATGGTGAGGATCCAAAATTTTACTAATGATGCCCTTAGTCTGATCTTATTCTTTTTTTCATTAAAGGATAAAGCTAAGTACTAGCTTGGCACAATAGGAAGACTGATCCAAATTTGGACTAAATTGCAACATAAATTTCTTAAAAAAATTTATCCTAAAGGTCAAACCATCACCATGAGGCGAGCCATCACTAGATTTGCTCAGCTTTCAAAAATATAAATTCACGAGTCATGGGAGAGACTTAAGAAACTTCTTAGAAAATGCCTACATCATGGTCTATTTAAGTAGCAAATTATTCAAGCTTTTTATGAGAATTTAGAAGATCAGTATAGATAGATGGTTGATGCATCTTATGGAGGTGCATTCATGAGCAAAAGTGAGGATGAAGCTTATGTCTTGTTTAAAATCTTAAGTGAAAACTTGATCAAACATTCTTTGTTATCTTCCTATCAAATGTCAATGCCTCACTAAAAGCAAGTAGAAATTTATGAGTTCAAATATCCAGAATCTAGTTTTAAGGCTGACTTGAACCTAATAGCACAAAAATTAGATAAAGTTGATCTTCTTATCCAAAAATTAGGTCAATTCCTAATCCTAGATCAACAATCTTCTGCACAATATACATCACCTTCTAATTATCAAGAGATTTATTCTATCTATGCTAGCCCAGCCCATCATATGAGTGAATATCTCATGGTTGTACAATTTTAATTTTTCATCCAAGAACAAGTCTAAGCTGCATAAGGCTACTCTAAGCTAGTTAATGGCCCATTTTTAAATTCATATAATCCAGGTTGGAAGAACCATCCTAATTTTTTTTGGAGATACCAATAGACTTAGGCTTAGATCCAAATCTCACCCGTACGGAACTATCAAAATAGGCTCTAATACCAAAACTATGCCTATAATAGTGATTAGCCTAGTTAGTCTACCCAGCCACCATATTATAATCAACCATTATACTCACCTTCTCAACAGACCAATCTAGCCGATAATAGGTTTAACCAACTTCAATAATTGATTATGACTCAATAGCAATCCATCGTCAGACTAGAAGCATAAATAGGATAATTAGCTAAGTCCACTATAAGGAGAGAATCAGGTCAATTTCAGAGCCAACTGATAGCAAATCCTAGAAACAACCCACCTAATGTCTATTAACCACCTGAACCTAATTATCAATCCAATATCCCATTTAAGAATCCTCGATTTGAGAATGCCAAAGTAATTACTGAAATCAAAAGTGGTAGGATTCTTGAGAACCCACACCAAGATTAGGTGAGAGAGGCTAATATCGATGCTAGTCAGAATAAAAAATTAAAAGAGGAGGTTAGTACTGAGCTAACCATATAGAAGAACCTGAGCTCATAACTAGTACTGATGTTGGTTCAAACTTAAAAGAGATAGATAAAGAAAAGAAGAGAATAGATGATTTACCCGAAATATATAAACCTAAAGTTTCATTTTCTTCAACCCTAGAAGCTGGTTCTTCACATAAAAAGCAAGGAGCATGCAATGAGAAGCCAATGGAATTATTTAAATAAGTTTATATTAATCTACCTTTAGAATTGAAGATGCTTTTAGTCACATCTAAATTTGAATGTTTAGAATCAAATGACATCCTCCCAGTACCTATTATATCAAAATTAACTACTAATCCAAAACTCAATTTATGAGCATTTTAGAAGAATAAATAGAAGAAATTCTTAATAAGTTAGGGTGTGAAAATGGGATCATGAATTATTTTCCCAAAATTAACGACAAGTTGATAAAATATATAAATAAAGGGATCACAAGCTATCTTCCTGAGATTGGCAATTCGAAACTATTAAAATTTATTAATCTAATATTTGACATAGGATAAGTAAGCTGTATTATGTCTAGCTGAAGATGGTAAACTAAGCGCTTATTGAGGATAAATCTAATATTTATTTTTCTTACATCTAATTTATCTTTTTAATTTTTTTTTAGATCATGTTGAATAAGTTGGAGAGAGAGAGTAAAATCTTCAAGACCCATGCTGGAGCATAAATACATTGAGTCAGGTGTATTCTTGTTCTTTATTACATATTTTATTATTTCTTCTCTATTCAGGATAATATCGATTAAGTTGAAGGAAAAAATAATAATTTTAAAAAAAATTTAAAATTTTAAAGTTCTTAAAGAAGTTAGTATTTAACATTTAGATATCTCATTATGCTCAAGAATCAAATTGAACTAAGTATTTTTTTTTTAAAAAAATGATGCATAGATCTGAGAATTTATGAGATACTGAGAAAGTACTAAGAAAATTCAATAAAAAGTTAAGTTTAGAACATAAATAATTTTTTCATGAATATTTTTTATTTTTCTACCAGCATCAAAGAAAAGTTTACTTTTTATAAGCTTGTGTAGATAACTATATATTTTTTTATAAAATAAAAAAATATATATTTTTAAAATAAAATAGTCTTTAAGTACTTCTCACTAAGTAACTGAACCTTTTTGTCTAAGCAAGCATTGAGTTTTGCATCAAAAATTAAAAAGGATAAAGAAGTTCATTATAAATTTAGTCTTAACTCATAATCTATTTGATTCAAGTTAACAAACTCGAGGAATATTTTACACCTAATATCCTAAAGCCAATTAGTTTGGGAGTTATTGATCCAAAACTCGCTACATGGATCAAATAGAAAACTTAAGGGATTAAGACACTTAATAGTGGTACTATATTAAAAAATAATTAATTTTTTACTAAGTAATCGAGTCTCATTATCTAAATAAGCAATGATATTCACATAAAAAAATGAATAATATGAATAAAAAAATATTAATAAATGAAAGATGGAAGTAATAATATACTTATCTATATGAAAGTTTAGATGATTTAAAGATAAAGGTAGAAATATTTAAAAAATATTTTAAAAAAATTAATATTCTTTATTTAATTTTTATATTGATAAGTACTAATATCCTGGTGACATATCTCACTTATGCTTTACTGAACATCAATGGCCCTTTTAAAAATTGCTAGGTAAAATTCAAAATACTAATAAAGCTTAAAAGGTATTTAAAACTAAATTCTTTCTTTACTCAAAGACGAGCAAAGCTTAAGTTGGAGGATATGATAAGTATCATAAAAATATCAATAAAATATTAATTTATAAATTAATTTATTTTTATTTTTAAAAATTAATATTTTTATTTATTTTTTATAAAAAAATTTGCTAATGAAAAGAGCTTAATTTTTTCGTTGAAATAAAAAAAATTGGAGCAAATTGGGTTCAAAATGGATATGATATGAAGACTCAAAGAAAAAAAGAAAAAAATAAATAAAAAAAGGGGGCCTAGCCCAACATAGATATCTAGCTTAGCAGATAGCCTACTCTGTAGCTCGCATTCGACCCGACAAACCCAACCTAGCCCCAGACCCATGACGTCACCTTGACGTCATAAACCACATGGTCCATGATGGATCGATGGCTGATGTGATAGGCATGGACCCTTAAAGGGTCCATGAAATTTGTCACATGACTTATAGGGGCAAAATCAATTTTTTGGTTGGTGCAACGAGCTTTGATTGGTCCAGGTCTATGGTGTGCTTGGTCCAGGCGGTCCACCAGTATGGTAAAGGCACGATCCAATGGCTATGCTCATTCTCGAACGAGATCTAGTGGTCAGGTTGGTTTCCTATTTTGATTCAAAGTCCTCCAGCTTCCCTAAGCACCATTTGATGGTCCAGAGACCTCTCAATCAAGATTTGATGGTAGTGAAGTTTCTTTGAGCATGATGGAATGGCCAAAGTTGTTTCCAACTAAAAGAAGACTGGAGCTTTCTTGATTGCATGATCCGACAGCCCATAAGCTCCTAATGACATGATCTAATGGTTAATATTCAATCCAATTTGATCTAAGCTTTTAATGAAGGATTTTGTGAGATCAGGTATGATGCTCTCAATCCTTGGAAGCAAGTGGAGAGAGACCAAGAAATGAATGGAACCAACCATCGAAGAGCTTCAGCCAATACTTCAATTGAACCGGCTCAATTCCTGATAGAGCTGGCTCGAGTAGAAGGTCGAAAAGTAGCGTATCAGGAATATCAAGCTGGCACGTTGAAAGAGTAGGCTTGATTATTAAAAGAGCTAGCTCGAGCTATAAAGCAAAAGATGGTCATGTCTGTCGAGCCAGCTTGAATTCTGAGAGAGCCAGCTCAAGCAGTGAAGTAGAGAGCGATGATTCGAGCTCTAGCAGAAGACATTACGGTCGAGCCAGTCCGATTGTTGACTGAGCTGGCTTGAGCTATGAACAGAGCAGTATGTAGTTTCTATTCTAGCTTGGGATTGGGTTTAATCTCAGGAACTTAAGGCCTTGGTTTGTGAGGTCTTAAGAAGCTAACTTATGGATTGGACTGGAATTAGTCCAATGGATACATGCATGTGAGATATGGGTATACATAGGCTCGGGGAGTGCATCATATTAGGTTAGCTAAGAGAGATTTTTGGGTTGGGTTACTTTGATCAGGTATATATATTCTGTATTGAGTTTATAAACATAACAAATTGAATACAAGCCCTTTTCTCTCTGAAAAAACTCTCTTCCTATCTTGTTATCTCTTTCTTCTTTATTTTCCATGCCCTAGGGTTTTCTATGGTCTAATAGAATGGCCATCTCTTTCCTCAGATCCTTATTGCTGTTTCTACAATCATCAAGTTGTAAGAATTTTTTCTTAATAGATTGGTATCAGAGCCCTAGTGTTAGATCTAGTGGAGGAAAGGTCAAAGCTTCATCAAAAATTATGGTAAGGTGCTGAACAGATTCTTTTTAAACACTGTTCTATTTCTAGTATTTGGTTATTGAAAATCTGGTTGAGATGGCATCGAGTATTATTAAGACGGACTTTGGAAAGTTTGATGGTAAGGATAACTTCACTCTTTGATAGAAAAGGATGAAGGATCTACTAGTATAGAATAGAATCTACAAGATTTTGACTCGAAAAAAATTGGAAGAGATTTCTATTAAAGATTGGAAGGATCTTGAAGAGATAGCCTTTAGAATGATTAGGATGTGCCTTGCTGATGAGGTTCTACCAGAGATTAATATGGAAACCATACCGAAGGGGATTTAGTAGAAACTAGAGAACACGTATATGGATAAGAATATGTCAAATAAGCTATGGTTGAAGAAGTGCCGTATAGTTTATGGATGCTCAAAGGAGAAGATCTAGTTTCCCATATTCAAAGGTTCAATCAAGTTTGCTTGGATGTCATGAGCCTTGATGTGAAGATTGTCGAGGAGGATAAAGCTCTCCTATTATTGTGTTCACTACCAGTAGCATATAATAGTCTCATTACTACTTTGGTGTACAGAAAAGAGACTTTAAACTTTGAGAAAGTGGTTAGATTTCTCAGGTCTAACGAGCAATGAGAGAGGCTAGTTAAAGAAAATCCTAGCTCAAAGGTGCTTTTTTGTGAATGAGAGGTAAGGAAGGCCTAAGGAGAGAACTTGAGAGAAATCAAAGGATAGATCTATTAATCCAAAGATTGATTTTGATGATGATAAAGAGTTTTGAGTATAAGTTATAAAGTCTAAGTATATTTATGAGGATGTGTAGTTTCAAAATTCCAAAAGCTTATAAACTCTAAGTATTTTCATTCATCTAAATGAAGATTTATCACTCAAGTTTTAAAGAAGATACTTCACATTGGATACACCTTTTAAAAGATCATAATAAAGATTAAATCAAGATAAAAAAATAAGTCTAGTTTATAAATTAATTAGGAGAAGAAAGAGTCATAAAATAGTTTTTGGCATGCATGGCATGCAAATTGGGCTGACCCAGTCTGAAACTGAGCCGATCTAGTCTCAATAGAAATAAAAGATAGAAAGCATAAAAAGACAAAAAATCAAAACTCAGGAGATTGAGCTGATCTAACCATAAATTGAGCCGACCAAGTCAAAAATTGAGCTGACCTAGTGACTGTAATGGCTAGTTTTTAGATCTGCAACTTTTTATTCCATGGGCTTTTCAATGACTATTTTCTCATGTCCAATGACTAGATCTCTTTCTAAAGACCTTCCAAATATCAAAAAATGATGGATAGCCTTAAAAATATATAAGAAAAATCTTAGAGCATTAAGGATAAACTTTTGAAGAGTTTATTGAGTATCCATTGAGAAAGCAAGAAGAGTGAGCTGAAAAGAGTAGGAAAAGAGTGATTTTTCTGACATTCTTTTGTCCTTCCATCATCTTCAAAATAGAGAGAAGCGAGGCTATTAGCATTGAAGATCTTCACCTACCTCTGAAGCATTCAAGAAGAAGAAATCAACTATATAAGCAAAGCAATCCAGATTTTGTTCTCTTGAGTTTTATAGAGTTTGTTTTTAATTATATTTTTATATTTTGTTTCAAGTTTCTTGGGATGAAAAATTTGAGTTGGTCCAAGCCTTGAATTAGATAATTGTATTGGTTTGATTGATGAGCCAAGGTTAAAATCAATTGGATTGATTATTAGTCCAGAGAAAAATAATCACTTATGAGATTTTGGTTGGTGATCCGGGAAAAATCAACTTGATTGATTGTGAGCCCAAAAAATAATCTTGTACGATTTTGATTCGTGAGCCAAAAAAAATTAACTAGGTTTGATTGCAAACCCAAAAAATAATTGGACTGTAATTCTAGTTATAAATTCTAGTTGAATTTTTAAGGAATATACTTAGAGAGTGGATGTAGGTGCCGAGTTTGGCACCAAACCACTATAAAATTTATGTGTTTATAATTATGTGCTTTTACTCTATTATTTTTATTCATTGCACATCACATAGATAGTTTTATTTAAATACTTAATTAGTTTAATTTATTTATTAATTATTTAATTTTTAGAAATATCCAATTCATCCCTCTCTTGGATAGCCATCATTGGACAACAAGTGGTATCAGAGCAGGTGCTCTAATATTTGATTGTTGACCTAGTGGTCAAATAGTAAAAGTTCATGGCAACCCAAATAGAATTTTTATTTAATGAAGGGTATTCTATAGATAGACCCCCATTATTAAATGGATTAAATTACATATATTGGAAAGCTAGAATGAAAATCTTCATACAATCACATGATTATAATTTATGGAAGATTATAATCAATGGCCCACACACACCCAATGCATTGATTTGTGATGAAGAAATAATCCAACTAAATGCTAAGACCTTAAATATGCTTTATTGTTCATTAGATGTAAATGAGTTCAATCTAATTTCTTCTTACATTTCAGCAAAAGATGTTTGGAAGAAATTAAAAATAACTTATGGAAGAGAAAGTCAAAAAGAAATATCAAGCTTCCATGAAGAGAATGAAGCTCATCCCAACCTATGCCTCATGGCTCATAAGGATGGAAAGAAAAAGAGAAGAAAAAGCAAAGGAAAAAAGAAGTATTACTTAAGGGGGAGCAATGCAAATAAATCAAAAATGAGAAAGAGGAAGAAAATGCTACAAATCTTTGCATCATGGCGAATGAAGATAAGGTAAATTTTGAAATTCTTTTTCGATTTACATTCGATTATATGAAGCCTTCAATGATCTAATAGATGAAAATAAAAAGTTAAAGCTAAAAAATAAGAGCTTAAAAGTTCAAATATATCTTTATTTTAAGAAAAGAATAAGATTTTGATGGAAAATGATAACTTTTTGAAAGAAAAGAAAATATTGGATAAAGAAAAGAATAAGTTTGTAATTAAAAAGGATGAATTATTAAAGAAAAATAAATTTTTGATTGAAGAAAATAAAAAATTATTAAAATCAAAAAAATTCTTAGTTGAAGAAAAAAAGCTCTTGAAATTTGAAAAAATTTTTTTTGAAAGAAAATTCAAAACTAAAAAAAGAGATTAAAAATTTAAAATTCATGCTTGAAAGATTTACACTTAGATCATAAAACCTTCAAGCAATATTGAACAATAAAAACTCTATTTTCAATAAAGCGAGAATTGGCTATAATCCTTTAAGAAAATAAAAATTTATCAAGAATATATTCATTAAAGCTTTACCTAAAAATTATTCTATAGTTTGCTTCAAATGCAATCAAATTGGCCATAAAATTTTAGATTATAATATTAAAAGAATTGGCCAAAATTTAATCAAATAAATTTGAATTTCAAAAGGATCCATATGCTCTAACCTTCATGGACTTATGATGACTTGGGTACCAAAAGTTAGCAATTGATTTTTGCAAGTATGCCGAGCATCTAATGACATGAAAGAAGTAAATTCTTAAGGAATGGATGCTTAGGAGTCAAAATAGATGGATGATGATACTTGGTAAAAGCTATACTTATTTTGAGATCATACCATCAATGATTGTTAAAATTATTTTGCTGAATCTATTGATTTTGATGATTCATCGACATGTATGTATATTGTAATTCCTTGTTTTGAATAGTTTTCATGTATTGCTAAAAATTAGTATAATTGATAAATTTTAGTGTCTTCTCAATACTTGCAAATATATTATACTTTGACTTGAATGATTTGATTTTAAAATCAATACAACTTCCTCTATGTATCATCTTAATTGATTAAGCATAGATTTTTACTTTAAATTTAGCATGTTTCATTAACTATTTATATCATGTTATTATTTGAGAAACTTAAATTAAGACAAGCTTGATTGCATAAGGATTCGTTTGAGTGTCAAAACTTGCAAGTTAATTTAACTTTTGACATTCTTATAAGACATATAATTATTGAAACATCTTTAAAAAATTGCCTGATTCAAGGTATTTTATGATAAGTCATCTATTCGTAAAAGATCAAGTGCTTGATATTGATGATTTATATTATATCTTAGCTTGATCTCTAAGAACTTAAAAATTTTCTAGTTGAACCTAACTTTTGAAGCCTTTATCTAGTTTTTCTTGATTTAATCTTGATTTGATCTTATTTGATTTGATTGATTATCATACCACCAATTGGATGTCAAATGATTCAATATTTTATCTTGTTGATTTTGATGATGTTATTTTGATTGACTATTATAATTGATTATGGTTAAAGATATATTGAATAAAATTGATTTATAAACTTTCATGATTAGAGTTTAAGAATAATTTGAAATATTGATATATTTGTTTGATTAGCTGAATTTCTTGAAGAAATATTTTCAAACTTAATTGGTATCTTAAATTATAGTAAATACTATTAATGACAATAAGGGGGAGAAAATTTGATAAATAAAGAAAATAAATTTAACATATCAAATTATATCAAAATCTTGTCATAATATGATATTTTTCATAATGTGATTTTAATTTGGTTATGAGATACAAAATTCAATAAGAATAAGAATTGATTTAGTTGTATCACAAGTAAGCAAGAAATGAAACTAAGAAATTTAGCATATAGTAAGAAGGAGCAATTTTTGAATAAAAATTGAACTCAATTGATTATAATATTAAGGAGGGCTTAAAATTTTTGGATTGTTAAAGAAAAATATACTTTATTGATTTTATCGATTACCTCCTTTTGAGTTATCCTTTTTGATGCTATCAAAAAGGAAGAGAATAATTGTTGAGTATATGCTTGAGCTTATCTAGAATGAAGTATATTTTTATTGTTTAGTGATTTTATATCTTATAAATGTATAATTTTTTAGAAATCTACTATATATTATTTTGCATATATTCAAAAATTTTGTCATCATCAAAAAGAGAGAGATTGTTGACCTAAAGATTAATTTTGATGATGATAAAAAGTTTTGAGTATAAGTTATAAATCTAACTATGTTTATGAGGATGTGTAATTTTAAAATTTTAAAAGCTCACAAACTCCAGGTATTTTCATTCATCTAAATGAAGATTCATCACTGAAGTTTTAAAGAAGATACTTCAGATTGGATACACCTTTCAAAAGATCATAATGAAGATTAAATCAAAATAAAAAAGCAAGTCTAGCTTATAAATTAATTTAGAAAAGAAATCATAAAATAGTCTTTGGCATGCATGGCATGCAAATTAGGCTGATCCAGTCTGAAATTGAGCCGACATAGTCTCAGTGAAAATAAAAGATAAAAAATATAGAAAAATAGAAAATTAGAACTCAAGAGACTGAGCCGACCCAGCTATAAATTAAGCCGATCTAGTCAAAAATTAAGCTAACCTAGTGACTATAATGGCTAGTTTTTAGATCTGTAGCTTTTTCATCCCATTGACTTTTCAATGGCTATTTTTTCATCTCCAATGGCTAGATCTCTTTCTAAAAATCTCTCAGATATCAAAAAATGGTGGATAGCCTTAAGAATATATAAGAAAATCCTTGGAGTATTAGGAACAAGCTTTTGGAGAGTTTATTAAGTATCCATTGAGAAAGCAAGAAGAATGAGTTGAAAAGAGTAGGGAAGGAGTGATTTTTTAGACATTCTTTTATCCTCCCATCATCTTCAAAATGGAGAGAAGTGAGGCTATTAGCATTGAAGATTTTCACCTACCTCTCAAGCATTCAAGGATAAGAAATCAATCATACAAGCAAAGCAATCTAGATTTTCTTCTCTTGAATTTTATAGAGTTTGTTTTTAATTATAGTTTTATATTTTATTTCAAGTTTGGTGAAAAACTTGGGTTGGTCTAAGCCTTGAATTGGATGATTGTATTGATTTAATTGGTGAGCCAAGGTTAAAATCAATCGAGGTTGATTGTTAGCCCGGAGAAAAATAATTACTTATGAGATTTTGGTTGGTGATCCAGAGAAAACCAAAAAGGTTGATTGTTTGTCCAAAAAATAATCTTGTATGGTTTTGGTTGATAAGCCAGGAAAAACTAACTAGATTTGATTGTAAGCCCGGAGTATAATCGGACTATAATTCTAGTTATGAATTATAGTTGAATTCTTAAGGGGTATACTTGAAAAGTGGATGTAGGTGCTGAGTTTCGCACCAAACCACTATAAAATTTGAGTGTTTGTGATTGTGTGCTTTTACTCTATTACTTTTATTCACTGCATATTACATAGCTAGTTTTATCTAAATACTTAATTAGTTTAATTTACTCATTAGTCATTTAATTTTTAGAAATATTCAATTCACCATCCTCTTGGGTAGCCATCCTTGGGCAACAAGATTAAATTTTTGAGAAAATTAGAAGGCTTGGAAATGCTATAAGTAACATTAACCTGATCTATTAGGAGGAATTGCATTTCTGAATAATGAAAAGGGGAATGCACTTCTAAGGGTGGATCGACCAGGGGAGTGGTGCTCTATCATTTGAGGATAGTAGATATCACATACTAGTTGTATTAGATGAGATTACAAAGTTGGATAGCCACTAGATACTAGATTCAGCATTTCTCATGATTGCACTGCACATTGGGAGTGGTTCTCATCTTATAAGAGATCCGATAGAGGGAGTGCTAGTCTTGGAGATGATCACCCATGTAGAGTTGCTGATTTTGGTATAGTTAGAATGAGGATGAATGATGGAGTCATACGATGTGAAGCATGTGCCAGAACTGAAGAAAAATCTTATATCCCTAGGTTATTTGGAAGGATAGGGGTATGCTTTCAGTTGTTAGCTGGATAGTGGATGTTTGAGGATTTCAAAGGATGCATTGGTGGTGATGAAAGAAAGAAAATTAAGCAACAACCTATACAGGATGGAAGGCTCAGTAGTTACTGATCGTGCAGAGGTATTTGTAGTGGCATAGGAGAAGCAACTAGCCTACAAGCTGTGGCATTATTGTATGGCTCACTTGAGTGATAGGGAGCTCATAGAGATGAATAGGAGAGATCTAATTCCAGCACTGAAAAAGAAAGAAGATGACCTATGTGAGCCTTGTATTTATGGCAAACAATATAAATTTACATTTACTAGTAGTACCAAGTAGAGTGAAGTTGTTTTAGAGCTAGTTTACTTAGATGTGTGGGGACTGGCACTTGTTCCACCTTGAGATGGAGTGAGATACTTTGTCACCTTCATAGATGACTTCTCCAAAAAGGTATGGTTTTATTTGATCAGAAAAAGTCAGATGTTTTTGCTCGATTTAAAATCTAGAGAGTTGAGGTGGAGAAAGAAATAGGGCAGCTAGTGAAGTTGTTGACCTTAGGTATGATTTTGATGAATAACAAAATATTTGAGTTTATTTTGATATTATTAATTTGGTTGAAGTAGTTAAGACAAAATTTAGGAAGATGGGACTCTATCTTGAAGAAGCTTCATGTTTTGATTCAAAGAACCAAGAAAGAAGAGCAAAAGAGGTCAAGCCAAATATTTTTCAAAGAATATTAGGTCATGAACCAACTCAAGAAAAGCTTAAAATTAAATTTGTTATGGTTTCAGTACTTGGCATAGATCAGGAGTCGACTCCAGATTAGTAGGAGCTGACTCAAGACTCAGATAGGTACCAGACTCAAAAACAGAAAATATTATTTTGAACCCTATCATTGGAGTCAACTCAAGTAAAGTAGGAGTCGACTTCCATATATCTGATATGATTTAGGAACTGGCACACTAAGGAGTCGACTCAAGAAAAATAGGACTCAACTTATGTCTCAGGAGGGCATAAGTTCAAAAATAGAATGCTAAATTTTTTACCTTACAACTAAAGTCGACTCATGAAATTCAGGAGCCAACTCTAGCACACAAAATTGGCATAACATAGAAAAGACAGAATATTGAATGTTTTGCTCTATGACTGGAGTCGACTCAAGATTTTGGAGAGTCGACTCATGAGCTCCTGACAGCTCTAACGACTAGTTTTCAGAACTACCCAGATTTTGTTCAAAATGCTTTAAATAGCTTTTTCTAGTGTTCCAATGGTTATAAACCCATTTTTGGTGTTCGACTCTTAAGACCATATCAAAGCAAAGGAACATAAGAAATAAATAGAAGAAAGAGGGAAACATTAGCATTCATTCAAAAATTCTATGCAGTCTAACTTGTGAGCTTTAAAGAGTTTTCATTGTTGTTCAACCACTCAACCAATAGTGCAATCAAGACATTCTCAAGGGAAGGAAGGGAGCATTCATTGCAAAAGCCCTCCAACAACTTAGCTTGTGCATCAAAGCTTCAAATCATCTCTTCTAGGTGTTTGTTTATATTTAAATTTCTGCACTTTCAAATTTCTATATTTCAAGTTTCAAAAGGATTGAAACTTAAGGGATAGGCTCATCCAAGCCTTGAATTAGATTTGTACAAGTTTAGGATGGCTTGGGATTAGGTTTTGGTTGGTTAGCCTGCAAAGCCAACTAGGTTTAGATTGTGAACCTAGAAAAAATAATCTTGCTATAATCTTAGTAACTATAGTAGAATTCTCAAGTAGAGTGCTTGAGGAGTGGATGTAGGTATTGGATTTAACACTGAACTACTATAAAAATTTTATAGTTTTGTGTGTATGACTCTTCTTATCAACTATATTTATTTTTAACTCATTTAAGCACTGTATTTTCAGTATATAAGCATTCTTGTTCTACACATACACTTGCTAATCTGAAAAAGTTTTTGAAAAATCCAATTCATCCCTCCTCTTGGATTATTCTTCTAGGCAACAAGTGGTATCAGAGTAGGTGCTCTTATATTATTTGTTGTTTATTTGATCTAGAGTAATCGATCAAGATGACAATCCAATTAAATATCTTCCTAATGGAAGGGCAATCCATAAATAGGCCTCCTTTATTTAATAGTTCTAACTACACATATTGGAAGGTATGCATACGCATATTTATTCAAGCACTTGATTATGATCTATGAAGTATTATAATCAATGGACCACATACACCCATAATTACCATTGAGGGTAATATAATTTCTAAACCCGAAAAAGAATGAAATCCATACACTCACAATTACCATTGAGGGTAATATAATTTCTAAACCTGAAAGAGAATGGGATGAAAATGATAAGAAGTTTGCTCAATTGAATGCTAAAGCAATGAATATGCTTTATTGCTCATTTGATGCTAATGAATTCAATCAGATTTCTACTTGTACTTCAGCCAAAAAAAATATGATAGGCTTGAGGTTATCTATGAGGGTACCAATCAAGTATAGAAATCCAAAATAAATATATTAGTGTATAAGTATGAACTTTTTAAAATGGAATCAACTGAAAGAATTACTGAAATATTTACATGATTTATTGATATTATAAATGGACTTAAAAGCTTAGAAAAATCATACACTAATAGTGAACTTGTGAGAAAAATTCTTAGATCTCTTTTTTGAACTTAGGAGGCAAAGGTGATGGCTATACAAGAAGCAAAGGATCTCAACACTTTGCCTCTTAAAGAGCTTCTTGGTTCTCTCATGACACATGAGTTAATCATGAAGGAAAACTTGAAAGATGAAGTCAAGAAAAAGATGACCGTGGCCCTCAAGTCTATAGCAAAGGAAGAAGATGAAGAAAATGAAGAGTCCAAAGAAGAAGATGATGATGAAAATAGCTCTTATAACTCAAAAGTTTAGAAAATTTATGAGGAAGAAAAGACCAAACTTCAAAAAAAGACCCTTCTCTAAAGGTAAAGCAAATAAAGATCGAGAAAAAGATAAAGACAAGAAGTAGCCTACATGCTTTGAATGTAAGAAACTGGGTTATTTCAAGACAGACTATTCTCTATTGAAGAAATTCTCTAAGAAAGTGAAGAAGAAGGTAATGATGACAACTTGAAGTGATAGTAAAAATTCAAGTTTAGATGAAGAAGGACATGAAGTGGTCAATCTTTGTCTTATAGCTCAAGAGGATGAGGTAACACCTAATACTCAATCTAGATTTTCATTCGATGAATTACAAAAAGCATTTTATGATTTGTATGATAATCTTAGAAAGCTTACCTTAAAGAACAAAAATCTAAAATCAATTAATCAAAATCTGATCAAAGCAAAGGAGGAAGTATTGAAAGAAAAAGAACTTATTTTTACAGAAAATTAGAACTTAAAAAATAAATTTAAAAAATATAAACCTATGGTTGATAAGTTTATATTAAGTTCTGAAAAACTGCAAATGATACCCAACAATTAAAAAGCTATTTTTAACAAAGTTGGAATTGGTTTTAGAACTCAAAAGAAATAAAAGTTTCTAAAGAATTTCTTGGCAAAAGATTTATCTTCAAATTTACAAAATATAATCTATTTTTATTGTAGAAAATCTATACACAAATCATATGTTTATAATTTTTAAAATATAAAGAATAATCCAAATAATAAGAAGGTATGGGTTTTCAAAGGAACCATGGTTACTAATTCTAAAGGACACAAGATGACTTGGTACCTAAAACTCCTACTTGATTTTTGATTATAGGTGTGTCTTGCAGCCGATAGAATGAAAAAAAAATGGTATCTAGATAGTGGCTGCTCAAGACACATGACATGTGAGAAGGAGCATTTTATCACTTTTGAAGCTAAGAAAGGAGGAATCATGACCTTTAGTGATAATGGTAAAGGACACATCATCAAGAGTAGTAAAATATGTATCAGTCCTTCTATCTTTGTAGATAATATACTCCTAGTAGATGACTTAAAGCATAATTTATTGAGCATAAGTCAACTTTGTGATAAAAAATTTAAAGTTATTTTTGAATCACTCTTATGCATTATCACTAGTTTCATTGATAATAGCATTGCTCTTATTGGATATAGACATGGAAATGTATACTTAGTAGATTTGGATGACTTTTCTACTAAAAGAAGCCAATGTTTAATTACAATGAATGCTAAGATCAATGAAAATGGTTGGCTATGGCATCATAGACTAGGACATGCTAGCATAAATTTTATCTCTAAACTAATTAAAAGAGATCTTGTAAAAGATTTATCAAAACTTAACTTTGAGAAAAATAAAATTTATGATGCATGTCAATTAGAAAAATAAACTAGAAGTTCTTTCAAATCAAAAAATATTGTTTCAACTTTTAGACCCCTTGAACTACTTCATATGGACTTATTTGGACCAACTAGGACTACAAGGGTAGGTGGTAAGAAATATGGACTTATAATTATAGATGATTTTTTAAGATTTACTTGAATTTTATTTTTGGTACAAAAAGATGAAGCATTTTTTATATTTACTAAGTTTTTTAAGAAAATTTTAAATGAAAAGAACCTCTCTATTATTTGTATTAGAAGTGGTCATGGAACAGAGTTTAAAAACCAATATTTTGAATCTTTTGTAATGAAATGGGGGTTGAACATAATTTTGATGCTCCTAAAATACCACAACAAAATGGAGTTATTGAAAGAAAAAATAGAACCTAAAAACAATGGCCCGAACTATGTTGTGTTTAAGCCATCTTTCAAAATATTTTTGGGTTGAAGCTATCAATACAGCATGTTATGTTCTAAATAGAGCATTGATAAGGCCAATATTAGAGAAAACCCCTTATGAACTTTGAAAAAATAGAAAACCAAACATTAGCTACTTTCATATTTTTGGTTGCAAATGCTTTATTCTAAATAATGGTAAGGATAACTTGGGCAAAGTTGATGCAAAATCTGATGAAGGTATCTTCTTAGGGTATTCTACCTCTAGTAAAGCATATAGGATTTTTAACACATGCACACTAGTTATTGAAGAATCCATACATGTAGTATTTGATGAAACTAATAGCTTACCTTCTAGAAAAGAAGATATGGCTGATGATGATGCAGGATTAATTGAGAAAGGAATGAAGAATGTTATACTAAAGGAATTAACCATTCAAGATAATAAAGAAGAGACGGAAAATGAACCTAAAGATGAAAATCATGATGATACTCAAATTTAAAGTCTACCAAAGGAATGGAGATATATACTCGACCACTCCAAAGACTAAATTATTGGTGATCCATCATAAGGGATAAGAACTTATGCATCCTTAAGAAATATCAATAATTATTTAGCCTTTATATCTCAAATTGAACCAAAAACTATAAAAAGAAGCTAAAAATGACCAAATTGGATAAATGCAATGCACGAAGAATTAAATCAATTCAAAAGAAATAAAGTTTGGACTCTAGTTAATAAAGCAAGTGACCATCCAGTAATTGGAGTCAAATGGATATTCATAAATAAACTAGATGAAATAGAAAAATCACTGGAAACAAAGCTAGATTAGTAGCTAAATGGTATAATCAAGAAGAAGATATTTGTTGGTGTAGAAATCCATGAGGACGTCGGAGATGGCTGGAGTAAAGAAGGTGAGACCTCCGACGGGACCTATAAAATAAAGTCCAAACTGAAGGTGGGTGGCTCTGGCAGGATCCTCCGACATTCAAGTTAGTCTTTCGACCAACTGGAATGGAGTGCTCGAGATAAAGAGGCAGAGTAACAAGAAGAAAAAGAGAGCTTAGGGAGGAAACATATCTGGAGGGTCCTTTATATAGGTGGAGCCCATAACAAACTGATGGCGATAACCGCAACCTCTCGATAGTGGGCCGTTCGGGGTCATGTGAAGTTTGTTATGAAGGATAGCATTTATTGTCATGATGTGCCAGTCGAGAGTGGTGTTCATTGTCATGACTTGCTAGTTTGTCAAGTATCAATGGTCAAAGTTCGAATGGAGTGGGTGCGTGCGGTAAAGAGCTTCAAATCACAATAGTTTCAGAGAAGTTCGGACTTCTTAAGGTCATCCGCATGTGGGTCAGTTTGTATTGAGTTGGTAGCCAGATTCATGTGGACGATGAGGTCCTTCCAGGCAACTAAAAGGAGGTCGATTGAAGGAAGCTCACCTGGCAACTGAGAGAAGTTCATCTGGAAGGAGTGTGATTGAAGGAGTTCATCCGAAAGGAGTGCGACTAGAGGAGTTCATTTAAAAGGAATGCGACTAGAGAAGTTCGTCTGGAAAGAGTTCGTCCAGAAGGAGTGCGACTGAAGGAGTTTGTCTAGAAGAAGTCTGACTGGAAGAGTTTGTCTGGAAGAAGTTCGACTGGAGGAGTTTGTCTGGAAGGAGTTCGATTGGAGGAGTTCGTCTGAAAGGAGTTCGATTGAAGGAGTTCATCTAGAAGGAGTGCGACTAGATCCTAATCTTGTTATTCACTTGTAGTGAAAGGATAAGGTTAGAAAAATAGTAATTCTCTTTCATCGTTCAAGATCGTATTGCCAAACTTTTGTGTGCTTTTGGGAAGTTCTACAGCATGAACTTATCATTGAGGAGATCGACCAATCCCAACAGGGAGGAGGTCGGTGACTAAGGACTTTGGACAAGAACTTCAGCTAGGGCCATTTTACCCCAACACTTACCCCCCTACTCCCGAGTTTGAATTTTGAATGAAGAAAGTACAAAAAAACTACTGCAATCGAAGTTCTTTGACGGTTTTCCACTCTAGAGAATAAAACTTTTTATCTTTTTTTCGAATTGGTGCTGCAATTTGATGTTGAATGACTTGAATGGACGTATTCCCTTGAAAACTTGTCTGGCTCGGAGCTCCATGTATGGCGCAGTTATTGCTTCGTCAGGCGGCAGGTGTGAGTGGGACACACAGTGAGTTAGGGTTGACTGAAGGAGTCCTGCAATCATAACTTTCTCTAGAGCTCTGATTTTTTTATTTAAACTTCTCCTCCTTCATCTGCAGTTTCTTGCTTTTGCCTAGGCTTCTACTCCTCCTTTTTCCATTTCCCATCATCCCCAAGTGTCCTTGTTCTTGTCGCCCCTATTCTTTCTGCGACTCTTCCAGCCGTCGACATCTTTCTTGATCCTCTTTCATCTTTACAGTCTTCTTTCCATATTTTTCTAGGTTAGTCTCTCATCCCTATCCTCTTGACTTTTAGCTTTCTTGCATTCTTTGGGTTTCTTCAAATTTTTTTAGGTAGATATAGTCATTCTTCATTTTCGAGCTTCTACCACCCCTTTTTCTGAGTTTCTTTTTGGGGATTTTATTTGATTTGATTTGATCTAGATGTTGTCCGAGGTTTACTAGTCTAGCGGTTCTAGGACTTCAGCTGACCCAAATCCCAATAACCTTGAGGTTAGAATGGAGACTGGGCCTAGGTCAGTACCTCAGCCAGACTTTATACTAGGGTCCATTTTCTATTCTTTGACCGCTGAAGACCTATCACTAGTTAGGATCTAGTATAGGGTACCTATCGAGTACGAGCTAGAACTTCCTGGTTCAAGTGGTCGGGCTTGTGTTCCTCCTTCAAGTCAGTTCTGTTTATACCTGGAGGCCTTCCGTATTGGATTAAGGCTTCCCCTTCCTGACTTTGTTGTAGCCCTTTTTCGTTTTCTGAATATCTTCTTGGTCTTGGTAGTTCTAAACTTCTTTAGGTTCATTATAGGATTCCTTGCTCTTTGTACATCTACCGAGGTCCAGCCCACTACTTTTCTTTTTCGAACCTTCTTCACCTTCAAGTGTCACCCTACTGCTAAGGACTGGTGGTATGTTTCACCTTAGTCTGGCAAGAAGAGGTTGCTTAAGGGTGCCTCCTCTTCCATCCATAATTGGAAAGAAAAGTTTATCTTTGTTTCTTGTCTGAACTTGCACTTAAGACTCCCATCTTGAAGATATCTAAGGGATTCTGTCCACCAAGTGCTAGGATTAAAGAAAGTGGACCAAGACTTGGTTACCATAATTAGAGGTTACTGAACTCTCCTGATATCCAAGCTAATAAAGGAGTAAATCTTGTTCAACCTCGACCTTAGCCCTTTGAATCCAGCAGGTATGCTATCAAAGTCGGTGGGCTATCTCCTTTTTCTTCTTTTTCTTCTTTCTTTTCTAACTATGCTTTTTTCTTTATGGCAAAGATGGATGCTAAGACCGTTGAAATACTTCCAAAGGAGCTCCAGACTTGCAAAAGGAAAGGTACTATGTCTGACGAGCCTGCTGCCAAGAAAGCTAGGGTGAACACCCCCAGCTCTATGGAACCTACTGATGCCGCCGCCACCATCGAGGTTGCTGCCATCATTGAGATCACCCCCACCGCCAGGGTCGGTGCTGTTGTCGAGGGTTCCATGCCTCCATCATCCATGAGTCCTCCAATTGAAGACCCAACCCCATAGCCTCCTGCTGGAAGGAAAGAAGGGGAGAAAAAGAAGGGAAAAAAGGTTGTCGTGAAGGTGCATCTCAAGGCGCGCCCTGGTGGATCCAGCGACGATGGTGACAATCCGAGAGAAGATCCCTTCGACAACTTGAAGCTCATCCGAGATCTAACTGATAAGTTTGCCATGCCCAAGGTGGTAGATCAGATGGCCGACCTTGACCATATGTAGCTCATCTAGGATTCTCTCAGGACCTTCCTCAAGGTAGTCATCTTGTTGATTTTTTTTTGAATGCATAACATAGTTTATTTGCTATAGTCGGGTCACTAAATACTCATGCATATTAAAATGGTGAATTGTTTGAGGTCGGAGGCATTGAAGATTCAAGAAGACCTTCAAGCTGAAATTGACCACCTCTTGGAGAAGACTGCCAAGTCGACTGTCTTTTAAAGAAGAAGGCGATCGAGGTCGGAGGTCTTTAAGAGGTGCTTAGAAAAGAGGAACTCACCTCGACGGGGCTGAAGGCCACTTTAGCCTTGGAGGAGGAGAGGAGGAAGAAGGTCGAGGTTAATGTCGGCGAGCTGAAGGATCAAACTTTGAAGCAGATCTCGAAGGTGAAGATCCAGGCAGTGGAGGAGTTCAAGATCTCCTCCAAAATGAGGGATCTGAATGTTGCATTTGCCTAGGAGGCCTTTCAGAAGGGATATGAACTCTGCGAGGATCGAGTGGTTGCTAAGTTTTTCAAACTCAATCTCAATTTCTTATACAGGAAGGTCCCTAATGAAGAGGTAGGGCCGTCCACTATCGTACTCGACCCTTCCCCTATCGAAGCTGTCCTCGAGCCCTCCAAACCTACCATTGAGGTGCTCGAACCTACACCGGAGTCGGGGGTGGTAGAGAATGCTCCAACCTCGTCTGTCACTACTTCGATCGAGGTTTAGAATTTTAAATAGTTATACTTTTTCTTCTTTTTCTCTTTCTTTTTTCTTGATGTATGTTCGAATATTTTAAGAAATGAGAATGAGTTTTCTTTTCTTTATACTTGTGTTATGATGAATGTCATTCAAAATCCTTTTAGTGACCGAAGTCAAGGTTAATCATCTCCAACCGATGTCGAGCCATTATCTGAAGGTATCCCACTGAAACCTATAGTCAAAGATTTAAAGAGAAAAATCCATCATTTGAAGAAGAAGTTAAAGAAAGTGGAAGACGAGCTTCAAAGATTCAGAAAAAAATGCTTCGAAGATGACAATCAAAGTCACTCATCTTCGCAAGTTATACATGAAAGATTCCGTGAGCTTCAACATTAAGAAAGGTAACTTCGAGAGAGAGTTGGTCGAACTTAAGAAAAGTACTAGTAACAAGTCCTGGGCATTAATTATGAAGGTTGGCTCTTTTGAAGTTGAGCTCAAGGTGGCGAAAGAGAAAAATCATCTATTGGAGAGAAGTTTGCCATGGTCTTCCGATAAGGCTTAGTATGAGTGGGATTGGTCGCAAAGTTTTTCTACCATCCAGAAGCAATTGCACGATGCCGAGCTCGTCTATGAGACCTACCCGTTGGACTGGTGTGGGAGGATATCCTCACTAGAGCAGAAGCTCCACACTGCTAATAGTGAGGTGGCTCGATTTCAATAGCAGCTTGCTGATAATTATCAATCCGACATCAGTAGGGAGTCGGAGGAGATCGCCTCTCTAAAGAGGATCGTCAGCAAACTCTCAAAATCGATCAAGATGGAGAAGGCCAAAGTTTAGCGATCGAAGCTTCGGTTGATTTATGAGTAGCAGGCCATCAAGAATGCTGAAGCAGAATTAGAAATTCTTAGGAAGAGACTGCAAGCATCAGAAGAAAACTATCAAAGGACTGATAGGATGTTTCGCGATAACTTGATAAGAAAAGAAAAGCTTGAGGAGGAGATCGTCAGCCTAAAGAAATCCTTGGTGATGGCTAGCAGTTCGAAGTTTGAGAAATCTGATCCTTCTTAGAACTTTGGTTCTCTCTCTCTCTTTTTTTTGTAACCAATCTTGCAGACCCTTGTTTTGTAATCAACCTCATCTTTAATGAAACTATACTTTCTTCAATCATCTTTTTGTTTTGCTTGGGTTCAATATTTGTTAACCTCTTTATTTTCTTTGTTTTCTCTTATCTCACATAATTGAGGGTCCTGTCGCATGTTAGGACGAGGTCCTCTTCCTATTTCTGACATGATTGGTCTTTTTTATCCTCCTATCAGGATGAGGTCCTTCTCCTATTCCTGACATGATTAGCCTTCTTAAGTAATGTTTTTTATTATGTAGAATAAATGGCTTCTTCACTTTCACTACATTTAATTTTGGATTCAAATAAGTTGACTGGTCCTAACTATGTGGATTGACTGAGAAATCTAAAACTTTCCTATATTCTTGATGCCCCTAATCTTGAGCCATTAGGAAAAGATGCTATAGAGAAAGAAAAGTCCACATACAAGATGTGGCAAAATGATTCTCTTACTATCAAGTGCATCATACTTGCCTCCATGAGTAACGAGTTATAGAGGCAACATGATAGCATGGACACTCGGTCCATATTGCTCAACCTAAAAGAGCTTTATGGAGAATAGAATAGAACTGCTAGATATGAGATATCTAAGCAGTTATTCCATGCCAGGATGCTAGAGGAGTCATCCGTGCAAGATCATGTGTTGATGGTAATTGATCTAATCACTCGATTAAGCTAATTAGATTTTGTCATGGATGAAGAGTTGAGTTAGGATCTAATCCTATAATCACTCTTAGAATCATTTTCTTAGTTTGTCATGAACTATCACATGAATAAACTGAATACTTCCTTGCTTGAACTGTTAAATATGCTCAAAATAGTAGAGAGCCATATCAAAAAAGATAAGGCTCCTCTTCTTCTTGTAGATGGGATCTCTAAGAAGAAGGCAAGCAAAAAAGATTCTAAGAGAAGGTTGAACCCTAAAGATGGTATAAATAAGAAGAAGAAGGGGAAGAAGGCTTTCGAACAGACGACCTATTTTTACTATGGTAAAATAGATCATTAGAAAAGAAATTGCAAGGCTTACCTTGCAACTATGAAGACTGGTGCAAATAATGCACCGAAAGGTATGTATGAGATACATACAATATTGTTATTGAATTCTTCCATTTCAAACTCTTGGATATTAGATATCGACTATGATTTTCATATCTATAAATCTTTGTAGGGACTGCAGAAAATTAGGAGTTTGAAGATGGATGACTTCGAACTCTATGACGCTGGAGGAGAGTCCATCCAAGTAGAAGTTGTGGGGATAAATATTTTGAAGTTACCTTCTAAAAAGATCTTAGAGCTGACAAATTATTATTATATGCCTAAGATCATTAGAAATATTATATTTATATCCTTGTTATTAAAATAAGGATATAATCTTGATGTAATGAGCAATGGTCGCTCTATCAAATATTCTAATAAAATTATATGCAATGGCATTTTTAACAATGGTTTGTTGACTCTATGTTTGAATGATAATATTTTTTATGTTGATGAAAATAGAAAGCGTAAAAGAGAGAACATAAATAATACTTTACTTTGGCATTGTCGACTTAGTCATATTAGTGAGACTAGGATTAACAAGTTATACAAAGAAAAGTTCTTTGATCCTTATAATTATGAATCATTAGAAACTTGTGAATCATGTCTCATGGGTAAAATGACCAAAACTCCATTTAGTGGATATGGAGAAAGGACAAGTGAGCTATTAGGACTAGTACATATAGATGTATGTGGTCCTATGACAACTCAGGTTAGAGGAGAATACTCTTATTTTATAATATTTATTGATGATTTATCTAGATTTGGATGTGTGTATCTTATAAAACACAAATCTGAAGCTTTTAATAAATTCAAAGAGTATCAAAGTATGGTCGAGAAATAAACTGGAAAGAGTATAAAAATCCTTCGATCTGATCAGGAAGGAGAATACTTATCCAGTGAGTTTCTAGACTATCTTAAAGTAAAAGAAATTTTCTCTGAATGGACTCCTCTTTATACACCATAATTAAATGGTGTAGCTGAAAGGAAAAATTATACCTTATTGGATATGGTACGATCCATGATATGCTTCATAGAGTTATCTATTTCCTTCTAGGGTCATGCCCTAGGGACCACAATATATATCTTGAGTAGAGTACCTTCTAAGTCTGTATCTAGCACTCTATATGAGATATGGAGAGGTAAGAAATCTAATCTTAAGTATCTTAAGATATGTGGTTGTTCAGCATATGTCAAAAAAAATTTTGGACATAAGCTAGATACTAGAGTAGATAAATATCTATTTATAGGATATCCTAGAGATAGTATGGGATATCTATTCTATCATCCTACTGAATAAAGGGTATTTATAAGTAGGCATGCCACTTTCATGGAGAAAGAGTTTATCTTAGAAAAAGATAGTGGGAGAAACATTGACCTTAGTGAAGTTCAAGAAAAATAAATAGATATTTCTCAAGCAAAGAAACACATAAATAAGGAAGAATCAGAACACAACTCCAATCTATAGTTCAAATAGAGTGCGACATGCACCTATGAGGTATGGGTTCATTATTGAAAAAACTGAAGCCCAAGTCATTAAGAATGATGAACCTCTGACCTATACAGAAGCTGTTATGAGTAGGAACTCAAATAAATGGCTGGCTGCCATGCAATCCAAGATGGAGTCCATGTACACCAATAATGTATGGACTTTGGTGGATGCACCAGAGGGTGTGAATCTTATTGGATGAAAATGAATCTATAAGAAAAAGATTGGAGCGGATGGCTACATTGAAACCTATAAAGCCAGATTAGTGGCTAAGGGTCTTAGGCAAAAATAAGGTGTAGATTATGATGAAACATTCTCACCTATTGCCATGATCAAATCAATTCGGATTATGCTTGCCATAGCAGCATACTATGATTATGAAATATGAAAAATAGATGAGAAGATCACTTTTCTTAATGGTTTTCTTAAGGAGGAGGTTTACATATCATAGTCAGAGGGTTTTGTCTCAAATGAGAGACCAAATCAAGTATGCAAGCTTAAGAGATCCATTTATAGATTAAAGTAAGCATCAAGGAGTTGGAACATCCATTTTGATGTTACAGTCAATGAGTTTGGCTTCATCAAGAATATGGATAAAGCATGTATGTACAAGAAGACTAGTGGGAGTGTCATAGTTTTTTTAATTTTGTATATAGATGACATACTCCTCATTGGGAATAATATCCCAATGTTGCAATCAGTCAAGTTATGGCTATCAAATAAGTTTTTCATGAAAGACTTAGGAGAAGCATCCTATATACTTGGAATAAAGATCTATAGAGATAGAACTAAGAGGATGCTAGGCTTGTCCCAGTCTAGGTACATTGATTTAATACTAAAATGGTTCAGTATGGATGGGAGTAAAAGAGGTTACTTACCCATGAGTCAAGGCATACATCTCTCTAAGAAGATGTCCCTTGAAACACCTGAAGAGAGATATAGAATGAGTTCTATTCCTTATGCTTTGACTGTAGGATCAATAATGTATGCCATGTTATGTACTAGGCCTGATGTTGCTTATGCTTTAGGCATAGCCAGTAGATTTCAAATTGATTTAAGAGAGGATCATTGGAAAGCTATGAAAAATATTCTTAAGTACTTGAGAAGGACTAAGGATATTTTTTTGGTATATGGTGGATTTGATCTCAAACTTGAAGGATATTCTGACTCTAGTTTTCAATCAGACCTAGATGATAGCAAATCTATTTCAGGATATGTCTTTCCTCTGAACGGTGGAGCAATGAGTTGGAAGAGTACCAAGCAGCCGACTGTAGCGACTTAACCACTGAGACAGAGTACATAGCTGCAAGTGAAGCTGCCAAGGAAGCTGTCTAGATGAAGAAGTTTATCATTGAATTAGATATTATTTCTCAGATTGAGAACTTAGTACCATTTTACTATGATAATACTAGAGCAGTTGCTCAAGCATAGGAATCAAGATCTCATCATAAATCCAAGCACATTCTCAGATGCTTCCATCTCATTCATGAAATAATCAAAAGATAAGATGTTGTCATTGAACGAGTAGATACAAAGAATAATATAGCAGACCCATTCACTAAGGCTCTACTATAGCAGTAGTTCGATCGCCACCTTGATTGTATGGGATTAAAATATAAGGATGATTGGCTTTAGTGCAAGTGAGAGATTGAAAGCAATATGCCTTCAAGCCAATCAAAATTTATATTTTGATGGACTATTCTTTTATCTTCCAAACTCATGTAATGACATTTGCAAATAAATAAAGATATTTATTTCATCATATGTTGCATTTTAATTATTTATTTAAGATTATGATGAACCCCATAAATTAGGGCTATGGTTTTAGGATTATGATGAGATCATACCTTTGAGATCTAAAATCTTAAAATTCTAATTTAAATATTTTTGGTGAATGGAACATTGAGTTGGGGATCAACATTTTCAGCAAGACTGGCACATCCTATATATGCTTGATGGAGAGGATGATTGATCTCACAATCACTTGTGTATGACACTAACATAAGGATGTGGGTACTTATTAGAGAATGAGTTCACTAAATTGATCCAATTTGAGAACATCTAATGAAGTTTTATCTATATGTCAATAGATGGTTCTCATAGTAGGAGTTGTGCATGTAATTCTTTGACCTGAGAGTACCATAGAACCTTATATGCATGAATTTATGTTTTGGTTCATACTCATTCATGACTTAGTCGTGTACAGGATGATCTAGATATGGTGGATTGTATATGGAGGTTATGAGTAGATCAATAAGGAATCGATCACTCTTAGTAAGAGAAGATCGCATCCTACTTGCTTCAATCAAATGATGATTCAGGAAGACTTTGATCAAAGCATGATGAAAATTAGAAATGATTTCTAATATTTCATTAATCAAATCATCATCAAATGAGAAGAAAAATGAATATAAAAATGGATTTGACATGATTCCATATCCATAGTCATATTTGGGATTTAGGGTGATTGAAGGATCTTATTGCATGGTAACTTTTCACTGAAGGATATTTTTGATTTTTCTACTAAAATTTCATATCTTTTGGATAAACATGATATGTTACTAGATGTCAATCTTGTCTTATGGGTTTGATCAAATTAAAGAGTTTAATTTGATTGTTAATTAGAAAGAGTTCTAATTGATCAAATCAGGTTAGCAAGTTTTGACCTAAATCGGTTTGGTTAAGTTCTAACCAAATTAGGTCAAATTACACCCGGATCCACTACTAGCTAGATGTGGAATCTAATGGATCACATACAAAGAAAATTGATCAAGGATCTAATTGGATTAGATCATGTTTACAGGTTAAATATGCTAGCATATATTGCAAACCCTAGCACCTAGATTCGAATCGGATTCAAATCAGATTCGAATCGGGTTCCAATTTGAGCAAATTAAATCTAATTTAGGTCAAATCAGATTTGGTCCTTAATTAGGTTAACCCTTGGCTTGTCGACCTGGGTTTAGGCATCACATACTAGAATTCCATGCACTAAAGAGTCTCTCTCTCTTGTGTGTGGGGAGTAACTTTATGCGCCATTGACTCTTGGCGCATTAGTTGGTTGCCGCCTCTTCTTTCCTTCTTATCCATTTTATTTCTACATAAATATTTTATGTAAACTTTAGATCTAATGGGAGGCACAAAATACTACTTCTGTAGGTTAAAGTCCTCCATTGAAAATTTGAAATTTGGATAAGACGGGAGTCCTTGCTGTCCCATCCTTTGTAGGCGCCTCTTGGACCAAGTCAAAGGCCCTTTGGCCTTTGACTTTTCCATGCCTTATCTCCATGCCCACCTGATGTTTGGTGCACCTTTTGAAGGCCATTAGATAGCCTCTAAGTCTGATCTCGTTCCTTGATTTATGGCACCACATATTGAAATCTTACGACTCTTTGAAAGAAACTTACGTAGAAATTTTATGAAGAGTCCTGCTTCTTTAAGGCACCTCTTCGTATTAATTCTATGTATTCTGCATCGTGATTTCTTCTGAAAGGGCATGAGATAGGCTAATGGACATGAAATTTTAAATGAAATAGGCATTAAAAAATTGAGGAGGTGCCCCTACGTACATTATAAATAGGGGCACACTCCATAGTGTTCAGACTAATTTAGAACTCTTCTTTCTTTCTTACCATTCTTCCTAATTGTCCAGTTTCTTTCTTTCTTCTCTTGTTAAGATAAGTCTTAATTAAGGACAAAAGGTCTACTTTAGGATAAGAGCTTAGGAAGATTGTAAAGGAAGATAAGGAGAAAAGAAAGATAAGAAAGCGTTGGCTAGAAGGGTGACAGCAAAGGCTAAGGAAGGTTCTACCCAAATAATTAAAATTCTTTGCATAAGAATTTTAATTAAATAATCAAAGATATTGGTGTCTTGATCAAGTTCTCATGTGGATCAATGTTGGAGGGTGAACATGTGGGCACCTGATGGAATCCCTGATGGACTGCTACTGGTGATTAAGGTCAAGTTAGAGTTTAGGAATTAGAGGTATATTCCAATACCTTCATTTATGTTATAAATGCATATTATTTGATTTAAATTCTAATAAGATGGTCCTAGATTTTAGATTTGGTTATATGATTTTATTATTTTATTTTGAAATTCATGCTTCCATCCTATACATCAAATCCTACAGATCTGCTAGCCTTCCCTCACTGATGTCACCCGATGATAGTATTGATGACTCCAAAAGGGGGTTGATCTTCTTGGAGCTCTTCTCGTCGAGATGGCTCAAGTTGTGGTGGGGCTCTCAGATGATTTTTCCTTCTTTTCGATTGATGCCTGCTGAACTGATCTAGTCGACCTCTCCTGATCAATGCTTCGATCTCATCTTGAAGCTGGATGTATTCTTCAGTATTGTGACCAAGGTCATGATAGTAAAGGTAGTAGTTGTTGGGGTTGCACTTGGTTGGATGAGTCCGCATCCTCTCTAGCTCCATTAGTTGCCTCCTTATCTTCATTAGCACCTACGTCTTTGAGGCATGTAAGGAAGCATAGTTGTTGAATCTTATAGGAGGAGAGTTCCATCGAGTCCTCCGATCTAGGCTTCCCTGTCGATGAGCTTGAGGAGGAGTTCAAGCTTGTCTATGCTCAGAGGAGTTCAAGAGCACGATCGAGCTTCACTCGGCCTTCTTTCAGGCATGGGCTTGCTGGGATCATCCACTTGCCACTCTTTTATGGTCTCATCATCCTTCAATTTGAAGGCCTCCTTCGTCCGGGCATAACCTTCAGTCCGGGCCAACATATCAATAAAATTTTTGAGGTACTTCTTTTCCAGAAAAGATAGAAGATCATTCTTTTGAAGACTGTCCTTCAACGCAGTCATGGCTATAGATTGGTCTAAGTTTTGGACCTCTAATGCAGCAGCATTAAAGTGGCTGACGTAAGCTTGGATGGACTCTCCCTCTCTCTGCTTTATGTTCATGAGGAAATCTGAATCTCATCTTGGACGTTGGCTACTTATGAAATGAGCTACAAACTGATGACTCATTTGATCAAAAGAAAAGATTGTACCTGACTTGAGGCTCGAGTACCAATTTCTTGCTACTTCCTTCAAAGTGAATGGAAAGGCTCAGCACAAGATGGCATCCGATGCGCCATGAAGTAGCATCATCATCCGGAAGGCCTCCAAGTGATCGATCGGATTAGAAGTTCCATCATAGGTCTTGAATTGGAAGAGCTTGAAGTTCGATGGGATAGGCTCTTGCATGATTTTGATAAAGAAAGAAGGATTGGTGCAGATATCATCATTATGAGTTGGGATGACATGATGGAGCTCCTCAATTTGTCAGTTCATGTTCTATAGCTTTTGGTCGAGAGTATTGATAAGAGTATGATGTTGTCGTTAAGACACCATGTTTATTAGTTTAATTCAACTTCTTAAAATAATTTTAAATAGATAGAAAGTAGTAAGTCGAGTCGAATCCACAGAGAAGGCAGTATTTTGATTTTAAATTCTTTAAATTTTATAAAAAAAGAAAAGAAAAGAAATTTTGAAGTTGAAAAATAGAATTATAAATAAAAAGTAAAAATTAAATGATGCAGAAAATTAAAATTGGTACTAAGATCTACTAGTTAGATCTTAGCATCTACTTGCAATAAAAACTAAGAGCAATAAAATTAAATTTACAATAAAAAGTAAAGAGCCATTAAATAACAAGAATTTAAAGTGCATAAAAATAAATATTGCATTAAAATTTAAATTCAAAGTTTAAATACATAAATTTAAAAAGATAGGAAAAAGAAATAAAAACTAGAAAAGCTGATCTCTGATCTTGGATCGACGTCGACGTTGAGATGGTTAGAAGTCAGCTCTTCTTCATAGCACTCATTGTCTTGAAGTAGTTTCTAACCCAAGCATGGCTCTAATCTTTACCAAACTCCTTTTCATGATCGAAGACAGATTGATTTGGAGGCCTGGGATCCTTTAAATAGGTGTCAGAGGGATGGAGGATTTTGTTGTAGGCAATGTGGGACTAAGAAGAGTTTTGATCGACAAAATATGAAGAAATTTGCATAAACATTGGATTAAAATAGCCTCTGGACACGTTCTGTTAAGTTTGTTGAATTTTGGCCATCAAATTCTAATCAAATAGTCCAAAAAATACCAAAAATCGAGTTTTAAAAGTCCAGATCATGTTGGATTAATTTTTGGCCATCTGATGCAGTTTATTTGGAGAAGATCGGGCCATTAGATCATCGTTGGATATTTTAATCAAGTTGGGAGCTGCCTCGATCATCCGATCATCACTTGAAATGCGTGCAGCCATCCGATCGTCGTCTAAAACCAAATCAAAATAGGAATAAACAGTAGCCATTGGATCTAATTTTGGAAGAAATCTAGCCATTGGATTGATGTTTGGAGTGCCTATAATCGTCAGATCGCACGTAGGGAGGTGGCTAAATTCGGATCAAAATAGGAAAGAATCTCAACCATTGGATTTGAACCGCATACTATCATAGCCACATGATCGTGCAATTACTATTCATATGGACCATCTGGATCGAGTGCACCATAAGCCGTGATCAATCAGCATGCACCATGCTATCTAAAATTATCATTTTGCCCCTGTACACTGTGATGCATTTTCTTGTAAACCTCTTAATGGTCTAGGTCCACCACGTGGCAGCATGTGATTGGCTGTCTGGTGCTGAGCTGGTGGTCCACGCCTGATTTCATAGACTGACTAATTGGCTTCTATGGCTGAGCCGGCTTGAGTGGCACGTCGGCTGAGCTTGGCTTGATGACTCGGTTGAGCCATTGTTCTTTTTTTATTTTAATTTTTTCTTTAAAAATTCATTTCTTATCTATTTTAGCTCTGATTTGCTCCAAACTTATATTATTATGATAAAAAAAAGCTCTTTTTACTGATAGTAATTTTTTATTTTTATTATTTTTAATTAATTTTTAATTAATAAAAATATTAATTTCTTAAAAAATATAAATTAATTATTAATTCTTAAAAATAAATATAAATTAATTAATAAATTAATATTTTTATTAATAAATTTATGATACTTATCACATCCTCCAACTTAAGTTTTGCTCATCCTCGAGTAAAGAAAGAATTTAGTTTTAGATACATTTTAACTTTAGAGTTTCAAATTTTATCCAAGCAGTTTTCAAAATGGTCATTGATATCTAGTAGAGCATAAATGAGATATATCATTGAGATTTTAATACTTATTAATAAAAAAATTAAATAAAAAATATTAAATTTTTTTAAATTTTTTCTAAATTATCCCTATCTTTATCTTTGAATCATCTAAACTTTCATATGGACAAGTGTATTGCTACTTCTATCTTTTACTTATCAATTTTTTTATTTATATTGCCTATTTTTTTGATGTGAATATCATTGCTTACTTAGGCAATGGGATCCGATTATCTAGTGAAAAATTAATATTTTTTTCTAATGTTGTACTGCTATTGAGTGCCTTAACCTATTAAGCTTTCAATTTGATCCATGTAGCGAGTCTTGGGCCAATGACTCTCAAACCAGTTAGCTTTAGGGCACTAACTATAGAATATCTCTCGAACTTACTAGCTCAAATTAAATAGACTACGAGTTAAGACTAATTTTATAATAAGCTTCTTTGCCCTTTCCATCTTTTGATGCGAAACTCAATGCTTGCTTAAACAAAAAAGTCTGGTTACTCAGTGAGAAGTGCTTAAAAACTATTTTATTTTATTTTTTTTAATTATTATGAAGAAATGTATAGTTACCCTATACAAGTCCATAAAAAGTAGATTTTTCTTTGATGTTGATAGAAAAAATTAGAAATGCTCAAAGAAAAAACTTTTTATGTTCTAGACTTAACTCTTTATTAGTTTTTTTAATACTTGATCGCTCAATATCTCATAAATTCTCTGATCTATGCATCAATTTTCTTTTTAAAAATGCTTAGTTCAACTCGATTCTTAAGCATAATTGGGTGTCTAAATGCTAAATACTGACTTATTCCGAGGACTTTGAAAAAAATAAATTTTTTTTATTATTCTTCTCCTTCAATTTAATCAACATTGTCCTCAATGGAGAAAAAAAATTAAAGGATGTAATAAAGAAAGAAAAAGAATACGCCTGACTCAATATATATGTTCTCATGGTCCAATATGTGCCTTTGAAAATTTAAGCTCTCCCTCCAACTTTATTCAAAATGTTATAAAAAGAAAATAATCTAAATAGATAAATTAGATGAAAGAACTAAATATTGGATTGCCTCCTAACAAGCACTAATTTTATCGTCTTCAGCCAGACACAATGCATCATACTATCTTGTGTCAAATATTGAATTGACAAATTCTAATGATTTTGGATTGCCAATCGTAGAAAGATAGTTTGTTATCCCTTTATTGATATATTCATTATTAAATTTGGGAACATATTTTGTGACCCCATTCTCAGACCCTTGTTTGTCAAGAATTTTTCCTATTTGTTCTTCTAGAATACTCATAAATTGAGTTTTTAGATTAAGAGTTAAGTTTTTGATGCTATGGGTACTAGAAGGATGACTAAAGATGAATTTAATTCTAAAGATAAATTAATATGATCTTGTTTAAACAACTTTATTGATACTTCATTACATGCCTTTGATTTTTATGAGAAGAATCGGATTCTAGGGCTGAAGAAAATATAATTTTAGATTTATAGATCTCAAGTAAATCATCTACTCTCTTCTTTTCTTTGTCAATCTCATTTAAGTTGGAACCAGCATCAGTACTAATTTCAGACTCAAGTTCTTCTATATGGTTAGCTTCAGTACTAACTTATTTTTCTAAATTTTTATTTTGACTAGCAATAGTACTAGCCTCACTCACCTAGTCTTGATATGGGTCCATAAGAATCCTATAACTTTTAAGTTTAGAAATTACTTTAGCATTTTCTAATTGAGGATTCCTAAGTGAGACATTAGATTGATAATTAGGTCCAGATGGTTGGTGGACATTAAGTAGGTTGTTTTTAAGATTTGAAATTGGTAGGCTCGGTAGGTGACCTTATTCTCTCCTCATGTTAGACTCAACTAATTATCCTATTTGAGCTTCTAGTTTGACGATCGATTCTTATTGATTTAAGATCGATTGTTGTTGATTCATAATTAATTATTGAAGTTGATTAAACCTATCATCGGCTAAATTGATCTGTTGAGAAGGTGGGTATGATGGCTGATCATAATACAATGGTTGAAAAGACTAACTAGGCTGATCCTTATTATAGGCATAATTTTAATATTGGATTTGAGCTTGAGTCTGTTGGGGTATCCAAGAAAAATTAAGGTGGTTCCTTCAATTTGGGTTATATATATTTGAAAAAGAATCATTAATCAGCTTGAAGTAGCCTTGTGCAGCTTGAACTTATTCTTGAATAAAAAATGGAAATTATGCAGCCGTAGAATATTCACTCATATGATGGATTAGGCTAGTACAGATTGAACAAATCTTCTGATAATTAGAGGATGATATGAATTATGCAGGAGATTATTGACTTAGGATTAGGAGTTCATCTAATTTATGGACAAGAAAGTCCACTTTATTTATCAAACTTGAATCAATCTTAGGACTAGATTCTAGATGTTTAAATTCATGGATCCCTACCCATGTTTGATAGAAAGATAATGAAGCATGGTTAATTGAGTTTTTACTCAGGGTTTCAAACAAGGTATAGGCTTCATCCTCATTTTTATTCAAAAATGCACCTCCATAGGATGCATCTACCATCTGTTTATAATGATCTCCTAAACCTTCATAGAAACTTTGAACGATTTGCCACTTAGACAGACTATGGTGTGGGCATTTTCTAATAAGTTTCTTAAGTCTTTTCCATGACTCATGAATTTGTTCTCCTGAAAGCTGAGCAAATCTAGTGATAGCTCATCTCATAATGTTAGTTCGGCCTATGGGATAAAATTTCTTAAGAAATTTATTTTGCAATTCAGCCTAAGTTTTAATTGGTCTCCCTAATGTGCCAAGCAAGTACTTGGCTTTATCTTTTAATGAAAAGAAGAATAAGATTAGTCTAAAGGCATCATTAGTTAAATTTTGAATTTTCATCATAGAGCAGATTTCTAAGAACTCATCTAGATGCTTATAAGGATCTTCATTGTTATTTTCATAGAAAGATGGGAGCATCTAGATTGTAGTCGGCTTGATCTCATAGTGGGTAGCATAAATTTTAGATAATTGGATATAAGTTGATGAGTTATAGGTGGAAGGAATAAAGTATTCCTTCATCCATCTTGATGGTTTTCTAAAATTTTCAATCATTTAACTATCTTGGTTCAATATGATTCAGTCATTCAATTTTATAATTGGATTTAACTAGGTCAGAAAAAGCGATTTTCTATCATACATGTATTGGTGCAATCCTAATGTATAGTTTAAAATTTTTTTAGAATTTATTATTATTTTTTTATATTTTTATTAAAAAATTAAAATTTTTAAATTTTTTATTATTTTATTTATTTTATAATTATTTTTAATTTAATTTAATTTAATTATTATTTTTAATATTTTTTTATTTAGTTTAATTTAATTTAATTTAATTTTTAATTTAATTTAATTTTTATTTTATTTTATTTTATTTTATTTTTGAAGGAAAAAAAGAAGAAAGAAAGAAGAGGTCTAAAAAAATGAGGTTCTAAGGAGTCTTAAAGCTAAGAAGAGAGAGAAGAATTAGGGTTTAATTAGGTTTGATGTTTTAGTTAGCAATCAAGTTAGATAAACAATTCTAACTAAGGATTATCCTAGATTTAGATAGCTCCTAACTGCTAAGATCACCTTCAAGCCTTCCAAATGTAAGATCAGCCACTCAATTAGTCAGGTAAGTATAAGGTTGGTGGAAGTCCCCCCATTGCTTGTCTTAGATATCAATTATGCTTGATCAGGTAAGCTAATAGAACCAATTAAGTAACCACCTTTCTTTAGGTCCAGTCATTCCTAAACCACTTTTCTTAGACATCAGTTAAATTGACTAACTCTAATCCGATCTAACTTTTAGGATTCTTTGTCCTAATGAACTCTAGTTCTTAGGGCTGATGTCTAATTGATTTTAAAATTAAAGACTTAGGTCAATGCAGGATGCTGGTTGGTTATTTGTGGGCCAAGAAAAGATGATCAAATCTCCATCTTATGTTGTTTAATCGGATTGTGCCCTTAAGTTGATTTAAAGATGCATATGCACAATCACTTTTAACAAGAGATTCTATGCAACTAAAGTAGATGCATGCAACTAACTGAATTTTGAGAAGCTTACCTTGCCTCCAATCAATAGAAAAAAAAAATGAAACTAATATGATGAATGCTCTAAGCAGTTAGGATTTCTAATCTTATCATGAAGCTTTTAATTAGATTTAAGTGAATATTTTTAATTAACTTAAAAATAAAAAAATATAAAAAAAGAGATCTAAGGTTAGGATTGATCTCACCAAACAAGATTGGAAGCTTTCCTCCTTGCCCTAACTTATTTGCTCTTTTTCTTCTCTTTTTTTTAAAATTTTTTCTACAAAAGAAATAAAAAAAGTTAGTAAGCAATATTTATAAGAAAAAAATTAAAAATTTATTTATAATTTAATTTATAAAAAATAAAGAAATCAAAAAAATAATTTTTCACATCTTTTCTGATAATGATGCCAAAAACTTGATAAGAGCATGATGTTATCGTTAAGACATCGTGTTTATCAGTTTAATCTGACTTCTTATATAATTAAAAATAGATAGAAAGTAGAGAATCGGATTGAATCCCAAGAGAAGGCAGTGTTTTGATTTTGAATTCTTTGATTTTTATTAAAAAAAGAAATTTCAAAGTCAGAAAATAGAATTATAAATAAAAAGTAAAAATTAAATGATGCAAAAAATTAAATTTGGTACTAAGATCTACCATTAGATCTTACCATCTACTTGCAATAAAATTAAAGAGTAATAAAATTAAATTTACAATAAAAAAAGAGCAGTTAAATAACAAGAATTTAAAGCATATAAAAGTAAATATTATATTAAAATTTAAATTCAAAGTTTAAATACATAAATTTAAAAAGATAAGAAAAAGAAATAAAAACTAGAAAAGCTGATCTCTGATCTTGAATCAGCGTCGGCATTGAGATGGTATAGAAACCAACTCTTCTTCATAGCACCCGTTGCCTTGAAGTAGTCTCTAACCCAAGCATGGCTCTAACCTTTACCAAACTCCTTTTCATGATTGAAGATTGATTGATTTGGAGGCTTGAGGTCCTTTAAATAGGTGTTGGAGGGCTCGAGGATTTTATTGCAGGCAATGTGGGACTAAGAAGAGTTTTGATTGGCAAAATATGAAGAAATTTGCTTGAAAATTGGATTAAAATAGCCTCTGGATGCGTTAAGTTCCTTGAATTCTAGCCATTAAATTCTGATCAAACAGTCCAAAAAAGACCAAAAACTGAGTTTTAAAAGTCTAGATTAGGTTGGATTAATTTCTGGCCATCCGATGGAGTTTATCTAGAGAAGATCGTGCCATTAGATCACCACTGGGTATTTTAATCAAGTTGGGAGCTACCTACACCATCCGATCATCGCCTGAAATGCACGCAGCTGTTCGATCATCGTCTAAAACCAAATCAAAATAGGAATGAACAGTAGCCATTGGATCTGGTTTTGGAAGAAATTTGGCCATTGGATCGATGTTTGGAGCACCTGGAACTATTGGATCATGCGTAGGGAGGTGGCTGAATTCAAATCAAAATAGGAAAGAACCTGAACTGTTGGATCTGGACGCAAACCACCATAGCTGCATGATCATGCAATTACTATTCATGTGGATGGCCTGGACCAAGTGCACTGTAAGCTGCGATCAATCAGCATGCACCATGCCATGTGAAATTATCATTTTGCCCCTGTAAGCCATAATGCATTTTCTGTAAAACTCTTAATGGTCTAGGTCCGTCACGTGGTAGCATATGATTGGCTATCTGGTGCTGAGCTGGCGATCCACGCCTAGTTTTATGGACCTGCTGATCGGCTTCTAGGGTTGAGCTGGCTTTAGTGGTGCATCGGTTGAGCTTGGCTTTGTGGCTTGGCTTGATGAGTCGGCTGAGCTATTTTTTTTTTTTTTAATTTTTTTCTTTAAAAATTCATATCTTATCCATTTTAGCTCTGACTTGCTCTAAACTTATTTCATTATGACCAAAAAAATAATCTCTTTTTATTGATAATAATATTTTATTTTTTTATTTTTATTATTTTTAATTAATAAAAATATTAATTTCTTAAAAATATATAAATTGATTATTAATTCTTAAAAATAAATATAAATTAATTGATAAATTAATGCTTTTATTGATGAATTTATGGTACTTATCAAGTATCATCTCGATCATGGATCTTAGAAGATCGTCGATTGTAGATGGAGAAAGTCTCCTTCGGAGAAGAAACATGATCGGAACAGAAACTTCCCGCTCTCTACTTCTCCTTCCTGGGGGGAGGGTCTACTGACCCAAGTTGTCCTCCTTGATGTCGATTCTTGAAGCTTCGGCTGGACTACTACCGAAGGCTGTTGTATGGTCTGCACCATTTTGGTAAGACCTCAAACTTGCTACATCAGCAGGTTGAACTGCTTCGAATCCACCATGACTGCTAGCGGAAGAGGTAGGGGAGCGAATGATGGAGCTGGAATGGATGGATCTAGTTTAAATCTAGCGGTGGAGGTAGCAGACCATCAAGTGGTTGTCTTCTTTGGAGGCATTTTTGGAGAAAAAAAGATCAAACAGAAGTGATTTCAAGAAATTAAGAGAGAAAGGAAGGTAGGTAAGATCTACTGGGCATTTCTTTTAGAACAAGGGCTTAGAGGCCCTTCCTCTAGGGTCAATTCTGTTGGTGCAGAAATCTATGAGGATGCTGAAGATGACTGAAGTGGAGAAGGTGAGACTATCGACGGAACCTACAAAATAAAATCCAAATCGGAGGTGGGTAGCACTAGCAGGACCCTTCAATGTTCAAGTTAGTTTTTCTGTGAACTAGAATGGAGTGCTCAGGATAAAGAGGAAGAGTAATCGGAAGGAGAAAGGAGCTTAGAAAGAAAACATATCTGAAGGATACTTTACATAGGCAGAGCCCGTAAAGAACTAATGGCGACAGCCGCAACCTCCTGATAGTGAGCCATTCAAGTCCACATGAAGTTTGTTACAAAGGATAGCATCCATTGTCGTGACATGCCAATCGAGAGTGGTGTTCATTGTTGTAACTTTTCAGTTCGTCAGGTATCAATAGTTGAAGTTCGGATGGAGTGGGTGCAGGTGGTGAAGAACTTCAAGTCATAACAGCTCTAGAGAAGTTCAGACTCTTTTAAGGTCGTCTGCATGTGGGTCGGTCTTCATTGAGTTGGTAGTTGGATTTATGTGGATGATGAGATCCTTCTAGGCAACTGAAAGGTGGTCGATCGAAAGGAGCTTGCCTAGCGACTGAGAGAAGTTCGTCAGGAAGGAGTTTGACTGAAGGAGTTTATTTGGAAGGAGTGCAATTGAAGGAATTCATCTAGAAAGAGTTCGACTGGAGGAGTGACCGAAAGAGTTCGTCTAGAAGGAGTGCGACTGAAGGAGTTTGTCTGGAAAGAGTTCGACTGGAGGAGTTCATCTGGAAGGAGTGCGACTGGATCCTAATCCTGTTATTCACTTTTAGTCAAAGGACAAGATCAAAATAATAGTAATTGTCCTTCATCGTTCAAGATTGTATCGCCAAACTTCTATGCACTTTCAAGAGATTCTGTAGCATCAACTCGTTAGTGAGGAGATCGACAAATTCCAGCAGGAAGGAGGTTGGCGACCAAGGGCTTTGGGAAAGAACTTCGGTGGGGGCCATTTTACCCTCAACAGTATTGATTTTGATAAAACTTTTGCCCTAGTTGCTAGATCAAAAGCAATTAGGCTATTACTTGCATTTGCATGCTTTATGAATTTTAATTATACTAATAGATGTTAAGATTATATTTTTAAATGGGTACATAGTCGAGGAAGTATATGTTGAATAATCATCCAAATTTGAAAGTCATACATATCCTAATCATGTTTATAAATTACATAATGCACTTTATGGTTTAAAACAAGCCCCTAGAGTATGGTATGAAAGACTAAGTAAATTTCTAATTGATAATGAATTCTCTAGAGAAAATGTTGATAAAACTCTATTTTTAAAGAAGAAAAATAAGGACTTATTAGTAGTATAGATTTATATAGATGATATTATTTTTGGTATTATTAATGAGAATCTTTGCCAAGAGTTTGCCAAGCTTATGCAAAGAGAGTTTGAAATGAGCATGATGGGTGAATTGAACTTCTTTCTTGAACTCTAGATCAAGCAAAATGAAGAGAGAATCTTCATCAATCAAATAAAGTACATAAGAAAAATTTTAAAAAAGTTTGAAATGGAGAACTCAAGACTAATTGGTACTCCTATGAGCCCCTCTTGCAAACTTGATAAGGATGAAAAAGGTAGGAATATTGATACTAAATTATATAGAGGTATGATGGGATCATTACTCTATCTTACTGCATGTAGATATGACATTATATTTAGTATTTGTATGTGTGCTAGGTATCAATCTGATCTTAGAGAATTTCATGCTTTAGCTATTAAAAGAATATTTAAATATTTATTTGGCACACTCAATGCTGAACTTTGGTATGACAAATTATCATCTTTTGAATTAATTAGATATACTGATTCTAAATTTGCTGGATGTAAGTTAGATAGGAAAAGCACTAATGGTACCTGTTAATTTCTTGGAGCTAATCTAATTTCATGTTTTAGCAAGAAACAATACTCAGTAGTATTATCATAGCTAAAGCTGAATATGTTGCTGTTGGAAGTTGTTGTGCTCAAATCTTATGAATTAAACAACAACTTGAAGACTTTGGCATAAAACTTAATAAAATTCTAATAAGATGTGATAATACTAGTGGAATCAATTTAACTAAAAATCTAATTCAATACTCAAAATCTAAACATATTGAAATAAGACACCACTTCATAAGAGATCATGTGCAAAATAATGATGTGATGCTTGAGTTTGTTAGTATAGATAAGTAATTATTAGATATCTTTACTAAATCCCTTAATGAAGAGAGATTTAGCATAATCAAGAGAGAACTAGGAATATGTTATCATTCAGATTAAGCCCAAATCTAGATTCTCTTGATGCAATAGCCCTTATATGACTTAGAAGTCTCTTTATTGCTCTCTAAGGATCCTATTTAATGAGTTTGCTCATTGAGTCAAAATCATATCCCTTTTCTAAACTTTCTCAAAATTCTCATATTTTATAAGCCTATTAACTCATTAGACCCAATTCTTAATAATTTCTCATTTGGATGTATCTATTCTCTCTTTATGGAAAATTAAAATTTTACACCACTTAACCTGGAGTTGACTCATACTTAAGTAGAAAGTCAACTCCCACTAAAGTTGACTCATGAAAACATGGAGTCGATTTATGGTCGAAAACCTCATTTTTAGACTCGAGTCCTCTCCTCCTCAACTCTTTTCATCCCTTCACTATTCAATCCTAGAACTATTCTAAAGTCGTGAGGGACCTTCCATTCATACTTCTGAAAGATGCAGTGCAGGGTTTCCAATGCTACTTTCAAAAAAATTTTTAAAAATAGCTAAAATATAGTAAAAAATTAATTAATTTTTGATCATATCAGAATATTAAGCCCTACACTAAGGATCTAAATACAATATACATGCATTCATATAGATCTAAAAATAAAACTATATAGCAAACTCTTTACTATATCTATCTGTTCAGAACACAATATCTTTTTGCGGATAGTTGATCACTATAATCTGAATCTATTAGATAATACTCTGGGGTTGCATCATAGTTGTTGCACACGTGTTTGGCCTCTATGGTTGATCCACATGGAGCTCCTGGTCCCGATCAACCCCACTGGAGTGTTAGCTCCTTGCTGGGGCCTTCAATGGTTGATCATGATCGATCCAATCAATCATGTATTTTTAATTTTTTGGAAACTCTAAAAAATTAGAACACAAAAAATGAAGGATGATGAAGAGGTTTTTCAAATTTGGTGGCGATCCGATGCTCACAGCACTCGATCTCTCCACCCAAATCCAGATTCATAAATCTAGGATTTCACTCGATCCAAAAACCCTGACACACTGAAAATCCTATCATGCCCTCTCTGTATAGAGTTTTTCTATAAAATAAATTCTTATGGAAAGATGACTTTTAGATCTATAAACCCTAGTTAGATCATATCTAATAATTGGATATTCTTAGAGATGAAAATCAGAAGAGAAGAGAGGCATGAGGGAAAAGTAAAGTGCTGCAAGACCCTGCTCACCTTCACTCCAAGGCTTTTTTTGTCCAAAACTAATACTCAATCACTCTAAATTTTACCACATAATGCTAACCCCTTCTATGCATGCACAAAAATTCTCATAATTTATTGAAATGAATACCATGGGAAAAATGAGTGGAAAGAGATAAGGGTTGAGTGGTTGGGAGGTTTTAACCACTAACTTGATTTCAAAAATCAAGAGAGCCTCTTATCCTTATCGAATGCCCCCTCCCATATGTTTAACATACAGAAGGACTCTCCTTTTGGGTGCACACATTTTTATTTCTCAAAAAAATATTTGATAAATAAAAGGGAGGGTGTGGAAAGCTGATAAGGTTGGATTGGTTCCAACCTCCAATAAACTGAGTTAAATTCAAAACTCAACTTACTTTGAACCGGTCCAACCCTTGGATCAGGTCAAAAGCTGATAAGAGAGGGGGCATAGAAATCTTCTGGGTGATAGAAAAGTTATGTACAAAATTTTGGGTGTAGAACAAGGTCGAAAAGTCAAAAATGGTGGACACATGGGAGAGTTTGAATTCAAACTTCATTTGACTTGGTCCTAATTGGTTTCAACCAAACCAATTAATCTAGATCCAATTAGATCAGGTTAAGCCCAACCAAATTAGGCTTAGCCTAATCCAATAAAATCTTAAATAAATTAGAAATTAATTAGATTTAGGTCCTGATCAAATTAGGATCAAAACTTCCATAGCGATTAGGTCATCTCATTACCTGATCGGGTCAAATCCAATCGAATCAAATTCAATCGAACTTGATCAAATTCTCATTGCTCAATCAAATTGAGTTAATCAATAATTAAATTATTAATTAATCCTCTAAAAAATATCTAAGTCCAAATCGGATGGATTATCGGGCAATAGAGTTCCATCAACATGAAACTCACGAAAAGTCCCAAACCAATGGGACTCTTGAACCCAATGTCCCAAACGAATCAAACTCACGATCATAAAGTCTCAGACCAATTGGACTCTTAATCAGAGAGTTCCAAATGAGTAGGACTCAGAGTCCTAGTCCACTAGAACTCTTGGTCATAGTGTTCCAGTCCAATGGGACTCTTGATCATAGAGTTCTAGGTCCTTAGGACTCTCGATTAGAGAGTCCCGGACACGAAGGACTCAGAGTCGCAATCCTATGAGAATCTTGGTCATAGAGTTCCAGTCCAGTGGAACTCTTGACTATAGAGTCCTAGATCATCGAGACTTAATATCAATCATCAGATCAGGTAGAAACTCCTATTATGTGTGATCCCATAGATTCGAATCCTAAGCCGATAGCACAGAACCTAATTTTTTGTACCAATCAATGTGACCATCTAGCAATGGTACCCAATATTCGAATAGGTCGAATAATTGCAATGCAACATCGACAAACCTATGGCATATGGTTACCGTATAATTCATCCCTTTGACCTCAATGCTCAAAAGATGATTTAGGATTTATTATCAATCCTAAAATTCATCCACAGTGTATTTCAAAATTTAGCATCCATCATATGGATTACCACAACCGAGGATTTGCTAAATTGAAAAATAGCAATGCACTTGCTCCAACACTTGGAGGGGTCAATCCCATCTTGACTCACACACCGATAAGCCAAGTACTTGATTGCACTCAGTAGCCTTTCATTACTGAATTAGAAATTTAGATAGTTCGGTACCTAAGTGCAGTGAGTTGCTTGCAGGTCACCATGGTGATCTCAAGTCTAAGGAACACTCATACCTATATCCTTCGTAAGCAACTTTTGATAGTAAAGAGCTCTACAGTTGGATCACGTTCAGTAAAATATATCCCTACACTTCACCTGTATACCATAACAGTATCTCCATACTTCTTAGTTAAGAGGACAATCAACACTTATGGCATACAATGACCTATACTCGATACGTTGTCGTTCTGGATAACAACGAATTATTTGGTTGCGAACACGTTTGAGGACTAAACAACAAATCCTCCTTTGTCGAGTCTAAATAATCCTGAGGGCTTCATCATAGAAGAGTTCATTACAGAAAGATGTACAAAGTGATGAGTATGCCAAAAGAATAATTTTATTCATTAATAATTTAAGTACAATTATATTTAGCTCAACCATCTACAATCTAGATGATTGGCTTTAGGATACATTTTTCAACAACTTCCACTTAGACTAAAGCCACTCAGAATAGTATCGAATACCCATCTTTTATTTGTGATTGTCAAACTCTTTGATTCTGAGAGCTTTAGTAAAGGGGTCGGCCACATTCTCCTATCCGTCGATCTTTTGAAACTCGACGTCACCTTACTCCACAATCTCCTATACAAGCTGGTAGTGGCGTAGAATATATTTGGTGCACTGATGTGCCTTTGGCTCCTTTGCTTGAGCTATGGCTCCAGTGCTATCATAGTATAGCAGAACCAAACCATCCAAGAAGGATGTCACTCCCAGCTCATCGATAAACTTCCGCAACCACACAGCTTCCTTAACAGCATCAGATGTCATGACATACTCCATCTCACACATAGAATCGGCTACAGTGTGTTGCTTGAAACTCTTCTAGCAGACCGCTCCACCATTTAAGGTAAATACAAAATCTGACATACTTTTACTATCATCATTGTCTGACTAAAAACTAGAATCAGTATATCCTACAAGTTTCAAGTCAGAATCTTCATAGATGAGCCACTGGTCCTTAGTATTTCTTAAATACTTAAAGATAGTTTTTACAACCTTTCAGTGATTCTCACCTAGATCAGACTGGTATCTACTCACTACCGCTAGTGAGTTTGCCACATTCGATCTCGTACACATCATGGCATAAATAGAACTCACTATCGAAGCATATGGTATTCTACTCATACGGTCTCTCTCTTGAGAAGTCGGATAATCCATCTTGGAGAACAAAATTCCATGGCCTATTGGGAGATAGCCCTTCTTGGAATTCTCCATGCTGAATCATTTCAGCACAGTATCAATGTACGTAGATTGGGATAATTCAAGCAACCTTTTAGATCTATCTCTATAGATCTTCATCCCTTCTATAATGCAGGGATGTCATTCTCGATTAAGAGAATGCATCTACATATAGTACAAGAAATATAACAACAAAATCGTTAGCCCATTTATACATGCTGGATTCTTCTTCATTCTTAACAAAGTCATACATTCTAATTACTTTATCAAAATGCATGTTCCAACTCCATGATGCCTGCTTTAATCCATAGATGGATCTTTGAAGCTTGCACACTTTAGACTCATCTGTAGATGTGAAACCCTCAAACTGTATCATATACACCTCTTTATCCAGCTCTCCATTTAGGAATGCTGTTTTTACATCCATTTGCCAAATCTCATAGTCTAGGTATGCCACTATCGCAAGCATGATACAAATAGATTTGAGCATTGCCATCGAGAAAAACATCTCGTCATAGTCAATACCATAATGCTGATGATATCCCTTGACAACCAGATGGACTTTATAGATCTCCACCTTTCCGTCTGCGCCCCTCTTCCTTTTGAAAATCCACTTACACCCAATGAGTTTTATCCCTTCAGGTGGATCAACTAGTGTCCATACACTATTGACTTTCATAAACTTCATTTTGGATTTCATAGCTTCTAGCCACTTATTAGAGTCATACCTTTGCATGGCATCCATGTAGGTGATCGGATCCTTGTCATTCTCATCGAGTTCGATAGGATCACCATCTCGGATCAAGAAACCATAGTATCTATCCGATTGATGTAGTACTCTATCAGATCTTCTTGGTGATACTTTAATAGGCTCTAGGTTTGATCTTATCAAATCCAGTTTTGTAGGTTCATTAGAATGTATCGATTCTTCCACCTGTCAAACTTCATTAAGTTCAACATTAGAGGCAGCTATTCCTTTACTAAGAAACTTCTTTTCCAAAAAGACTGCTCTATTGCTGACGAATACCTTTTATTCTTCAACAAGGTAGAAGTTCCTTGGGGTACCCTATGAACAAGCATTTATTGAACCTAGGACTAAGCTTTTTTGGTTGCAAATGTTTAACATAAGCTGGACATCCCCAAACCCTAAAGTGAGAGAGTGTCGGCTTACGCCCAGTCCATATCTCATATGGAGTCTTACAACAAACTTGCTCGGAACATTATTTAAAATAAAATAGGCAGTCTCTAGTGCATAACCCCAAAATGAAATCAGCAGACTTATAAACCCCATCATGGACCATGTCCAACAAGGTTTGATTCCTTCTTTCAGATACAACATTATTCTATGGTATTCCAAGAGGGGTCCATTATGAGAGAATCCTATTCTCTCCTAGATATGTCAGAAACTTGTTGGAAAGATATTCTCCTTCTCGGTCAGATCGAAGAGTTTTAATATTTTTTTCAAGTTATTTTTTTTATCTCATTTCGATATCATTTGAATATTTCAAACAAATCAAATTTATTCTTCATAAGATAGACGTACCCATATCTAGATAGATCATCAGTAAATATAATGAAGTAGTAATACCCACCTCTAGTACATGTGTTCATAGGCCCACATACATCAGTATGTACTAGACCCAAAAGCTTAGTGGCCCGTTCACCTTTTTTAATAAAAGATGATTTGGTCATCTTTTCAAGAAGGTAGGACTCACAGATATTTAATGATTCATAATTATCAATATCAAGGATATACTCCTTGACTAATTTGTTAATTCTATTCTTGTTTATATGACCGAGCCTATAGTGCCAAAGATAAGCATTAGTAATATTATCTAGTTTTGATTATTTATTCGACGTGTACATTACACTAATAGGCTATGATATAATGTAAATGCCATTTCTCAATTATCCTTGTAATATTGTAACATCATTCATAATGATATTATAATAATTTTTTTTTATTGATAAGCAATAACCATCCTAGGCCAATAGCCCAATAGATATTATGTTCACCATAAAAGATGGATAATAGTGACAGTCACTTAAAATGATACTATTATTTTTGAAAAATAGTTCAAGAGTTCCCAATGCTAGAACTGAAACTTGACTTCCATTTTCGACATTAAGAAATCTATCACCATTCTCAAATTTTCTACCAATTTGAAGTCCATGTAATGAATTGCATATATGAATCAAACTTTCAGTATCTAATACCCAGGTAGATGTATCATATACGGAGAAATTGTAAGGTGTTATCATATAACAGTCTTGACCAGCAATCACCTATTGATTTCTCCTATTTAGCCTATTTGGGTTAAGAGGATCATTCCTCTCTGGGTCTGTCTTATTAGGGTCAACACTAGACTCCTTGTTCTTAGGTCCTAAAAGCTTACCGCTGTCCAACAGTGAACAGAGCGAACTTATTCTAGCCATTCTATTTATCTAAAAGAAAAATATAAAACCTAATAAGTACTTGAATAAATTTAAATCTTAAAGACTTGGACTTTAGTCGAAAGATCCTCCTACTATTTTTAACGAATTGGTAGCCTCTACCTCCAATTCGAGAAATTACACTAACTCCTTAGTGGGTACTGAAATCCACATAGACTACAGATGGGCCCAAGAAAAGCTCTGGCTAACCCATGTGCATCTACAGGTAGGTTCATAATCAATTATTTTTCTAAATAATTTTTAGTATTTAGGTTTTGCCTCAGATACTAAATCAGTAGGCTATGGTCTCCACTAAAAAAATCTGGTTAGGTCCAATCATTAACATGATTAACTTTAGTGCATCGAACCAATGATAATCAGGCCCAAGAAAAGCTCTGGCTAATCTGATCACCATTAAGAGAGTGCGACTTAATCATCATATGATGGATAGTAATTCCAATATCCAAATGAACATCAGGTGTAAGGCACCTCCAATGTCCACCTAGAAAATTAGACTCATTACTATTCATCTTAATGGAAGGCTATGAGTCGATTATCTCCATAACTTAGTCATTTTAAGAACCTAATAATTTAGAGGATTTAGGTTACTTATGATTTAAGGGTGGAAAAAATATGGATCAAATTTCTCCCACTGACTTCACCAAGTCAAGTCCTCCCACTGACTTCACCAAGTCAATAGATTAGGACTATGATCAATTTAGGTCCATGGGCACCTTATTCAGTCTTACTAATTGAAATCAGTCAAATTGATTCCTACGACATGGGTCAGTCCAAATCACCAAGTGATCTAGTCAAATCCCAATCGACCATATCGGTCAGATAAGTGAGATCAGTGGAAGTGATATGCCATTAACTCATCAAAAATCGAATCAGTGCGAGTAGCTCCCAATTAAAAATCACTGATCTAGATCGCCAAACTTACCTTAGACACCAATCGGTTAATTAGGTTTAATCTAATCAACCTAGTAATTTTGGGCTTAACCGTGTAGCCATGAATTAAGTCTATTTTGGTCTTGTTAAAGACATGGACTCATCCAACTATAACTATTGGAGTTGATTCTAGAGTATTCTTGACCTAATCTAATACAACACTTGGTTAATTTTGATCAATTACTCTAGATAATCCATTCTTTACCTAATCTTATGTCTAACCTAATTAATGGACCTAATTCATCTAACCCTTTAACCCACAGTCTTATGCCTTTGTCTTAGGATCTTAATTCATAATTCCAGATCCTATGAATAATACTTAATTTTTTTAATTAAGTTTTAGGCTGATGGATTGGGATTCGGCATTTTAAAAATAATTTTTAAATTTTGAAAGATTCTTTATAACATAGCATTGTTCACCAATTGAGTTGACTCACTTTAAAATTAAATTGGCTCAATTCACAAACAATACTAGTTGTAGGGTTTAATCTGAAACTATGTACACTACATAATACTAAATCATAAATCAAACTTTAGATCCTATCTAAACATGCATTCATGATCAAAAATTAGATTAAAGTTTAATTTAACATATCATAAAAAAGTAGATTTAATCTAAAAATTTTATGATCAACTATAAGATCAAGCACGTACAAGGACAACCTTTGCACTGTAAAGGATTAACCCTACAGTAGGACAACCTGCAGTCATGCGATCTTGATTTTAATTTTTAGATCTAATTAATTAAAATATTAGATTAATATTTAGATCAAATCTAAATTATTAATCTAATCATGCAAGCATATCATGCTTAGCAAACCTACGCTCTGATACCATTTGAAGGATGCAGTGCAGGGTTTGCAGTGCTACTTTTGAAAAAAATTTTAAAAATAGCTAAAATATAGTAAAAAATTAATTAATTTAATTAATTAATTTTTGATCATATTAGAATATTAATCCCTATACTAAGGATCTAAATATAATATGCATGCATTCATATAGATCTAAAAATAAAATTATGCAGCAAACTCTTTACTACATTTATCTATTCAGAACACAATATCTTTTCGCAGGTCGTTGATCACCATAATCTAAAACTACCGGATAATACTCTAGTGTTGCACCATAGCCACACATATATCCGACCTCTATGGTTGGTCCACATGGAGCTTCTGGTCCTGATCAGCCCCACTGGAGTGCTAGCTCATTGCTAGGGCCTTCAATGGCTGATCATGATCAATCCAATCGATCCTATATTTTTGATTTTCTAAATACTCCAAAAAATCAAAACACAAAAAATGGAGGATGATGAAGAGGTGTTTCAAATTTGATGGCGATCTGATGCACACAGCACTCGATCTCTCCATCCGAACCCAAATTCATAAATCTAGGGTTTCACTCGGTCTAAAAACCCTGACACACTAAAAATCCTATCATGCCCTCTCTGTGTGGAGTTTTTCTATGAAACAAGTTTTTATGGAAATATAACTTTTCAATCTATAAACTCTATTTAGATCATATCTAAAAATTGGGTATTCTTAGAGGTGAAAATCAGAAGAGAAGAGAGGTATGAGGGAAAAGTAAAGTGCTGCAGGACCCTACTCACCTTCACTCTAAGATTTTTTTTGCCAAAAATTAATACTCAATCAATTTGAAATTCTTTACACCTAATTCTAATCTATTTTTATGCATGCACAAAAATTCTCATAATTTATTAACATGAATACCATGGGAAAAACACATAGAAAGAGATAAGGGTCAAGTGGTTGGGAGGTTTTAATCACTCACTTGATTTCAAAAATCATGTGAGCCTCTTATCCTTATCCAACGCCCCCTCCCATGTGTTTAACATATAGAAGGACTCTCCTTCTATATGCACATATTTCTATTTCTCCAAAAAATATTCGAAAAATAAAAGGGAGGGCATGGGAAGCAGATAAGGTTGGATTGGTTCCAACCTCCAATAAACTGAGTTGAATTCAAAACTCAACTTACTTTGAACCGGTCCAACCTTTGGACCAGGTCAAAAGTAGATAAGAGAGAGGGTGCAAAAACCTTCTAGGCAATAGAAAAGTTATGTGCAAAATTTTGGACGTGGAACAAGAATGAAAAAGTCAAAAATGGTGGTGCATGGGAGAGTTTGAATTCAAACTTCATTTGATTTGGTCCTAATTGGTTTTAACCAAACAAATTAATCTAGACCCAATTAGACTAGGTTAAATCCAACCAAATTAGACTTAGCCTAATCTAATAAAATTTTAATTAAATTAGAAATTAATTAGGTCCAGGTCCTAATCAAATCAAGGTCAAAACTTTCATAGTGATTAGGTCATCTCATGACTTGATCGGATCAAACCCAATCGAATCAAATTCAATTGGACTTAATCAAATCCTCATCGCTTAATCAAATTGAGCTAATCAGCAATTGAATTACTAATTAATCCTCCAAAAAATATCTGAGTCCAAATCGGATGGATTATCGGGCAACAGAGTTCCATCAACATGAAACTCATGAAGAGTCCCAAACCAATGGGACTTTTGAACCCAGTGTCCCAAATGAACCAAACTCACGATCATAGAGTTATAGACTAGTGGAGCTCTTGATCAGAGAATCCCAATTGAGTAGGACTCAGAGTCCTAGTCCAATAAAATTTTTGGTCATAGAGTCCCAGTCCAGTGGGACTCTTGACCACAAAGTCCCAAGTTATCAGGACTCTTGATCAGAGAGTCCCAAACATGAAGGACTCAAAATCCCAATCCAGTGAAACTCTTGGTCATAGAGTCCGAGTCTAGTAAAACTCTTGACATAGAGTCTTAGATCATCAAGACTCAATATCAGCCATCAGATCAGGTAGAAACTCCTATTATGTGTGACCCTATAGGTTCGAATCCTAAGTCAATATCACAGAAACTAATTTTCTATACCAATCGATGTGACCATCTAGCAATGTTATCCGATGTTTGGATAGATCGAATAATTACAATACAACATCGATGAACCTATGGCATATGGTTACCATATAATTCATCCCCTTGACTTCATGCTCAAAAGATGATTTAGAATTTACTGTCAATCCTAAAATTCATCCACAGTGTATTTCAAAATTTAGCGTCCATCATATGGACTACCTCAGTCGAGAATTTGCTAAATTGAAAAATAATGATGCACTTGCTCCAACACTTGGAGGGATCAATCCCATCTTGACTCACACATCGATAAGCCAAGTACTTGACTGCACCCAGTAGCCTTCCATCATTGAATTAAACATTCAAGTAGTCTATAGTGAGTTGCTTGCAGGTCACTGTGGTAATCTCAGGTCTAAGGGATACTCATACCCATATCCTTCGTGAGCAACTCTTGACAGTAGAGAGCTCCGTAGTTGGATCACGTTCAGTAAAATATACTCCTATACTTCACCTGCATGCCATAACAGTATCTCTATACTTTTTGGTTAAGAGGACAACCAATACTTATGGCACACAATGACCTACACTCGATACATTATCATCCTGGATAACAACGAATCATTTGATCGTGAACATGTTTGAGGACTAAATGACAAATCCTCCTTTATCAAGTCTAAATAGTCCTGAGGACTTCATCATAGAAGAGTTCATTATAGGAAGATGTACAAAGTGATGAATATGCCAAAAGAATAATTTTACTCATTAATAATTTAAGTATAATTATATTTAGCTTAACCATCTACAACCTAGATGATTGGTTTTAGGATACATTTCGCAACAACTTCCACCTATCATCTTCCTGATTTTTCTTGGATTTTTTTTCCATGGTGCACAATGAGGCCTAGGAGAAAGATATGTGTGGTCTGAAGAAGACTAAATCTAATGGAGTAGCAGGAATCTTCAAGTGAAGGAGATTCCAACTTTGATGGAGGTTATGTCATTCCCCAATCACCTGCTCCTCCTTCTCCCTAATTTCTAGACCAACAAGTCACCATCGGGAGAAATATGGATTTTTGATTCTTTGATCGGGAGGGTTTAAGAATCAGCACTTGGATCTGTCACCAATAATGGGAATGATTCTTCTCCATAAATCAACCCACATACCCTCAATTAGTCTAAGAGTTCTACAAGTGCATGACTAGGAGAACAGATGATCTGAAATGTACCGTGAAAGGAGTTACCTTTCTTTTCACCCCCACTAGACTTGGACAAATTTAGGAATTACGTACTGAGGGAGTATTACCACAACACCCTTCTGATAGAGATTTTGCTCTTAGATTGATTACTGGGTTGAATGACACTAAAGGAATCACAAAACTAGAAGCAAATAGCTTGTCTATTGAGATTAGGGTACTTAGCCACATAGTAGCATGGATCATCTTTCCCAAGATCGATTGATTTGATTTAGTTCTGGATAGGATAATTGGGATCATGGACTGCATTATCCATGAACAACAACTTAACCTCCCCTTTTTGATTTTTAGACATATGAGGGATGGTGTAGGTAGGGCTAGAGCATGTCTTTCTTATGGTATAGCCCTGACTTCTTTCTTTAGGGAGGTTGGGATAGATTTTGATGGAGAACTTTTTATTCATTTAAGATATACAAATACTTATGGGGAGAAGACACTTGCATGAATGGGTTATTGAAGGTTGAATAGCAGATGGGTTAAGAAAGCATCCAGACAGGAGCAGCCATAGACTCGAGATGGAGCTGGATTGAGTCAGCCTATAGATTTTCCTCTAGCATAGCCTCCAACTGAGTCAACCGTAGACCCAATCACTACTCCCCCAGGTGGATCTACCAGAGCTCATTCTTCACCTATTCAGATTATTAATAATCAGGCCACTCGAATCACCATTTTATTTTAGATGGACTGAGACCATAGATTGAGGGGATCCAGATTGAGATTGGTAGGCTGGCATCTAAGGTTGGGCACCTAGCTCAACTTATGGAGCAGAGAGATACAACATGTTCTCGAGATTGATCACATCACTCTTAGCTTCTATAGAATAGCTGGTAGATCTTCTGAGGACCCATGCTCCACCAAGATTAGTAGTAGCAGTGACTACAGTAGTAGCATTGGCAACAATAGTAGAGGCAGCAGTAGTAGTGGCAGAGGTAGAAGTATCAGCAGTAGCAGCTGAGATAGCAGAGGTAGATATAGATATTTCCTTTGTTCCAATTTTGTCTCCAATTTTTGAGCCTCCCCACTGTGCACCTAATCAGCCTTTGACCACACAGCCTCCTCCTAGATCTCTTAGGACATATATATTTTTGATCTGAAGGTCCATCCACTCATACTAGAAGTAGGATGGTGACTAGAGCTACCTCCTCTACCACTCTTGATATTCCATCTAACTGATCCACTAGGACTTAGGCTCTCTTGGTATCAGTTATAGGTCTTAGTCTATATCTATGTAATATTTTAGGACTTAGTCATGATGTCAATATGGTATCTTATTGTTTGTATTGGATGGTGATACTTTATTTTTAAAATCTTGCTTATGTTGTATGGAAGTGCTTGTACTGCTTGAGTATTTTTTTGTATGCAGTACATATTCCTATAAACAATGTATTCCTTTTTAAATATATAAATATTTACTTTTATATCTTTTCCTTGTCATTAATTCTTTGGTGATGACAAAAAGAGAGAGAAAAAGATAAGCATAAAGAAAGGAAGAGCACACAAAAATGAAAGTGGAAATCAAGTAAAATGGAAAATGAAACAAGTGACACACACTTGAAAATTCTAAAAATTTGGCACAAAAAAGCACTTTAATGGCACATATCATAAAATTCCGAAACTTCTTAATTAATGGCACAATTTACTTTTAACAAATAAAAAGGAGGAGGACTATTGTAATTGAAATGATAAAGGAAGAAGGTGTATATAATCTGAGCTTGCATCAGTCATCTTAACTTAAAAATATGGAATGTTATTCTCCTTTGAATGCTTTTGAAATTACAAATATTTTGCATGAACTCAAAAATTTTGTCATCATAAAAAAGAGAGAGATTGTTGATCCTAGATATGATTTTGATGAATAACAAAATATTTGAGTTTATTTTAGTACTAATAATTTGGTTGAAATGATTAAGACAAAATTTAGAAAGACATGACCCTATCTTGAAGAAGCTCCATGTTTTTGATTGAAAGAATCAAGAAAGAAGAGCTAAAAGATCAATCCAAATATTTTTCAAAGAATATTGGGTCATGAACCCACTCAAGAAAAGTTTAAAGTTAAATCTAGTATGGTTTCAGCACTTGGCATAGATCAGGAATTGACTCCAGATTAGTAAGAGCTGACTCAAGGACTGAAACAGGCACCAGACTAAAAAACATAAGATATTATTTTGAGCCCTATCATTGGAGTCGACTCAAGCAAAGTAGGAGCCAACTCCCACATATCTGATATGCTTCAGAAACTGGCATGCTAAGGAGTCGACTCAAGAAAAGCAGGAGTCGACTCATGTCTCAGAAGGGCACAAGTTCAAAAATAGAATGCTGAATTTTTCACCTTGTGACTGGAGTCGACTCACGAAATCTAGGAGCCAACTCCAGCATGGAAAATTGGCACACCACAGAAAAGATAGAATGTTGGATGTTTTGCTCTACCACTGGAGTTGACTCAAGGTTCTAGAGAGTCGACTCATGGACTCCTGACAGCTCTAATGGCTAGTTTTCAGAACTACCCAGATTTTGTTCAGAATGCTCTAAATGGCTTTTTCTAATGTTCCAATGGCTACAAACCCATTTTTGGTGTTCCTAACTTAGATTAGAAGACTTCTAAGACCATATTAAAGTAAAGGAACATGAGGAATAAATATAAGAAAGAGAAAAATATCAGCATTCATTCAAAAAATTTGTGCAGTCCAACTTATGAGCTTTAAAGAATTTTCATTGCTGTTCAACCACTCAACCAACTATGCAATTAAGGTATTCTCTGATGGAATTGGTGTACAAAACGGAAGCATGGATTTCAAAGCAAAAAACATGAAATCATATAAACCAAACCTGAACGCTAGGACCACCTCATTAGCAATTAAATCATATAACATGCATTTATAATATAAAAGAAAGTATTAGAACATATCTCTTATCGCTAAACCTTAAATTGACCCTGATTGTCGGTAGCAGTCCATCAGGGGTTCCACTAGATGCCCACGTGTTCACCCTCCAATGTTGATCCACACATAGACTTGATCAAGACACCAGCATCTCTGATTTATATAATTAGAGTTCTAATAATAAGAACTTTAATTAAAAAGGGCAAGACCTTCTTTAGCCTTTATGTCACCTTCCTTGCCTCTCCTTATCTATCTTTCTTTTTCTTTTGTCTTCTTAATTTTTCTTCCTAATCTCTTAGTCTTAAGATGACTTCTTGTCCTTATAAGGACAAGGTCTAGACAAGAGAAAGAAAAAAAGAAAATTGAACAAAAAAAAACTCTTGTAAGAAAGAAAGATATTTTACATACCCTCGGACTCTTGGTGTGCACCCCTATTTATAATGTACGTAGGGGTGCCAACAAAAAATCTCATACCCTTTCCTCATCAATTTCTCATGCCCCATCAGCCAATCTCATGCCTCATCAGTAAAAATGAGATATAGACTTAGTCCAAGAGGTGCCTTAAAGCAGAAGGACTCTTGGACTAATTCTACGTAAGTTTTTTACGAAGAGTCGCAATATTTCATCTTTGGCGCCACCCTTTTCATCCATTAGATCATGAAAAAAGGCCATCCAATGGCTCTAAAAAGGGATGCCCATTCAGCAAGAAGGTGTGAAGATAATCTTTGAATAGTCAAAGTCCCAAGAGACTTGACTTGGTCCAAGAGACGTCAAGGAGGAGTAGGCGGCATGGAGTCTTTGGCGGCAAGGGGTCTTGGGCGACAAAACATCCTGGGCAAAAAAATTAAAAAGAAAAAAAGAGTATTTCATCTACAGAAGGACTCTTCTATGCCCCATATCTGATGTCCATGCCAATATAAAAATTTATGTGACATAACAAAATGAAAAAAGTCAAAGAAGGTAGGCGCCAACAAATTCCATGCGCCAAAGAGTTCTTTGCGCATGAAAGACTTCCCACGCGCAAGAGAGAGACTCTCTAGCACATGGGATGCAGGTATGTGGCACCCAATCTGAAGCCCAATCAATCTAGGTTAATCCAACTCAAGACCAAATCCTATTTGGCTCAAATCGGATCTAAATTAGCCCAAATCGGAAGCTGATTCGAATCCAATTCGAAACCAGGTGCTAGGGTTTGCTACATGTGCTAGCATGTTCATCTTGCAAACATGGTCTAATCCAATTAGACCCTTAATCAATTCTCTTTGTGTGTGACCCATTGGGTTCCACATCTAACCAGCAGTGAGTCTTGGGTGTGATTTGACCTAATCTGGTTAGAACTCAACCAAACCGATTTAGGTCAAAACTAGCCAACCCAATTTGACTTAATTTAGAACACTTTCTAATTTAATGAATCAAATTAAAATTTTAATTTGATCAAACCCACAAGACATGATTGACATCTAGCAACGTATCATGACTACCTGAAAGATGTGAAATTTTGATGAAAATACCAAAAATATCCTTCAGTGAAAATTACCATGCAACTAGATCCTTCGATCTCCCTGCATCCTGAATATGACTCTGGGTATGGAAATATGTCAACCCCAATATCATATTCATTTCTCTTTCAATCTTATGATGATGATTCATTTAATGAAATATTAGAAACCATTTCTAATTTTTCATCATGCTTTGATCAAAGTCTTCCTGAATCATCATTTGTTTGAAGCAAGTAGGATGCTATTTCCTCTTACCAGGAGAGATCGATTCCATGTTAACCTACTCACAACCTTCATATATATAATCTACCATATCTAGATCATCCCGTACATAACTGAGTCATGAATGAGTATGAACCAAAATATGGATTTATATATATAAGATTCTATGGTAGTTTCAGGTCAAAGGATTACATGCACAAATTCCACTATGAGAACCATCTATTGACATGTAGATAAGACTCCATTAGATATTCTCAATTTGGATCAATTCAGTGAACTCATTCTCTAATGAGCACCCACATTCTTGTATTAGTGTCATACACAAGTTATTGTGAGATCAATCATCCTCTCAATCGAGCATACAAAGAATGTGCTAGTCTTACCGAAAAATATTGATCCCTAACTCAATGTCCCATCGACTAGGAATATTTAAATTAGGATTTTAAGATTTTAGGTCTCACTAGTATGATCTCATCATAATCCTAAAATCATAGCCCTAATTTATAGGGTTCATCATAATCTTAAATAAATAATAAGACACTGCATATGATGAAATAAATGCCTTTATTTATTAAAAATGTCATTACATGAGTCTGGAAGACAAAGAACATCCCAAAAATTAAATTGGCTTGAGGGCATATTCCTTTCAATCTCCCACTTGCACTAAAGCCAATCGCCCTTATATTTTAATCCCATACAATCAAGGTGGCGATCAAACAGTTGCAGTGGTAAAGCCTTAGTGAATGGGTCTGCTATGTTGTTCTTTGTGTCCACTCGTTCTATGACTACATCTTGTCTTTCAATAATTTCTCGAACGAGATGGAAGCATCTCAGAATGTGTTTGGATTTATGATGAGACCTTGGTTCCTTTGCTTGAGCTACAGCTCCAGTATTATCATAGTAAAGTGGTACTGGATTCTCAATTTCAGGAATAACTCCCAATTCAGTGATGAACTTCTTCATCCAGACAGCTTCCTTGGCGGCTTCACTTACAGCTATGTATTCTGCTTCAGTGGTTGAGTCAGCTATAGTTGGCTGCTTAGTACTTTTCCAACTTACTGCTCCACTGTTCAGAGTAAAGACATATCCCTTGAAATGGATTTGCTATCATCTGGGTCTGATTGAAAACTAGAATCAGAATATGCTTCTAATTTAAGATCAGAACCACCATATACTAGAAAAATATCTTTAGTCCTTCTCAAGTACTTAAGAATATTTTTCACAGCTTTCCAATGATCCTCTCCTGGATCAGCTTGAAATCTACTTGCAATGCCTAAAGCATAAGCAACATCAGGCCTTGTACATAACATGGCATACATTATTGATCCAACAGCCGAAGCATAAGGAATAGAACTCATTCTATTTCTCTCTTCAGGTGTCTTAGGAGACATCTTTTTAGAGAGATGTATGCCTTGACTCATGGGTAAATAACCTCTTTTACTCCCATCCATACTGAATCTTTTCAGTATTAAGTCAATGTACCTTGATTGGGACAAGCCTAGCATCCTCTTAGATCTATCTCTATAGATCTTTATTCCTAGTATATAGGATGCTTCTCCCAAATCTTTCATGGAAAACTTATTTGATAGCCATAATTTGACTGATTGTAACATTGGGATATCATTCCCAATGAGGAGTATGTCATCTACATACAGAACCAAGAAGACTATGGTTCTCCCACTAGTTTTCTTGTACACACATGGTTCATCAACATTCTTGATAAAACCAAACTCTTTTACTTATTTCATCAAAATGGATGTTCCAACTCCTTGATGCTTGCTTTAATCCATAAATGGATCTCTTAAGCTTGCATACCTGATTTGGTTTCTCATTTGACTCAAATCCCTTCTGGCTGTGACATATAGACCTCCTCCTCAAGGAAACCATTAAGGAAGGCAGTCTTTACATCCATTTGCCATATTTCATAGTCGTGGTATGCTGCTATAGCAAGCATAATCCGAATAGATTTGAGCATGGCAACAGGTGAAAATGTTTCATCATAATCAATCCCTATTTTTGCCTAAAACCCTTAGCCACCAATCTGGCCTTATAGGTTTCTAATTTGACCATCAGCTCCAATCTTTTTCTTAAAAATCCATTTGCATCCAATAGGGTTTATATCCTCTGGTGCATCCACCAAAGTCCATACTTTGTTGGTGTGCATGGATTCCATTTCGGATTGCATGGCAGCCAGCCATTTGTAAGAGTCCTTACTTTTGACTGCTTCCGCATAGGTCAGAGGTTCGTCATTCTCAATGACTTGGGCTTCATTGTTCTCAATAATGAAACCATACCTCACAGGTGTATTTCATACTCTTTTAGACCTATGGATAGGAGTTATGTGTTCTGGTTCTTTTATATGATTATATGGTTGAGAAATTTCTATTTGTTTTTCTTGAACTTCACTAAGTTCAATATTTCTGCCACTGCCCTTTTCTAGGATAAATTCTTTTTCCATGAAAATGGCATGCCTACTTACAAATACCTTTTGTTCAGTAGGATGGTAGAATAAATATCCTATACTATTTCTAGGATATCCTATAAATAGACATCTGTCTGATCTAGCATCAAGTTTATGTCCAAAATTTCTTTTTGACATAAGCTGGACAACCCCATATCTTAAGATACTTAAGATTAGGTTTCTTACTTCTCCATATGTCATATGGAGTACTAGATACAGATTTAGAAGGTAACTCTATTCAAGATGTAAATTGCAGTCTCCAGAGCATGACCCCAGAAGAAAATAGGTAAATCAGTGAAGCACATCATGGACCGTACCATATCTAATAAGGTATGATTTTTTCTTTCGGCTACACCATTTAATTATGGTGTATAAGGAGGTGTCCATTCAGAGAGAATCCCTTTAACTTTAAGATAGTCTAGAAACTCACTAGATAAGTATTCTCCTCTCCGATCAGATCGAAGGATTTTTATACATTGTCCAGTTTGTTTTTCGACCATACTTTGATACTCTTTAAATTTATCAAAGGCTTCTGATTTGTGTTTCATAAGATACACATATCCAAACCTAGATAAATCATCAGTGAATGTAATAAAATAAGAGTATCCTCCTCTGGCTTGAGTTGTCATAGGACCACATACATCCGTATGTACAAGTCCTAATAACTCATTTGTCCTTTCTCTATGTCCACTAAATGGAATCTTGGTCATTTTACCCATGAGGCATGATTCACAAGTTCCCAATGATTCATAATCAAAAGGATCAAAGAACTTTTCTTTGTATAACTTGTTAATCCTAGCCTCACTAATATGACCTAATCGACAATGCCAAAGTAAAGTATTATTTATGTCATCTCTCTTACATTTTTCATTTTCATCAATATGAAATATATTGTCATCCAAACATAGAGTCAACAAACCATTGCTAAATATGCCAAAATAAATATTTTCATTAGAATATTTGATCGAGCAACCTTCGCTCGTTACATTAAGACTATAACCTTATTTTAATAACAAGGGTATAGATATAATATTTCTAATGATCTTAGGCATATAATAACAATTTGTAAGCTCTAAGATCTTTTCATAAGGTAACTTCAATATATTTGTCCCTACAGCTTCTGCTTGGATAGACTCTCCTCCAGCGCCATAGAGCTTGAAGTCACCTTTCTTCAAACTCTTAATTTTCTGCAGCCCCTGCAAAGATTTGTAGATATGAAAACCACAGCCGGTATCTAATACCCAAGAATTTGAAATGAAAGAATTTAATGATAATATAGTATGTATCTCATACATACCTTTTGGTGCATTATTTGCACCAGACTTCAGGTTGCAAGGTAAGCCTTGCAATTCCTCTTCCAATGGCCTGCTTTGCCATAGTGAAAATAGGTTGTCTATCTGGAGACCTTCTTCCCCTTTTCTTCTTATTTATACCACTTTTAGGATTCAACCTTCTTTTTGAACCCTTTTTTTCTGCCTTCTTCTTGGAGATCCCTTCCACAAGAAGAAGAGGAACCTTATCTTTCTTGATATGGCTTTTTATTATCTTGAGTATATTTAACAGCTTAGGCAATGAAGAATTCAGTTTGTTCATATGATAGTTCACGATAAATTGAGAAAATAATTTTGGAAGTGATTGCAGGATCAAATCTTGACTTAACTCTTCATCCATTATAAAATCCAATTGACTTAATCGAGTGATTAGATCAATTACCATCAAAATATGATTTTGTACGAATGTTCCTTGATAAGTGGTAAAAATACACTAATAAAAATATTAAATTATAAAATAAATAAATTTATTTCTTTAGAAATTAATACTTTTATTAATCTTATGTAGGAAAGAAGGCCACCAATGTGAAGATCTTATTTTTCTGATTCAGATGAAATAAATTTTAGGCAAAACGGACTTCAAACGAGCCCAAAATTGAATTTCAAAAAAAAAAATCAGTTCGGTTCAAATTGGTTCAGAAAAATTGGCTCAGCAGACCGTTCGATTCGATCGCACTAGCAGATCGACCTGTTGACACAGCACTGATGGTAGGCTGATGTTAGCATTTTTCGTAGCGCATGATGGACCAACTTGAGGGCATTTCAGGAATTTCACATGAAGAAGCATGCTTCGATTAGCTGAAGAATGCAGCGGTCCACGAAACATCGATCTCGTGCATGGTCTATAGAGGGTAATTTAGAAATTTTGTCTGATTCGATTGGTGCCTTTCACTGAGATTTGATCGGACGGTCGAAAAGCATGTGTTGACGAACGGCATCCGCAGCTCCCGATCGAGATCCAATGATTGAGATTCATCCTGACATTAAATTAAAGATTGGAAGCCTTCTTTGTATGCGATCTGATGGCCCATATTCAATCCAACGATTGATCCGATGGCTGGCATGAGTTTTGACTTGATCTGGGATATTTTAAAAGATTTTTAAGTGATTTTTGGACCGTTTGATCAACATCCAATAGTCAAAATCATCCAGAATCCTAATTTGAGTTGTTTTGAGAGTTTTAAACCTAATTTCTAAAGGATTTTAGGAAAAAATTGATTTTTTAGCCTATAAAGCCTACTGTTTCCGAAGAGAAAAAGAGGGGAGAGTGAGAAGAAAAAGAAGAGGAGAGTCAAGAGAAATTAAAAAAAATAGAGAGGAGAGTGAGAGAAATAAAAAGAGAAAAAGAGGAGAGTAAATAAAAAAAAGAAAAAGAAGAGAAAGAGAGGAGAGAGGTCGAAAGAGAAGAGAGATTTTTGAGAGAAAAGAAAGGATTTGTAATTTTTTTTCTTTTCTTCTTCCGACAATCAGAATATTGATCAAGGAGCTTCTTCTTCTTCACCAAGTTCTCCACACTAAGAGCGACGGACAATCAATTTCAGCAATCAAATAGTCTAATTTCTTTATGCTTTTTATTTTATTTACTATTTTTGAATTTATTATCATAAACTAATTTTTTTTTACTAAGGCTAAGGTGTAGCCACTCTTTTGATGCAATATTCAGTATGATTTTTTTTTAATTTTTAATTTTATTCATGAGGAGTATATAAATCTGATCTTAATGCTTTTAGATTATTGGCCATCTTCTAATTGATCTGATGAACATAGATGTTATGGACCAAGTACATCTATGTTATTGCTTCTTGATTATATACCTTGTATTATGAATCAAATTAGAATTCATATGCATGCAGGAATTTTAGTATGCTTTGGACGCAGTGTATTTTAATTAGAGGGTTTCATAAAACTTAATGCATTAATATTTATTTAAATTACACCTAAACCAAAGGATAATTAATAAATATTGTTAGTTTTGCTATGCTTGGACCAAGGAGTTGTGAATAAATTAGGAGACTCCACCGTCACATAAAATAAAATTAATCTAATAACCTAAATATTGTATTGACTGAGTTGGTGAACCGATTGCCATAGTAACACATTATTCTTAAGTTTAAAACCTTAATAATTACACTCTCTTTATTTTCTTAAAATTTTTAATTATTTCTTTATTTTGTTCTTTATTTTTTTATTCTCATAAATTGGTCTTCTAAATAAAGCATAGGAAAGAGCTTTTCAATACTTATTTTTCAATCCTCTAGGGATGATACTCTACTCATTCACTTTATTACTTGATCGACTGGTGCACTTGCCATAGCTATAAATTAGCACGCATCAAGTTTTTGATGCCGTTGCCGAGGATTGTGTCTAAAATAATATTAAAATTTTGATCCTAGCTTTACTTTAGAAATTTATTTATAATTTTTATTACTTTTTTTAAAAAAATTTTATTCAGTGCATGACACGTACTGGACATAGTAACTTACTACCTTTAGATTCAGAAATTGAAAACCATTTAGAAGACTACAACAAAAAAGAAACATGGCAGCTGAAGATCCTAACGACATCAATCTAGGATTGGATATGACGACCGAAGGATTAGCATGAAAGCTATTCGATCAGAGTACATCATTCATTAAATGATTACATCATACCATCTATAGCCGATGTAGCATCGAGCATCAGGAGACCGCCAGTGCGAGCAAATAACTTTGAAATAAAATCGGCGATGATCCAGATGATTCAATCAACTATCCAATTCAGTGGACACGTGCATGATGATCCGAATGCCCATATTTCTAATTTTCTTGAACTTGCAATACTTTTAAAATTAATGGGGGGTGTCGGATGATCTATTAGATTAGAGGTTATGTTTTTTTTTCTCTTTACGGGACAAAGCTAAGAGTTGGCTGAAGGGAAATCCTGATTTCCCGGTCCAGGTTCGTCCAGATCTGATTAGATTCAAGAGATATATTTTTTAAATTTTTTCTCTTTGATCTCAATCAGATCTTGATATGTTTCAATCTGATTCTTATTATTCTAATAATAAAAATAAAATCTTAATAAATTAAATCAAATTTAATTTACCTTGATGTAGGATAATCTTATTACCCGTTGATGATCTTATAAGCAGCGGAAGGTTCTGGATCTAGCCAATCAAGTGCCTGGCCTCTATCGGTATTCACTCAGACTGGATCTAGAGATCCTATTCTTCTATATCACATCTCCAAAAATTAGATCTGGATCTGATCTGGAGGATCTTCAAAACTTCTTTCGAAGATCAGTAGTTGTCCTTTGTAGCAGCATAGCCTTCTAGCTTTTTGTCGCCTTTCTCTCGTCTGGATTGCACCAACTTGGATCCAAACTCCTTTTGGACATGGAGAGGAGAGGGAGAAGTAGAACTTGGCATGGAGGAGGAAGAGGGAGGAAGTCTTGGGGCATGAAGAACTCTTTTCTCAGATTTTAGATACTTCCTTGAGTTGGGCATAGGGTCTTATTTCTAGACTATGCGTGATCCAACTCCTCTTCTTCCTAACTAATCACAACCTTTTGTGAAATTAGATCTAAATCTAATTGGTGGAAATAGAGTTCCTTGGATTCCTCCTTAGATGGCACCCAAGACCAGTCAAACTTGGTTCTTAGGAGAAGTCTAATCGGAATCCAAAAGGGAGATGGAGTCCCTGTCCAATAGGGACTTCTGGGCGCCTCCAGCTTGGGCACACGCCAAGGGTGGCATGCACCCTCCTCCTTGCCAGGTTCTAGTAGGGGGATAGGCCCCCACCAGCTCTTCAATGGGTGCATAACATGTGGACAAAAGTCAAAGTGTCCATGGTCAACATTTGACCAGTCAAAGGTCAACTTTTGACCAAAGTCAAAGGATGAGAAATGGTAGGTAACCAAAAATGGTAGGTATTATCTTACAAAATAAGATAATCCTTTTCTAACCTGGATTGACTCTAGTCAAACCAAGTGAAGGTCTCTGATTGAGCATAAACTCCTTTGGCTCAGTAAGGACAACTACTTGTGATAGTAAAAAGAAGAATGTTAGGTTCAATCGAGTGCTAGCATGATTTTCTTGAACCTAATTGAATCTCATTCAGATCAATTGAACTGGATTAGTTCAATTGATGATCACCAGATTCAAATCCTTATTTGTGTGATCCAGTTAGGTTCAGTTCTATATGGTAATGGGATATGTCATGATCTCTATCATCGACATCATCAAAACTTCTTTCCGTGGATCAAAACTCTTCTAATTCGAACAGCTAGAATGATCGATCATCTAAATCATTCTAATTGCTCCCAAATCCACCAGTGACACCTAGCAGTATATGGTGGCAATTCATCAGAGCTGAATGCAAACCTCTTGGTGTAGCTATCTGTGTGATTAAGTTCTTCTATCTTGAGCCCCGATCAGATTAGGGTTTAGGTGAACTCGTCAAACCCTAGTCTCTGTCATATGATGTAATCATTCGATTCAAGTCCAATGTGAAAACCTAAATAGAAATTCTTTCTATTATTTCACTCTGCCATGGCCATGGGCTTCTAGACTTGATTCTCATGATCATCATAGGGCTGCTCCTCTACCACCGAGGTAGATAGATTCCTTCTTGATGCAATCCAGTTCCTACAATGAACATGCTATAGCCAACATACACCTCAGGGTTTCGTATGGCTAGGAGACTGAGTTACGGTGTACTCAAACTATAACACCCTCAAGGTGAACTACCGATGTAACTTTGGTCAAAGAACCAGACATACTACTGCAGCATCGAGTCAGTCATTGATGAGAAGATAGACTTCCTAATGACTACTCGAGGTTGTCATGCTTAGTGCTTTCGTTCTCTAACGAGTACCTGTACTCTCGCTCCGATGTCTCCACACCATAGACTCAAGACTCATCTACTAAAAAAAAGTGATTGTACACCAACCTTTCAGATCAATCACCATCCTCGTGATGATCCCATGGTCGGGAGCATTTTATGAGTTAATAACGATTATTCATGTCTTAAATTTTCAACTCTTGAAAATATGAATTATCATTATCATTAACTTAAAGAATATATCACAGATCGTAAATATACATATGTGATAGTAAATAACCCATTTTATTGATTTTAGTCAAAATTATAATTTTGCCCCTAGATGTGTATTATAAGTGTCAACCAATTCTGGCTTCTAGGGCACATATATCTAACAATAAGAATAAACATCAAAAAAATTAAAAGTGTATGATAACTAATTAAAAAATATTTTTATTTAAATTTAAATTTTTCTTATCATAAAAAATATAACTTAATTAAGTTTAGCAAAAGTATGAAATTTTTTAAATTTATTTGAAATGGTATCACTTCAAGAGTATATCAATGTGAAATAGATTTAAGATATTATATTTAATTCTTTTATCATGAATAATGCAATAAAATGTATGGCAAGAATGATATCATTGACACCAATTAAACTAAAATTTAGAACAAATCATTATTTTTTTAATAATTCAATATCACTTAAAGATCAATTTATAAATTCAGCTTGATAGCAATGATTTTAGTTTTGAATTGATAAAGATGAATTAATTTAAATTAAATAAATTTAAGGATTTAGAATAATAAATTAATTTGAATTGATTTAACAAATCAGTCAAGGTACACCATAAAGCAATTTTTAATTATTCTTCAAAAAGATCATCTCTTTCTTTTCTTAAGAAATATCATGCAATTAGATTCAGAAAAGATATATATTTTTGAATTTATCTAAAATAATATCATATAAAAAAAATAGCTTTGTAGAATCAGATTTGAAACATATAACATTTTTTTTTTGCCAAAAGATAAATTAATCAAATACATAACAAATAGTGATAATAATTACTTAAAGCTGAAGTTTTTTTTAAATGTTTAGTTTTAAAGATAAATGATAACTTTCTTAAAATATCTTGCTTGATATCAACTTCAAAAGATTCAAAAAGATCATTTTTTAAATTCAATTTTCAAAATCAGATAATTGGAATAAAGTATGAATGTTCATTAAATTTTTTTTTTAAGATAAAAAAGATAGTCAGATTGATGATCAAGAAAGATATTCAAATAAATTTTAAAGATCAAAAATTAATAATTGGGTGGTTCCAATAATCAAAAAAAAGATCAAATCACGGAAAAACTAGATGAAGGCTCTATTAGTTTAGTTCAACTAGGAAGTTTTAAATCATTAGGGGTTCAACCTATGATGCAATGCAAATTAACATATCAAGAACTTAAGTTTTATGATTGAATATCATATTTTCAAGTACTCATTCCATGCACTTTTTAGGAGAATTTGAATATCTAAGCATTTTATGAGGGAATGTTAAAAGTTTGTTTCATTTGCAATTTTAGCGCTCAAATACATTCATAGCCAATTTAGCTTTTGTTGATTCAAGTTTCTTAAATATATAATTGATAAAGGGAAGTTGAGACATCATGATAAATTTCAAGGTAAATTAATTTCATATTGATTCAAAATATGATACTTATAGAAGAGCACATTGATTTAAAAATCAAAGTATTCAAATTATTTCAAGTAACAAAATCAATCAATAATTCCAACTTATCGAAACATGAAAAGTATTTCAAGCAAGTAAATATGATATAAAACTATATAGATAGATTATTAAAATTAGTAGAATCAATCAAATAAACATTGATGATATGATGTGAGAAAAGTTTAGATTTTATCCAGTAGCATCATCCATCCATCATCATTTCCAAGGCATCCATCAAAAGAATTTTCCTCCCTTAGTTTCATTGGATCCTTGGTATACTTATAAAATTACATCAAAAATATTGGTACCCAAGCCATCTTGGGTCTATTGAGGTTAGAGCACATGATTCCTTTTGGAATCTAAATTTATTTAGTTAAAGTGTGGCCAATTCTCTTAGTGTAACATTCTAAAATTTTGTAGCCTTCTTTGTTACATTTGAAGCATTTAATAACATGATTTTTAGTTAAGGCTCATTTGAACATATTTTTAGTGTGTTGTTATTTTCTCAAAGAATTAAAACTAGATTCTGCTTTATTGAAAACTGCCCTATTATCATTTATCATTGACTGAAGATTTTCAAAACTAAGAGTAAATTTTTCTACTGTTGTTTTCAGAATCTTAATCTCTTTTCTTAGCTTTTTATTTTCATTAATAACCTCTTTCTTTTTAGAAGATTTTTATTTTCTTCTAGGGAGAAATTCAAATTTTCATATTTTTTTTAGCTCAATATTTTCTTTCACTAAAAAATTTTCAGATTTAATCCATTCATCTTTTTCTTTAGCCAAAATATTTTTTTCTTTCAAAACATCTTCTTTTTTATTTAATAATTTATTCTTTTTATTAGCTAAAAGAAGATTAGAGTTTTTGAGCTTTTTGTTTTCCATCATTAATTTTTTAAATTCGTCCATTAAGTTATTAAAGGCTTTCAACAAATCATCAAAAGTAAACTTGAAGAAGTTTTCAGAATTTATCTCATCCTCAATAGCCAAAAGGCAAAGATTTTCCATGTTCCTTTCATCATCCAAGCTTGAAGTGTCACTATCTTTCCAAATTTCTAGCATAGCTCTTTTCTTGGTCCTTTTAGGGTACTTTTTTAGTAGGAGCAATCCGGCTTACAGTGTCCCCTTTAGTTGCAATTGTAGCAAGTGACATTCTTTCTTTCTTTTTTTTTCATTATCTTTCTTCTTTGTACTTCTCTTTATGAAAATTTTTTTGAATTTTCTTGAGAGAGATGCCATGTCCTCATCATCATCTTTACTCTCTTCTTCTTCTTCTTCCCCCAACTCATCACATTCCTTGAATTTGGTCGTGGACTTGAAAGTAATAGTCTTCATCTTAGGCTCCTCTTTTTCCATCTTTTGAGTCATGTTCAACTCATGAGTCATGAGTGAACCTATCAATTCTTCTTGGGATAGCTTGGTAAGGTCTTTTGCTTCTTGTATAGCTGTCACCTTTGCTTTCCATTCATTTGGCAAGAACTTTAAAATCTTACAAATAAGTTCATAGTTAGTATAGATTTTGCCAAGACCATTTAGAGCATTGATAATATCAGTAAATTTAAAAAATATTTTAGAAATAGACACTTGTTTATCCATTTTAAATATTTCATATTTATGAACAAACAAATTAATTTTGGACTCCTTAGCTTGGCTTGTTCTTTCATGAGTTACTTTTAATTTTTTTCAAATTTCTTTAGCTGATGTACATATAGATATTCTATTAAATTCATATACATCAAGAAGGCAATAAAGAACATTGATGGCTTTAGCATTTAATCGAGTCATCTTCTTATCAAATATATTCCAATCCTTTTCTAGTTTGGGAATAGACATACCATTAATTTCAATTATGGGTGTGTGTGGTCCTCTAGTTATAATACCCCATAAATTATATTTTAGAGCTTGTAAAAATATTCTCATTTTAATTTTTCAAAAAGAATAATTTGTTCCATCAAAAAGTGGTGGTCTAGAAGTAGATTGTCCCTTAACAAATGAAACATTACTTTGGGTTGCCATTGATCTTTCGCTCTTTGACTGCTAGGTTAACAAATAAATATTAGAGCTCCTACTCTGATACCAATTGTTGCCCAGAGTTAGCAACCCAAAAGGAGATGGGGGTGAATTGGTTTCTTATAAAATTTTATCCAAATTTACTTTCTAAATAAGTATGTGCTTTGATTTATCCCTAAGTGATATGGTGGAGATGTGTATAATATAAGTAGCAGTAGATTTAAGATAGTATATGCAAACCAAAAATCTAAACAATGTAAATCATAAATAAAAGTAAAGTAAAGAAAGAATTAAAAGCACAGCACAAACACATAAAATTCTATAGTGGTTCGATATAATCAACACCTACATCCACTCGCCAAGCTTTCCTTGGGTTTTCTACTATAATCTATTCTTGATTACAGTGTGTTTATTTTTTTAGAATTATAAATAAACCTAGTAGATTTTTCATAGGAGCACCAACCAAAACCCTACACCGTTAGCTTTTTTGGTTCACTAACAATCTAGTTGGTTTTTCAAGCCAACCAACCAAAATCTAACAAGTCTAATTTTAGGCTTGGATGGGTCTAATCTCCAAGTTTCTTTCCTCCAAAAAAACTCATGAAGAAATAAAAACATAATTATAATATTTCAGCACTAAATTAAAAATAGGATTAAAACTCTTCAAATCCCAAAGAAGAACCTGATGATGTGCTCGATTAAGGCTTGGCTTTTCTTCAATTTGTACTTAGGAGGATGTGAAAGATGTTGGAGAAGATTGCTTTGAAGGCTCACTAAAATCTATGCATAACTTTTCCATCTTTTTTATTTTCTTTGGATTTTCAATGTTCCTCATCAAAACTAAAAGATTCTCTCTTTAAATCTCTTGATCTTACTTTCTAATTGATTCTCCACTTTAAATACCTTTGGAGATGGTTAGAGAGAATGTTCTAGCTATTGAAAGCTCTAAAATAGCCGTTAGAGTAGAGAAATAGCCATTGGAAGGATTGCACAAAAAATTCGTTGAAAACTGCCGTGCATTTGAAGAGGTCTCAATTTTTCTGAGAGAAGTCTCGATTTTATAGCAAGTGCTCTCGAGAATTTTCAAGATGTCTTGATCTCAGAACATAGAAATGAGATTTCTTTTTTCTGAAATGGAGAGGTCTCGAGCTATTTTCGAGATATCTCAAGCATGTGCTAGGGCAATGTGCAGACGTGCCAAATAGCTTGTAGAAGTCTCTAAACTTTTAGAAGAAGTCTCCAAATTTTCTACAAAAATCTCTTAACTTTAGGAGAAGTCTCCAAAATTTTTTGCTTCATTTTTCTTCAATGTTTGACCTTCCAAACTTGAGTTTCTTGGCACCAAACTCTTCTAAAATGTAATTGCTTCCATCAATTTTATTTTCTCTTCTTTTAATCTTACTATTTTCATACCAAGCCATCCATATTTGTATGAATTTGTTCTTTTAAGTATTTTGGCATGGCATTTTGAGAGGATTGTCCTTGAGATAAATTCTTTATTTTGGATACTTGAAAAATCCTACACACATTCTTGAAATACAAGATTAGATACATAATATACTCAAAGTTTGGCAATTATCAAAATCAATCATAGGGTCAATATTCTCTACTGATTTGAACATCGGAGGGTCTTCACCGGTGTCAAATCCTCTAGCCCAGACTTTGTTTTGTAGGTCACTCTAGCACCTCCTGTGAGAAGCTGACCGCTTTGCTCTTGAAGCGAACCATTTTTAGCAACAATAGATAGAGGAAGGGTCTACCTCTTGAATATGCCACCCAAGAAGGCATTGTCACACCTAAAAGATGTTGGACATCCTGCTACCTCTCAACAGGCAGATCTTTAGGCTGAAGATCATGTTCAGCCCTCGATGGCAAAAGTCTCTTCGTCGGCTCAATCAGCCCTTGTTATGATGGACTAGTTCAACCTGCTTCTCCAGTAGGTTCATATTTTGACAGCCTCCATTCAGATAGTCCAAACTGCCTTTGCACCTCCTTTAATGGTGCCACAGTCGAGCCAGGCTGCTCCTACACCACCCTCCATGATGTAGCCTATACTTCCTTCGGTGGTTTCGACTATGCCTTCAGCCTCGGCATTGCCTCAACCACCAGTCTCCCAACCACAACAACAAGTCGAGCCTCCTTGGGCACCCCCACAGAGCTCGAAGAGGAAGTAGACTCATCATCAATCTCCTAGCCCATGATCTAGGCATGATTCAAATCTCGATTATTGCTCTCCTCAACAATCAGAGGTGTGCACCATTCGGGACCTCATGATAGAAAAAAGGCTTCAAGAGTTTGATAAGTGTATTGAAGCCTTAAATAAAGCCTCTTCTTCCCCACTCGATGATAGGTTCAGCAGTGAGCCTCCCTTTGATGAGAAGATTATGAAGGAGCCTTTGCCACAAAACTTTAAGCTACCTCAGCTTGATACCTATGATGGGACTTCTGACCTCATTGACCATCTTGAAATTTTCAAGGGGGCACTACTCTTCCAAGGAGCATCGGATGCCATCCTTTATTAGGCATTCCCTGTTACTCTTAAGGGGGTGGCCTGACAGTGGTATTCCAACTTGAAATCAACCTCCATTCATTCTTTTGAAGAGTTGAGCCAGTCCCTGACTGCCCATTTTGTCAGCAGCCACAAATAGTAGAAGTAGTCTAACTATCTTAACACCATTCGACAAAGGAAAGGGGAGTCAATCCATGACTTTGTGAGTCAATTTAATATGGCAACCCTTGAAGTCCGCGACTTGGATCAATTAGTCGTGATGACCATCTAGATTGATAGATTATAGACGAATGACCTAAAAAGTTTGTTAATAAAATTCTTTCCTCCGGATTATATAGGAAAGCTTGAATGGGCAAGAAAGTACACCAACCTAGATGAAGTTTTTGTAGAGGATGTCCTTGCCAATCCTCTAGTGGTGGGACCTAATAAGGAGCACCCTCCTAAGGGGCAGGAGACCTACTGCCAGCGCTCCTGATCTCCACCCCGAAAGTAGAGGGATGGAGATCCACCCAAAAACTGCCGATCTTCGAGTCCCCAAAGGAGAGATTGACAATGCTTTCCCTCCAGGCGCTACTATAATTATATGCCTCTGAATGCCACTAGGGAAGAGGCTTTGATGGAGATCAAAGCTGAGCTCCCCCAACCTCCGAGGATGCAGACGAAACCTAAATGCCACGATCCAATGAGATTTTGCTTCTACCATTACTGACCCTATGTATGATTTTGATGAATAACAAAATATTTAAGTTTATTTTAGATACTAATAATTTGGTTGAAGTGTTTAAGATAAAATTTAGGAAGACAAGAATCCATCTAAATGAAGCTACATGTATTTGATTGAAAGAACCAAGAAAGAAGAGCAAAAGAGGTCAAGTCAAATGTTTTTCAAAGAGTACAGGGTCAAGAACAAACTCAAGAGAAGTTTAAAGTTAAATCTGGCATTATTTTAGAACTTGGCATAGATCAGGAGTCGACTCAAGAAAAGCAGGAGTCAACTCATGTCTCAAAAAAGATATCAGTCTAAGAACAGAATGATGAATATTTCATCCTACGACTGAAGTCAACTTACAAAATTCAAGAGTCGACTCCGACATGCAGCATTAGCATAGGATAGAAAATACAGAATGTTGGATCTTTTGCTATATGACTGGAGTCAACTCAAGGCTCTAGGAAGTCGACTCCCAAGTTTTTGACAGCTCTAACAGGTAGTTTTCAGAACTTACCAGATTTCATTTTGAATGTTGTAAACAGCTTTTTTTAGGATTCCAATGGCTACAAACCCATTTTTGGAGTTCTTAACTTTGATTAGAAGGCTCCTATGATCATATTAAAGATTTGAAAAATAAGATATAAATACAAAAAAGTGGAAAATGTCATACATAATTCAAAAACTCTATGCAGTCCAACCTATGAGCTTTAAAGAGCCTTTATTGCTATTCAAACACTTAACCAGCTGTGCAATCAAGACATTCTGAAGTGAAGAAAGGAAGCATTCATTGTAAAAGCCCCCCAACATCTTAGCTTGTACAACAAAGCTTCAAATCAGCTCTTCAAGGAGTTTGTTTATATTTAATTTTTTACTTTCAAATTTCAAATTTATGTATTTCAAGTTTCAAAAGAGTTGAAACTTGGGGGTAAGGCTCATCCAAGCCTTGAATTGGATTTAAAAAAGCCTAAGAGTGGCTTGGGGTTAGGTTTTGATTGGTTAGCCTGCAAAATCAACTAGATTTAGATTATGAGCCTCGAAAAAGTAATCCTACTATAATCTTAGAGTGATTATAGTAAAATTCTCAAGTGGAGTGCTTGAGAAGTGGACGTAGGTGTTGGGTTTGAACACCGAACTACTATAAAAACTTTGTGAACTTTGTGTGTGTGATTCTTCTTCATTAGCTACAATCACTTTTTGCAACTATTTAATTACTATATTTTTAGTATATAAATATTTTTGTTCTACACATACATTTGCTAATCTGAAAAAGTTTTTGAAAAATTCAATTCACCCCCCTTCTTGGGTTGTTCTTCTGGGTAACAAAAGTGTTTAAGGTTTGATATTGGAGGAAAATACATGAACTTGAAATTTAGGAGATACTGCAAAGAAAATGGCATCAAACACTATTACACAGTGAAGATGATCCCTCAGCAGAATGGTGTCGTAGAAAGGATGAACCAGACACTAACAGAGAAGGTTAGGAGCTTGAGGCTATAGGCATCACTGCCTAAATTCTTTTGGGATGATGCTCTTTGTTGGGGATAAACCCCACTTCTGCCAAACTTAGGATCGATGCTTGGTCGAGAAGGATTCTCGATCGTGAAAGATCTTCACCCACGGCTTTGCTTGTCCCTGGGTTGACCGACCTTTAGTATGCCTACCGATCTTTGGGACTGCTTGGATGAACTTCCTTCAGGCTTCTCCACTAGATGAACTTCCTCCAGACTTCTCCTTCGATCGAACTTCATCTGGACTTCTCCTCCAGATGGACTTCTCCTTCAATTGAACTTCCTCCGGACTTCTCCTTCAATTGAACTTCCTCCGGACTTCTCCTTCAATCGAACTTCCTCCAAACTTCTCCACTTGACGAACTTCATTCAGACTTCTCCACCAGACAAACTTCCTCCAGATTTCTTCACCAGACAAACTTCCTCCGGACTTCTCCTTCAATCGAGCTTCCTCCGAACTTCTCCTCCAGACAAACTTCTCCTTCAACCAAATTTTCTCTGGACTTCTTCTTCAAACGAACTCTCTCTTTAGATGGATTTCTCCATCAGTCGAACTTCCTCTAAATTTCTTCCAATCGTCCGAAGGGCTTCTCCTAGTCGAGCCTTTCTCGCTACTGATAGTGGTTTAGTCCGAACTTCAATAATTAAATCTCAACCATCTGCATGTTATGATAATGGATGCATCACGATAACAGACACTAATCTCTATAACAAATCCCACATGGCCTAAATGGCCCACTACTCAATAGTTGCGGCTATCACCATCAGTTTGTTACATGATCCATCTATAAAAGGAACCCTCTAGATGTGTTTTCTCCAAGGCTCTCTCCTCCACCTCGAAACTCTGCTACTTTCTCTGCTGAGCATTCTATTTTTGTTGGCTGGAAGAGTCGATTTGATCGTTAGAGGATCCTATCGGAGCCACCTCTCCTCCAGTTTGGACTTCTTTTGCAGGTCCCGATGGTGACCTCGGCTTCTCTAGCTCCAGCTAGTTCTGATGTCAATCAGATTCCGCACCAACAAAATTAGCGCTAGAGGAAATGCCTTCTTTCTTTTGAGGGACTCTTGTTCTTAAAAGAGTGCTCAGTAGAAGCATTTTCTTCTTCTTCTCCCCCTTCAAAGCTTTTCTTCCTCGACTGATTTCTCGACAATGCCTCTCAGGAAGGCCTCGACTGGATGATCAACCACCTCCACAGCTAAATCTCATCTAGATCTACTCGCCCCTGTCTCATCCCCAGCATCTCAAGCTCCACCGATAGTAATGATGGACGTGGAGCAATTCAACCTACCGGTTTAGTAGCTTAGAGGCCTCACTGAAGTAGTATAGGCCATGCAGCAACAATGGCCTCCAGCGCCTATCCAACTGGAGCAGGCTACACCAGAACCCCAAGATCCAGTATGGGGACAATCGACTTGGGTGAGTCGATCGGTAACTTTTGATAAAGGAAAGCAGAGGGCAGAGAGACCCCTAAGGGGATCTTACCTCCATTCTGCTAGAAGACTTTGGAGGTCCATGACCATGAGGATCTTCTGGATCAAAAGCTGCAAGAAATAAACTGACGGATCGAAGAACTCCATCATGCTCCTCCCTCCCACATCAACGACATTTGCACTAACCCTCCTTTCTCCCAATAAATCATGCAGGAATAAATCCTGCCGAACTTCAAGCTCCCATAATTCAAGAGCTACGATGGAACTACTGATCTAATCGATCATCTGAAGGCCTTTTGGATAATGATGCTACTCCATGGTGCATCCGACGCCATCCTATACCGAGCTTTCTACTCCACCCTGAAGGAAGCAGTCAGGAACTGGTATTCAGCCCTTAAGTCAGGTACTATCTTCTTCTTCGATCAAATGAGCCATCAATTCATGGCTCACTTCATCAGCAGCCAATGTCCCCAATGAGGCTCGGATTTTCTTATCCATATCAAGCAGAAAGAAGAGGAGTCCATTCGGACCTATGTCAATTGCTTCAATGCTGCTGCTCTAGAGATCCAAAACTTAGATCAGTCTGTTGCAATGGCCGCACTAAAGGATGGCCTCCAAAGGAATGATCTACTATTCTTCCTGGAGAAGAAGTACTCTAGGGATTTTGTTGATATGCTGGTTCAGGCTGATGGTTATGCCCAAGCGAAAGAGGCCTTCAAGGCGAAGGATGAAGAATCCATGAGAAAGTGGCAAGCGAGTGATTCAAGTAAGCTCACAGTTGAAGAAAAGCCAAGAGAAGCTCAGTCATTCTCTAAAACTCCTCCCAAAAGCAAACAAGCCTGAACTCCTTCTCGAGCTCGTCATTAAAGAAGCCTTGATCAAAGGGCACGATGAAACTCTCCCCCTAGAAGGTTTCATACCTATGGTCTCCTCAATGCTCTAAAGACTCAAGTCTTGATGGAGATCAAGGAGCAGCTACCGAGGCTGGAGAAGATGCGGTCTCATTCGACAAGCAAAATCCTAACAAGTACAGCCTCTACCATCGTGACTATGGTCATGATACTAAAGAATGCATCCAGCTCCAAGATGAGATAGAGAAGCTCATCAAGTGAGGCTAGCTTGATTGATTCCTGCAACGTCGGCCTGAGGTAAAGGAAGATCGGCTAAGGGCGCTGCCCCAGTCCGAACCATCAAGGAGGAAAGAGTAGCAAGGAGATTGGCCACCCCTCGGCATCATCAACATCATTTCTAGGAGACTTTGATGGAGAGAGGCTTGCGGATCGATAGGGGAAGTGAAGAAGCGAAGGACTGAAGAACCAATAACTTTCACTGATGAGGATGCTCAAGGAGTTTAGTTTCTGCATAATGATATAGTTGTAATCTCTCTAAACATTGCTAACTATGATATACGCCACATTCTGATATATAATGGAAGCTTTGTCGATATCTTATTTTATGATGCATTCTCTAAAATGTCCATACCTAATAACCATCTGGGACGTATGAGTTCTCCATTGGTGGGTTTCACTGGCGATGCTATGCCAGTTGAGAGAATAATAACACTAACTATGGCTGCTGGACAATACCCCAAATGGGCTAGAGCACAGGTCAACATTTTGATAGTAAAAGCTCCATCTGCTTACAATGCGATTCTCAACCGACCTAGTCTGAATGTACTTTAGGCAGTAGTATCCACTTATTATCTAAAGATAAAGTTCTCAATAGATCATGGGATTGGAGAGGTCAGAGGAGATTAAGCTCTGGCAAGGCATTGCTACTCGATCATCTTACAAAATAGTGGCTAACCCGACCTTTGTCCAGTCGATGGGCTGGATGTTCGCGATGATCTTACTGAGGAGTGGGGTGAACCCATGGAAGACCTGGTAGTTGTCTCTCTAGATGATGGGAACACAACACACGGTGCAGATTGGCTCTAGCTTGGACGAAGAAGTTGGAAAGTAGCTCGTTGCCTTTTTGTGGAAGAATGCTGATGCCTTTGCTTGGATCCCCACAGATATACCAGAAATTGACACCGAGGTCATGGAGCATCGATTGGCTGTTGATCTTAAATGCTGACCAGTGAATAAAAAAAATTTGAAGCCATGCACCAAAAAGATAGAAGGCAATAGCAGAGGAAGTGGATAAACTCTTTAAAGCTGGGTTCATTCAAGAAGTCAACTATCTAAGTTGGGTGTCCAATATGGTCTTAGTCAAGAAGGCCAACGGCAAATGGAGAATATACATAGACTTCAAAAAGCTGAACAAGACCTATCTAAAAGATAGTTACCCTCTATCCAAAATTGATCAACTAGTGGACACGACTTTGGGCCATGAGCTTCTCACCTTCATGGATGCCTTCTCTGGCTACAATCAAATTCGAATGGCATCGAATGATGAGAAAAAAACTACTTTTATTACTAATCGTGGTCTTTATTATTACAGGATCATGCCCTTTGGGCTCAAAAATGTAGACACGACATATCAGCATCTGGTCAATAAGATTTTCAGAAAGCAAATCAGTCGCAACATGAAGGTCTACTTAGACGACATGCTTGTCAAGAATCGAACTTTGATCAGTTACATAGCCGACCTTGAAGAGACCTTCAACGCTATCTGAAGATATAAGATGAGGTTGAATTCGATCAAGTGTGCCTTCGGAGTAACCTCGAGAAAATCCTTAGGGTTCATGGTCTCGAGGTGGGGAATCAAGGCCAACCCGGAGAAAATCCGAGCCATCCAGGAAATGATTGTCCCAAAATCAATAAAAGAAGTTCAGTGCCTAACCAAAAAAGTGACATCTTTGAATCGCTTTGTCTCAAGGTCGGCTGAGCGGTGCATGCCTTTCTTTTAGACTCTCAAACAATCAAAGAACTTCTGCTGGACTATGGAATGCCAACAAACATTCAAAGAGCTCAAAAGCCATCTCAGCTCACCTCCTCTGTTGGCTAAGCCCAAACTTGGAGAAGGATTGTTTCTATACTTGACAGTCTCTCCAACAGTCCTAGTGGTGGTTTTAGTCAAAGAAGAGGCAAAAATACAGTAGTCAGTCTACTATATAAGTCGAGTCCTGAAGAATGCAAAGACCAGGTACACTAAATTGAAAAAAATAACTTACGCTCTTCTGATTGCAGCTAGGAGACTTCGGCCCTACTTTCAGGGGCACATAATAACACTCCTCGCTTATCAGCCAATCAAGGTAGTTCTTCATCGAACAGACTCCTCCAGGAGAATTGCAAAGTGGGTAATTAAGCTCATAGAGTTTGATATCAACTATCAACCACGACCATCAATCAAAGCTCAGATACTGGCCAATTTTATAGTTGAATGCACGATCCCAACTGATGCTGAACCTGAGTAGAATGAGGCCAGCATTGAGCAACTGTAACCAAGCTTCTCCAAAGAAAGAGCGGACCTTTTCGAAGGTTTCTGGGCCCTATATGTGGATGGCTCTTTCAATGCTTCCGGTGCGGGAGCTGGATTGATCTGGTCAATCTAGAAGGGGTTATTGTTGAGTATGGACTATGTTTTGAATTTTTCGTAATGAACAATGGAGCAAAATATGAAGCTCTGATAGCGGGGCTGAAGATAGCAAAAGAGCTAGAAGCAGATCGGCTCCAAGCTTATAGTGATTTATAGTTGATAGTGGGATAGGTCAATGGCGATTACGAGGCTCAGAAGGAAAACATGATAAAATATCTTGAAAAGGTGAAGAGCTTGATCCCAGCTTTCAACAGTTTCAATATCCAGCGGATCCTAAGGATGAAAAATGCCAAAGCTGATCTTCTATCCAAATTGGCCATATTTGCCCCCAATGAACTTTCGAAGGAAGTATACTTTGAAGTACTAAAATGTCCAAGTTTGGAAGAACTATTGACTACCATGCAAATTGACCATGAGCCTTGCTAGATTGATCCATTGACTGCTTATCTCAAAGGTGGAACTCTCCCTCATGACCCAAAGAAAGCTTAGAAGTTGAGGAACCAGGCCTCCCAATATGTACTTTATGAAGACAAACTATATAAGAGATCATATTCTTTACCGCTTTTAAGATGTCTTCGACCTTTCGAGGCTGATTTTGCATTATGAAAAGTACATGAAGGAATCTATGGAAACCATCTGGATGCCAGATCCCTATCTCACAAGCTGCTTTGGCAAGATTATTATTGGCTAACTATGCATCATGATTGCGTTGAATATGTTAGAAAGTGCAACCGTTATCAAAGGAATGCAAATATACAAAGACAGTCAGCCTCCGAGCTTACCCCACTAAGCTTCCCTTAATCATTTGCACCATGGGGAATGGATATGCTTGACCCTTCCTGACGACATCCGAACAACAAAAGTTTCTCTTAGTTGCGATCAACTATTTCACCAAGTGGGTCGAGGCCGAACTCCTAGCAAAGATTACTGAAGCCAAAGTGCAAGACTTCATCTAGAAGTCGATTGTTTGTAGATTTGGCCTACCCTGAATCCTTATTACAGACAATGGGTGACAATTTGTTGGAAGGAAGTTTGCTGAGTTCTATGAAGGTTTGAACATCTCCCATAACATCACGTCAGTAGCTCATCCGCAAGCGAACAGTGAAGCAAAAATGATTAACAGAACCTTATTGCAAGGCATCAAGACAAGGCTTGAAAGACCAAGGGGGACTTGGACGAATGAGCTTTACCATGTCCTATGGGCATACCGAACTACCCAAAAGCTACCGATTGGAGAAATACCGTTCGCTCTGTATTTCAAAATGGAAGCAGTCATCTTGATAGAGCTCAAGCTGCTATCGGCATGGATTGTAGCTTTCAGCGAGCAATACAATTCATGGGACCTTAGAGCAAATTTTGATCTACTAGAGAAAAAATGAGAAAAAGCCCAAGTTCGGATGGCTGCTTATAGATGAAGAGTGGCTCGCTACTATAACTCCAGAGTCAAAGATAAAATATTCAAAGTGGGGGATTTGGTACTTCGACGAGCAACCATTTCATAACCTCAAAACAAAGGGAAGCTCATCCTAAACTAGAAAGATCCTTACGAAATCAAAGAGGTCGTTTCGCCTGGAACTTATTACTCGAAGGAGCTTGAAGGCATTGATCTCCCATGCCCATGGAGCTCGGAGAACTTACGCATGTACTATCAATAATCTCATTTTAATAAAATCTCCTTATTTTAATATCTTCGATCTTGGTGCAAAACTATGATGATAGAAAATAGTCTTCCAAACTTTGTCATTAGATGAAGTTAGCCCTATTAGGAATAGAAGGGGAACCTCATCCTAACATTGAGCTAAAGCAAAGACCTTGGTTACTTAAGTCGGGATGCGGAGAGAGGCCCCTTCAATGGCCCTTTTGTATCTCTATAGTCTTATTAGGAATAAGAGGAGAACATCATCCTAATATTAAGCTAAAGTGAAGACCTCGGTTACTTAAGTCGGAATAAGAGGAGAGGTCCTTTCAATGGCCCTTTTGTGCCCCTATAGCCTTATTAGGAATAGGAGGAGAACCTCATCCTAACATTGAGCTAAAGCAAAGACCTCGATTACTTAAGCTGGGATGTGGAAAGAGGCCCCTTCAATGGCTCTTTTGTGCCCCTATAGTCCAATTAGAAATAGGAGGAGAATCTCATCCTAACATTGAGCTAAAGTGAAGACCTCAATTATGTAAGCCGAGATATGGGGAGAGGCCCCTTCAATGGTTCTTTTGTGCCCCTATAGCCCTGTTAAGAATAGGAGGGGAATCTTGTCCTAACATTGAGCTAAAGCAAAGGCCTCGATTACTTAAATCAGGATGCGGAGAGAGGCCCTTCAACGGCCCTTTTGTGTCCTTATAGTCCTATTAGGAATGGAAGGAAAATCTTGTCCTAATATTGAGCTAATGCAAAGACCTCAGTTACTTAAGCTGGGATGCGGAGAGAGGCCCTCTCAATGATCCTTTTGTGCCCCTATAGTCTTGTTAGGAATAGGAGGAGAACCTCATCCTAATATTGAGCTAAAGTGAAGACCTTGGTTACTTAAGTCGGGATGCGGGGAAAGGCCCTTTCAACGATCCTTTTGTGCCCCTATAGCCCTATTTCAACAGCCCTTTTGCATCCCTACAGCATCGCTAGGAATAGGAGGAGAACCTCATCTTAGCAAGAGCAAAGAATGCCCCAATGACCTCATCCTAACATGGGTAAAAATCTCTGATTGCTTAAAATAGAGGAAAAATACTATTCGATGCTCATCTTACTCAAAGGAAAGGTAAAGAGAATAAAGGAGTCAACAAACATCTAATCCATGCAAAAGGACAATAGAAGAAAGTGCCATTTCATTAAAGTTAAGGATAGTTACAAAATGAGAGTCTATAAGACAAAGTACAAAATAAAAGGATGGGCAAAATCCTAAGAAGGATCGGGTTCCTCAGACTTCGGACTGCTGCCAGTACTAAGGATTCCTTCAGAACGACGATCTCTTCTTTAAAATCTTTTCTTTTTATCAAGTTGTCATGAAACATCCGATTAGCCTATCGGTAGTTCTCCTTTGACTTCCGCAGCCTGTTCCTTAGAACCTCTGATTCAGCTTCTGCATCCTTAATGGCTTGCTACTTGTAAGCCAGTTGGATCTTCAGTTGCTGAACCTCGATCTTCTCTTACTCGATGAATTTGAAGAGTTCGCCCATGATCCTCCTTAAGGTTGCAACCAGCTTTGACTCCCTGCTCGATCTAGAATAATAGCTATCAATGAGCTGCTTTTGGAGCCAGACCACCTCACTCTCAGCGGCATGAAGCTTCTACTCAAGTTTGGATATTCTTTCACTCCAACCTAATCAATAAGTGTTGTAAGTGAGCTCAGCATCGTGTAACTACTTCTGGAGCATGGAGAATTTCTTCAACCAATCCCACTCATAGTGTGCTTTATCAAAGGTCCACAGTGAACTTTCTTCTAACAATCGAATCTTTTCCTTGGTCACTTTAAGCCCGATCTCAAGGGAGCAGACCTTCACCGTTAACGTCCAAGACTTATCGTTGGCATTTTTCTTGAGTTCGACAAGCTCCTTCTCGAAGACATCCTTCCTGATGGCAATACTTGCAGAATCTTGCATGTGTAGCTTGCGAAGGTGGATGACCTCGATTGTGGCTTCTGAAGCATACTCCCTAAATTTTTGAAGTTCACCTTCAGTTTTCTTCAATTTCTTTTTTAGCTGATAAACTTCTTTCCATAAATGTTTAAGATAAGCCTTCAAAGGGACACCCTGAGGCAATGGATCAACATTGTTAGGGGACTGCATCCAATGCATGAAAAATATTCAAAAGCACTCGAAGGTATTGACAAAAAAAATTACTTTCATTAATTAAAGTTCTTCAAGTATAGGATAAAGAAAAAAAAAAGAAAAATATAATTATCAAGAACCCCCAACCTCAAGAGGAGAAATAGGAGAGGAGCTCGGCACTCCAACATCAGTCACAGACCCAGGAGCCGATTTAGCTGATTTGAAAGGAGGAGCAGCAGGGGAGCCCGGTGCTTCAGGGACAACCTCAGGCTCCAGCATGGGTTTGAGTGCCTCAACAGTAGGCTCAGAGGGCTCAAGGGCTGCTTCGGTAGGACAAGGGTCGGCTGCAATAGCTGATTGTCCAATCTCTTCATCGAAGACATCTCCATAAAGAAAATCGAGATCAAGTTTGGGAAACTTTCCAACCACTCGGTCCTCGTAGAGCTCATACCCCTTTGAAAAGCCTCCTGGCTAAAGGCAATGTTTAGATCCATCATTTCAGATAAAATCTTGAACTCCTCCACCGCTTGGACCTTTGCCTCCGAGATTTGTCTTGAGGTTTCATCCTTTAGCTCTGCAATCCTGATCTCGACTTTTTTCCTCCTCTCTTCCTCCAAAGCCAAAGCAACTTGTGACCCCACCAGAATGAGCTCTCCCTTTTGGAGTGCCTCCTAAAGGACCCCAACCTTGGCTGTCTTTTTCTCCAAGAGATGGTCAGCTTCAGCGATCCTCTTTCGAAGGTGGTCAACTTCAGCCTAGAGGTTCTCCTAAACCCTTGATGACTTCAACTTCAAACGGTTCATCTTTTTGATGTATGCTAGCAATTGGTGATCAACTGCAAGGAGCAAACAGAGTTATATAGACATTAGAGGGGAAAAAAAAGAAGAGATGTAGCAGGGCAATTACTTGAAGGAAGGGAGCAAGGGAGTCCCAGGTGAGTTGTGCATCATCGAGTTCGACCATCTGATCTACGACCTTAGGTAAGGCAAACTTATCGACCAACTCCCGTATGGTGTTCGGGGTGCTAAAGGGGCCCTTTTTCAAGTCATCGTTATCATTGGATCGACTAGGATGAGCCTTGCATTGCACCTTCACAATGATCGATATTTTCTTCTTTTTCTTCTCCTCTCTTCCTTCTCTCTTAACAGGACGATCTTCGGTGGGGGAACTCGCGAATGCAGGAGGCACCGAACCCTCAGCTACATCAATCCCGACAATAGGGGGAACCTCTGTAGGGCAAGGGACTTGGACACTCTCGGCAGCCTCAGAAGTGGCAGCGGCACCGGGAGGAGCCATGGAGCTCAGGGCAGTAATCTTCACCCTCTTCGATCTCTCTCTTGGTACTTTTTTCTTCCTTTTTTGGGTATGAAGCCCTTTGAAAAGTCTGTCAACGGCTTGAGCATCCATCTCTACAACAAATAATAGATCATAATCAGCAACATCTACATACATACAAAATCTTGTGAAAATTTGAAGCTTGCAAAAAAGTACTAACCAGATTGAGGGGACTCAAACCCATGTTGAATAGAGTTTGATCCTTCAAGAGTTTGGATAGAAGGGGAGCTAGGTAATTCCTAAGTTTACTAATAGAGTTAAGATCACCCCTATCTAAACTAGGAGCTCGATGGATTGACTCTTTAAGAAGACCCTAAGGAGGAAGCTATAGAATTAAAGTTTGGCAAGATAGAAAAAAAAACCTCTCCTTCTAGTTGTGGATAGAAGGAGAGGCTCCTTTCAATAACCCCTTCTTGCCAAACTAAGGAGAAAAGTACCACCAGTCCCTTGCAGAAGGATGGCGTTTGAAGGTGTAGTAATTCCTAAAGAGAAAGATGGTTGGATGAACTTCAGCAAGGTGGTAAAGAGAGAGGAATCCAATTAAAAATCTGAAGAAATTCGGTACTATGGAGACAAGAAAAATGTTCAAGAAGTGAAAAAAACTAATTACAAAAGGTGGGAGAGGAAGCCTTAGTCCAGCACGAAGGGCTTCCAGGTACAAACAAAATCGGTTGGGTGGGGGAGAGCAAGCCCGATCACTGGGTCCAGGAAGTTCTAGTTCATACTCGGAAGGAACCCCATACCGGATCCTAATCGGTGAAAGGTCATCTAAAGATAGAGAGCAAGGAATGGCGCCAAGTTTAAAGGTCGAATGGGATACACTTCTGAGTTTGGCCTCCTCACTGGAGTTGGGGTTTCAAGAAGTCGGATCGGATAGACTCCAAGAACCAGATGACTGAGTGGTTTCAGAAGATATTTGGATCAAACTCAAATATAGAATAACCTCAAAAATCAAAGAAAATAAAATATAGAACTACTACGAAGAAACTGAAAGAATGAGATGCAAAAAATGCCAAAATAATCAAGAGAAAGATTTTGAAATTAACCTAGCTAGGTCTGGAAGATCAACGAGATGACTGGCATGGTAGGAAACGAATGAGAAAAACACCGGCAAGTGAAGAAACCAGAGGAAGGAATCAGAGTGCTCTCAGGCAAAAGAAAGAAAATAATGGAAGCAAAGAGAAGAGTGTAAGGAAGAATGAGTCCTTAGGAGAAAGTGTCCTACCTAATATCCCATAGAGTTTGAAGCAGTTACGATGGAAAGGCTCCTCCAGTCGGTCTCCAATTGATGCATGTCCCTCTCATTGTGATAGGTGACTGGCGGTTGGTACAACCATAATTGCACCATACATGGGGCAGCATCTCAGCGGGAGTTTTGAAATTTATCTTTTTGGATCACTTCACATTTAAGGAGGCTTCAGCACCAGCACGATAAATGCCAAAACTTTCCATCCTGCTAGCACTAAATTCGGGTCGAAACTTCGGTAGTTGTCTGTTCTATACTCCCTTTCTTCGAATTTTGAGCTCGAAAGTAGGAGGACTATTATTGGGGATAAATCTTGCGCTTGTCGAGCTTTGGACCGATGCTTGGTCGAGAAGGATTTTTGATCGTGGAAGAGCTTCAACCATGGCTTTGCTTGTCCCTGGGTTGACCGACCTTTAGTATGCTTGTCGATCTTTGGGACTGCTTGGATGAACTCTCTTCGGGCTTCTCCACCAAATGAACTTCTTTCAAACTTCTCCTTCAGTCAAACTTCCTCTGGACTTTTCCTCCAGATGGACTTCTTTTTCAGTCAAACTTTCTCCAAACTTCTCCACTAGATAAACTTCCTTCGAACTTCTCCACCAGATGAACTTCCTCCGGACTTCTCCTCCAGATTGACTTCTCCTTCAATCGAATTTCCTCCGAACTTCTCCTTCAAATGAACTCTTTCTCCAGATGGATTTCTCCATTAGTCAAACTCCCTCTGAATTCCTTCCAATCATTCGAAGGGCTTCTCCCAATCGAGTCTTTCTCGCTACAAATAGCAGTTTAGTCTAAACTTTAACAATTAAATCTCAACCGCCTGCATGTCATGACAATGGATGCATCACGATAATAGACACTATCCTCTATAACAAATCCCACGTGACCTGAACAACCCACTAGTCGACAGTTGCGACTGTCACCATCAGTTTGTTACAGGCTCCGTCTATAAAAGGGATCCTCCAAATGCATTTTCTCCAAGGCTCTCTCCTCCATCTCAAAACTCTTCTACTTTCTCTGCTGAGCATTCCATTTTTGTTGGCCAGAAGAGTTGACTTGATCATTGGAGGGTCCTGCCAGAGCCACCCCTCCTCCAATTTGGACTTCTTTTATAGGTTCTGATGGTGACCTCGGCTTCTCCAGCTTCAGTCAGTTCTGATGTCAACTAGATTCTGCATCAACACTATTACTTATGCTTGTTTTCTTGTTAATAGGTCTTCCTATTAAAAACTAAATGGAGGACTTCTAGAGACTGTCTGAAGTAAAAAGAAAGTGGAGCTTAGCTACTAAAGGTATTCGGCTATTTTGCATATGCTTTGGTAGAAGAAGCCAATAGGAGCAAGTTAAACTCAAAGTCACAAAAGATGATATTTATTGAATTTCCACAAGGTGTGAAGGATTTTTTGCTATGAGATTCACATTCTCAAAGGTGTATCATCAGTCGGAATGTGACTTTTAATGAGAAGAGCATTATGATGAAGCTAAAAAGTACAAATGAAGTTATGAAGGCAACATAGAGCAGCATGGGACAGTTCTTGGATATAGGTGATTTTTTCTTAAGATCAACCTCAGGTCATATTCAGTTTGAGATGGAGTTGGGCAAGCATGGTGATACACCTATGGAGGACCAGCATGGAGAGCAATCTATCCTAGAGAAAGTGCAGAGGCAACCATAGGCAACAGACTTATAGAATACCGCAAGACGAGTAGCACTGCATAAGCTGATGCACTGTTCACAAATCGATACGATATGGCATTGATGTGACTATCTCCTATGCTCTCATCGCTACCAATAGAGATCCATAGAGTTTTTAGGAGGTCATGGAGAGTTTGGATTAGGAGTCATGGATACAGGCCATGATGGAGGAGATGGAATCACTTAGAAAGAGCTGGACATGATAGCTGATGGATCTACCAAATGATGCTCGACCCATTAGCTCCAAATGGGTTTTCACTAGAAAGAAAGCACCTTTAGAGCAAGGTGGAGTAAGGTACAAGGCTAGACTAGTAGCCAAAGGATACTCACAGAGAGATTGTATTGATTATTCAGAAGTCCTCTCCGGTTATCAGGCATACATCCATCAAGATGCTTTTGAGCATAGTTGCTACTCAAGCTTTGGAGCTAGAGTAAATGGATGTCAAAATAGCATTTTTCCATAAAAATTTATAGGAGAACATATACAAGAAGTAGCCACTGGGCTTCAGGGAGCCTGAGTCAGAGGGAGAGGTTTGTTTACTAAAAAAATCACTATATGGATTGAAACAGTCTCCTAGATAGTAGTACAAGCGGTTTGACACATATGTCAAAAGTATTGGCCTTTCCAGGTGTGATTATGACCTATGTGTGTATGTGAGATCTTTAGAAGATGGATCTTGAATATACTTACTCTTGTATGTAGATGACATATTAATAGCATACAAGAGTAAGGACGTAGTGCATGAGTTCAAAGAAGCTTTATCTCAGAAATTTGAGATGAAGGACTTGGGGCCTACAAAGAAGATCCTAGGTATGAAAATTATTAGAGACAGAACCAAGGAGCTGCTATATCTATCTCAAGAAGGATATATAGAAAAGATCTTAGAGAAGTTTGGAATGAAGGAGGCTAAACCAGTAGAGCTATCACTTGTCGGGCATGTCAGACTCTCTAGGACCATGTCACCACATACCGAGATAAAGATTCAGGAGATGAAAAATATTCCATATGCTTCTAGTGTGGGAAGCATTATGTACTTTATGGTATGCTGTAGGCTAGATTTAGCTCATGCAGTGAGTCAGGTGAGCAGATTTGTGGCTCAACCTAGCAGACAGCACTAGAGAGCACTGAAGGATATCTTTTGATACTTGGTAGGTTCAGTTGGGGTTGGCATCTGCTATGGTCCGTAGGAAGGTGCTAAAGAACATCCTAATATATCCAAAAAAGGCTTAAGGACTGTTAGAGGGGTTTGTAGATGCAGATTTTGGTAGAGATGTAGATACTCAGTGTTCGATGATAGATTTTGTATTCAACTTGTATGGAGGTCCAGTCTCATGGAGATCTTGCTTGCAGCTAATTACGGTCTTATCCACTACCAAAGAGGAGTACATCGGCATCACGGAGGCAGCAAAGGAAGCTCTATGGCTGAAGGGCTTGGCACTGGAGATTGGATTCTCACAAGATGTAGTTAGGATGCATTCCAGAGTATTTTGTTGCTTGTACAGAATTTTGTTTATTATATGAGGACCAAGCATATTGATATTAGATATCACCAGATCAGAGAGCTAGTAAAGGATGGTGAAGTAGAGCTGATGAAGGTTCACACCAAAGAAAATCCAATTGATGTGCTCATAAAGGTACTTTCGTAAAATAACTTTCACAACTGTATAGTATTGATAGGACTGATAGATTAATCTAAGTTCACAAGGACTTGGGAGCACCAAGATGAAGATTGTGAGCTCAAGTATGGTGCTCTCAAGCCTTGGAGGTAGGTGGAGCAAGAGACTAAGGAGTGAATAAAATCAACCATCGAAGAGCTTCAGTCAATGCTTCAGTCGAGCCAACTCGATTTCTAATAGAGTCGGCTCGAGCAAAAGGTCAAAAAGCAGCATATTAGGAGTATCAGGTTTGCATGTTGGAAAAACTAGCTTGATTTCTAAAAGAGCTAGCTCGAGCTACAGAATAGAAGACGATTATGTCTGTTGAGCTAGTCTGGATACTGAGAGAGCCAACTTGAGCACTGGAGCAGAGAGTGATGATTCAAGCTCTAGTAGGAGAAATTATAGTCGAGTCAATTCGACTGCTAACTAAGCTGGCTTGAGTGGTGAACAAAATAGTACGTGGTTTTTATTCTGGCCTAGGATTGGATTAAATCCTAGGGACTTAAGGACATGGTTTGTGAGGTCCTAAGGAGCTAACCTATGGATTAGACTAGAATTAGTCTAATGGATGTGTGCATGTGAGGCATAGATATAGATGGGCTTGGGGAGTGCATCACATTAGGTTAGCTAAGAGAGTTTTTTGGGTTGAGTTACTTTGACCAAGTATATATACTCTGTATTGAGTTTCTAAACATAATGAATTGAATATAAGCCCTTTTCTTCCTGGAAAAACTTTCTCTTCCTCTCTTGTTCTCCCTTTCTTCTTTATTCTCCACATCCTAGGGCTTAATAGAATGGCCATCTCTTTTCTCAGATTCTTGTTACTATTTTCGCAATCATCAAGTAGCAAGAATTTTTTTCAATAGATTTTTAGGCAATTTCAACCTATTTGATCTCCATCCAAAGGCCAACAAGATCCAGGGTTCTCTATTCCTACTTGATTCAGTTTTTAAGAGTTTTAAACCAAATTTTCATCCAAATTCTTCACAGAACATCCCTCCATCCTATTTAAAGGGCACCAGGTGACCAAAATAGATTGTCTTTGATCAAGGGAAGGCTATGGTACAGGATATATTGCAAACTTGGGTTGATGGCTGCTTCGAAGCAACAGGTGCTGAGAAGAAAAGCTACTTTCTACACCATCTTTATGCCAACGTTTATCCAAGATCAAGATCAAGATCAAGATCTAGTTTTTATTTCTTTTTCTGATCTTTTAGTTTCATGTATTTAAAATTTTAATTTTAATTTTAATTTTAATTAATATAAAATTTATTTTATGCTTTTCAAATTTTAGCTTTTTACTTTTAATTATAAATTTATTTTTATTGTAAGTATATGTTAATGTTAGATGTGTGCCCTAGAAGTCAGATTAGTTATCACTTGTAATACACTTTTAAGAAAAATTTTATAATTTTGACTATAAATTAATAAATAAATTTTTTTCTATCATAGAGTATATTTAAAAGTGTCTGTGATACATTCTTTGAGTTAATAATAATAATAATTTATATTTTTAAAAGTTAAAAATTTAAGAAATAAATTTTTATAATTAACTCATAAACTGCTTCCGACCGTAGGATCATCACGAGGATGATGACGATTCGAAAGATTGGTATACGATCGCTTTCTTAGGATGGATGTATCTTAAGTCTACGGTGTGGAGACATCGGAGTGAGACTATAAGTATTTGTGAGAGAACGAGGGCACTGAGCGTGACCACCTCGAGTAGTCATAAGAAAATCTACCTTCTCGTTGATGACTGACTCGATGTTGCAGTGGTGTGTATGGTTCTTTGACTTGAGGTGCATCGATAGTTCATCTTGAGGGTGTTATAGTTTGACTATACCATAACTCAGTTTTCTAGCCATTCAGAATCCTGAGGTATATGTTGACTATAGCATGTTCATTGTAGGAATTGGATTGCACCAATAAGGGGATCCATCTACCTCGGTAGATGAGGAGTAGCCCTATGGTAATTATGAGATTGAGTCCTTAAGTTCATGACCATGGCAGAGTAAAGATGATAGAAAGAGTTTTTATTAAGATTTCACATTGGACTCAAATCGAATGATTAATTTATATGACGAACATTGGGTTTGATGAGTTCACCTTAACCCTAATCTTGTCAGGGCTCAAGATAGAAGAACCCAATCATACAGGTAACTACATCGAGAGGTTCACTATTAGTTCTAATGGGTTGCCACCATATACTGCTAGATGTCACTAGTAGATTTTGAGAGCAATTAGAATGATTTTGATGATCAATCATTCTAATTGTATGAATCAGAAAAGTTCTGATTCATTGAAAGGTATTTCGATGATGTCGATAATGGAGATAGCGATATATCTCATTACCATATAGAATTGAACCTAACTGGGTCATATAAATAAGAATTTAGGTTTGGATATCATCAATTAAGCTAATCCAGTTCGATTGATTGAATTAGATCCAATCAAGTTCAAGGTAATCGTGCTAGCACACGATTGAGCCTGACTTTCTCCTTTTAAAATTTTTCTGATTTATCGCAATCAAGTCAAATTTGATTTGACTCGATCTTGTATTTTGAATAAATTTATTTTTATCTGACTAAAATAAGTTTAAATTAGATTAATTGTAGAAATTAAATCCATTCATAGTCAAATTGGACTAGGGTCAAAAGTTGACCTATTTGAGAGAATTGAGGATCACCTGATCAGATGCTTTTAGAAAATTTTGTAGAAATCATTTTGATTATATTTTTAGCTATGTGATAGAGCATAAATTATAAATTAGGTGTACCAAATTTTATAATTTTTGGAGATGTCTAGACTGAGTTATGATAGAATTTGATTCAGATCAAGCTTTTGAGGAAAGAGTCCTAGGCGCATTGGACTCTTCCTTATCTACTCATGCCGCCACCTTCCAGATTAATTTTTGGCATAAAAATTAGATGAGATCTAGGGATTTTCATGGAGATTAGGTCTAGGGGTTCCAATGGTTGAAAAAAAAGGATTTTAGTCAAAGAGGGATTCTAACTTGGTGCTATGCTTTTGTAGAAGAATCCTTGCATCAGGACTCTTCATGTAGAAATATTTTTCATACCCAACGACTATCATTCCAAATATCCTACACCCCCTCTATCCTCTCTCTCCCTCTCTTCTACATTCTTAAAAAGTTAGGCATAAATATGAGAAGAAGATCTAATCAAATTTGTGAAGAGTTTAGCATCTACATGATGGTGTTCACGAGATGGACATTCTACCTTCAGAAATTTTTGAAGAACTTTTAGATTAGATTTAGATCTGATCTTTGGAGAAAAGATTTGTGAAGAGAAGACATCCAGATGCTTTTTGAGTGGATATCAATAAAGGCTAGGCACATGCATGGCTCCTTCCAAAACCTTAGGAAACATCAGGACCATCGTAGGATAATCAGATTATCAAAACAAGGTATGTGATTAAATCTAATTTAATTTTTATTTTAATTTTTAATATCAAATCATCATGATTATATCTAAGAACTCTTAGAATTAATCAAATTATTTAAGAATTTTTTAAAAAATTCATCTCAGATCTGATCAGATCTGCACGATCCTATGGCAGAAAATAAGATTTTTTCTTCAATTGGTATCAAAGCCAGGTTAGCAGTTCTTCAGATCTACCTTAGATCTGATTTTATTTTTATTTATGATATGATATTAAAAGATTTTAGATATCACATCAGATATGATTAGAGCTAAAATCAAAAAATTAAAAGTTAAATAATTTATATCTAATGTGTATGAGATGCATGACTAGACTAGGTATACAATAGTTCTATGTGTAGTCTAGTACGATTATGTATTTATTTTGATTAAGTATAATTTTAGATCTATTTAATTTTTATTTTTTTGATGTTATAATTATTGTAATCAGATCTAAAAATAAAAATAAAATTTTTAATTTTTGATTTATTCATATGAGATATGAAAGATGCATGCTTAGACTAGTCATAGAATAGTTCTATAAGATGTCTAGAATAGTTTTATTTTTGATATGATCAAATTTAAAATTTTATTTTTTAGATTTAATATATGATATTTTAGATATGAAAGTATGCATATTGATGATATATAAGATGTATGCAAGACATATATTAGTTAGATCATTTTATATGTGATATATCATCTAACTAGTTTTGTAGTAAAAAATTATATTTCTGATTAAGAAGTTCTCCATGACCATCTGATCATAAGAACAAAATAAAATTTAAAGGCCCTCTCCTTTCATTTGATGAGATGTTCTTATGGTGTGTAGGGGTGCTGCACGTTCATCCTTAATCAGAAATCAGAACTTATTTTTGTGCAAAACCCTAGATCCTGAAATCCTAAGATTTTTATTACATATTTTGTTCATGAACTCAAAACTTAATTAAGAATTAAGATTATAAAATTAATTAGATCTAAAAATTATGAATTTTGAGATCTAAGACATATTCATAAAATTAGGTTCGAGCTTGGATAGCTTAATTAGGTCTAGCGGTTGATCAAATCAAATCAAGAGTTAGTTAGGTGGAATCAAAGAAAGTTTAGATTTGACTAGCCTAATAGGATTAAGTTTGAATCAAGATCGAATCACATTGAAATGTGACTCGATCAAGTCAAGACCTAATTTGGCTCCGCGGTTCGAGCTTGAATTATAGGCTAACCCAATTGGTTCTGATTCGATAATTTAGTGTCTAAGGTAAGTTTAGTAGATATGATCGACTGATTTTTAATTGGAAGCTACTCGACCTGAATGCATTCTTATCGAGTTAATGGCATATCCCTTCCACCGATCTCACTTATCTAGCCATTTATATCGATCCAATTTTGATTTGAGGTGGCTAACAATTCGAGCCAACCCATGCCACTAGGTTAGTCATAATTATTATGACTAAGTCAAGTCAAGTTTAAAGAGACCTAAATTAAATCTTTCTAAGAAAATATTAAATCTAAGATCTTCCACCATTGTAGATGTGTGGGCCATTCCCAAGGTTGATTATTCTCAATTGGATATAGTGCTTTAGTTGCATCGAAAAGATGAAACCATATTTAGTCGCCAAATGTTGGCTCATCTGCAAGAGTTGTTTAGTGAATAGAGTCGCACAGCCAAATATTAAATCACTACAAGACTGTTTAAGGCTCAAATGCATGATGGATAGTCGGTCTAAGATCACTGTCTGATGATAATCAAGGACTTAGAAGAGCTTGAGAAGCTCGATGTCAAGTTAGATCAGGATTTACAGACTGACATAATTTGATAGTCCTTGACTGATGCGTATGGGTAGTTTATCATGAACTACTATATGCATAAACTTCAGAATACCTTGGCTGAGCTGATGAATATGCTGGTTATTGCTGAGCTTTTTATGAAAGATTCTAAAGGCTCAGTACTTGCTGTGGAGCGGACTTCTTCCAAGAGAAAATCTTTTGGGAAGAAGAAGAAGTCCATAAAGAAGCAAAAGATGGATGGTGGGAAGAAGAAGGTAGAGCCGAAGAAGAAGGCTGCTGATAAAGAAAAATATTTTCATTGCAACACTGACAACCATTAGAAGCGGAACTGCCCTCTTTACTTGGCCAGCCTGAAGAACAAGAAGGAGGCAAGTCCTTCTGGAGGTATGCTCATTATAGAATCTAATCTTATGATTTCTTCTGCATTCATTTGGATGCTTGACTCTGGTTCTAGTGCTCACTTATACACTTCTATGCAGGGTCTTGAGGATAGCAGGAGGCTGAGGGATGGTGAGATGATCGTACGCATCGAAAATGAAGTAAAAGTTGCTACTGTGGCCATGGAATCCTACCCTCTGTGATTACCGTCAAGATTAGATTTAGTACTTAGAGACTATTTTTATGTGCCTGCAGCAAGCAGGAATTTGATTTCTATTTCATGTTTAGCACAGGAAGGCTATGTAATTAGTTTTCTTAAGGACCATTGTAATATTCTTTATGAAAGAAATAAAATTGCAAGTGGTTTTCTTATAAATGGTCTCTATCAGTTACATATTATGTTTCTGAATGCCATAGGATCAAAGCAACCTAGGGATAGTCTAAATGATAGGTATCTTTGGCACCTTAGGCTAGATCATATAGCTAAAGATAGGATTAACAAATTGAAGAAATCTGGGCTATCGAGTCCATTGACTTTCGAGTCATATCCGATTTGTGAATCATGCCTTCATAGCAAAATGACCAAGCTTCCTTTTGTGGGACATGGGGAAAGGGCCACAGACCTACTTGCTCTAGTACATACTGATGTATGCGGTCCATTTAATATGCCAGCCAAGGGTAATTACATCTACTTTATCATCTTTATTGATGATTTATCTTGGTATGGATATGTAGATTTGATGCGACATAAGTCTGAAGCTTTTGAAAAGTTTAAGGAATTCATATCCGAAGTAGAAAAACAAACAGAAAAATCTATTAAGGTTCTTCGATCAGATCGAGGAGGCGAATACCTTAGTCAGAAATTTCTAGACTATCTTAAGGATAATAGCATAGTCTCTCAATGAACTCCATCTGAAATGCCTCAACTCAATAAGATTTCAGAATGGAGAAATCAGATCCTGTTAGATATGGTTCAATCCACGATGAGCTTCACAAACCTCTCTAAGTTTCTTTGGAAATATAGTCTACTAACCGCAATATATCTACTGAATAGAGTTCCATCTAAAAGCGTTCCTACCACACCGTATGAGATATGGCATGGTAAGAAATCAAGTCTGAGTCATCTCAGTATTTGGGGTTGTCTGGCCCATGTCAAGAGACAACAGGTGGATAAATTAGAGTCTTGATCCTTTAGAGCTTGATTTATTAGATATCCTAAAGAGTCATTAGGATATTTTTTCTATCTCTTAGAAGATCACAATGTGATTGTGAGTCGACACACCATCTTTCTTGAAAAATAGTTTATTCAAGATGGTGGCATCGGAAGATAAATTAGGCTCGAGGAAAAAGTCTCCCAAGTGCCATGAGCCAAGGAACCTATGGAACGTAATTAGATTGAGCCAGTCCAATCACTACCTCATCCACCTCATAGATTAGAAAGGATTTTTCATCTTCCTGAAAGGTACTTAGGTACTATTTCAAAGGACGTAGAAAAAATATTCCTCACTAAAAAGGAGGTTCATGGTGATGATCCCAAAACCTATGATGAGACAATATCAGATATCGACTCTGAGAAATGGTTAAAGACAATGAAGTCAAAGATTGACTCAATGCGCTCGATCCAAGTTTGGACCTTGGTAGATCCACCTAAAGGTATAGTACCTATTGGGTGTAATTGGATCTCAAGAGAAAGATAGGTGCCGATAGAAATGTAGAGATATTCAAAGCAAGGCTCGTAGCGAAAGGATATAGTCAGTACGAAGGCATTGACTATCAAGATACTTTTTCACCAGTAGCCATGCTCAAATCTATCTATACATTGCTTGCTGTTGCAGCCTATTTTGATTATGAAATATGGCAGATGGATATGAAAATGGCATTCTTAAATAGATATCTTGAGGAAGATATCTATATGGAACAGCCACCGGATTTTACATCCAATGATACCGATCATAAGGTCTGCAAGTTGCAAAGGTCCATATATGGACTTAAGCAAGCATCTCGAAGCTGGAATGCTCATTTTAATTATGTGATCAAATCATTTGGATTCATAAAAAATGAAGAGGAATCCTATACTTTCAAAAAGGTCAGCGAGAGCGCTGTTGTCTTTCTCGTACTATACATGGATGACATCCTCCTAATTGAAAATGATATTCTCATGTTGACCATAGTCAAAATATGGTTGTCTAAAAAATTCTTCATGAAATACCTAGGAGAGGCATCCTTTATTCTAGAAATTAAGGTCTATAGAGATAGACCAAATAGGATGCTAGGTTTCTCATAGAAGATGTATATAGAGGAGGTGCTAAAAAGGTTTAGCATGAAAAATTCCAAGAGAGGATTGGTGCCCTTTAGACATGGCATTCATCTCTCCAAGAAGATGTGTCCCAACACACCTGAGGAGATTGAATGCATGAGCAAGATCCCTTATGCTTCAGTAATAGGGAGCCTCATGTATGCCATGTTATGTACATGACCTAATATTACCCATGCTATGAGTGTCACGAGCAGGTATCAGTTGAATCTAGGCGAGAGTACTGGACTTCTATGAAATGTATCCTTAAGTACTTAAAAAGGACTAAGGATATGTTTCTAGTCTTTGGTAATGGAGAACTCTTGGTCCAGAGGTATACAGACTCGGATTTTATGTCTGATATAGATGATCGAAAGTCGACATCCAGAAGTCTGTTTGTTTATAATGATGGTGCTGTCAGTTGAAAAAGTTCTAAGCAGATGGTGATAGCAGATTCCACCATGAAATCAGAGTACATCACTATGTTAGAAGCTACAAAGGAGGAGTTCTGGTACAATAAGTTCACCACAAAGCTCAGAGTGATGCCATCCCTCTATACTGTGATAATAATAGCGCCATAGCCCTAGCTAAGGAACCAAGATCTCACCAGAAATCCAAGCACATTGAGTAGCGATACCACCTTATCTGCGATTACCTTGAGAAGGGATACGTCGAGGTTAAGAGAGTCTACACTATAGGTAATACGGCTGATCTGCTGATAAAGCCATTGAGCCAGTAGAAGATCAAAGCCCACCTTGAGAAGATGGGACTTAGATTTGTAGCCAACTGGCTTTAGGTCATGTGGGAGTTTGTTAGAAGCCAGATTGGCTATCACTTATAATATACTTCTGAGGGCAATTTTATAATTTTGATTATAAATTAATAAATAGATTATTTTTCTATCATAATGTGTATTTAAAAGTGTTTGTGATACATCCTTTGAGTTAATGGTAATGATAATTCATATTTTAAAGAGTTAAAAATTTAAGATATGAATTTTCATAATTAACTCATAAACTGCTTTCGACCGTAGGAACATCATGAGAATAGTGATCGATCCAAAAGATTGGTGTACGATCACTTTTTTAGGATAGATGTTGTGAGAATTTGTGGTGCTCCCAAGCATTGGTAGGCCACGGGAGGAGTCATGGTGATGGCTATGGAGATTCCAGGGGCTTGGTTGGTGCTTCAGAGATCTGGAACACAAGGTGAAGCAAGAAATCAAAAGTTAGGGAATCAAGACTCTAAAAAGGAGATTTTTTGTAGGTTAGCTGGCTCAGTCCAAAACTAGATTAGCTAAGTCTCAGAGCACAAGCAAAATAGAGAGCTGAGCATTCAGGACTCCAGGCACGACACAGGACTATGCTGGTCAGTTTCAGACTGAGCCAATCTAGTGGAACTTAGTCGGCTTAGTGCTGAGACTGAGCTGACTCAATGCACGGGCAGAGTTCTGCGAGGATTTATTTTCGAATAGGGTCTGAGTTGATCCTTGGGTCATAAGGCTTGATTCAAGAGGTCTTAAGGGGGCTAACTCATATATGGGTCAAATCTAGATCCAGAGGATGAGAGCATGGAAGACATGGGTGTACATAGGCTCGATGAGTGCTTTCATGTATTGGATTAGCCAAGAGAGCTTTTGGTTGGACCTAACGGCTATGTATAAATACATAGGTTGTATTAGGGTTTTGAAGTGAGGAATCAATACAGATCTTTTCTCCCTCAATTCTTTCTTCTTCTCTTCTCTCTAGAGTTGCTGCTCCAAGGTTCTTGAAGAAGCCCTAAAGAAGGAGGCATCTCCCTAAAGCCCAAGGAGGGAGGCGCTCCATCATAGATCCAGGTGGAGGGTCGGTGGTTTGTGTAGGAACCAGATCTAGGATTTTATGGATAGATCTTGAAATCTTTTTAGGATCGGGCAGTGAAAGACTTAAATAAATTAAATATTTATTTAAATAAATATATAAATATCTAGATCTTAGATCTATTACATGATCATGATATGATATTAAATAAAAAATTAAAAATATAAAGGAGAAGGATAGGTTGATCACATCAACCTAGATCTATACTACATCTAATGCTAGTATGAAATCAGTAAATCAGATCTATTACCTGTGCAAGTTAGATATTCTAACTTACTAATCTAGGCTTTAGGATGAAGTCATGATCCACACATGCCTCCGACCGCTAGGAGTCATCCATACGAGCCCACGAGCATGATCAGAAATTTTGATGCAGAAAATCAACATAGTATGCTAGTACTGTGCTGATCTTTCTTCGATGGTCGATCAGATGCCTCCTTCTTTTGAATTTGGACTCTTCCAAAGAGGAGGAGAGAAGATTTCAGATGTGAGACACTTTTAGAAAACTCAAAGAAGGAGGAAGGGAAGAGGTGAACACAGCAACCCTAGAAGAAGACCCTCTTCTTCTTCTTTTTGCTCTCGCTTAGACACCTAGTTTTGTATCAATTGAATCTCAATGCCCAAGAATCATTTTCCTCTAATTTCACACACCCAAATCCTCTCTCAAAGGTCTATATTCTGTGAGCTCAGAAGTGGCACTCCCAAGTCTTGAAAATATGAGAAGATAGGTCATGGAAAGATGGAAGCGAGTCGAAAGAAGAATCAGTCTCAATAGTAAAGTTTAGAAATTGGACCGGCTCACTCTGAGACTAAGCTGGCTCAATTGAGAACTAGGTCGGCTTAGTCTAGGATTGGGTCAGCTAGATCTTAGAAAAAAATTCAGATAGAAAATAGTATTTTTGGACTGTTGGTATGGTACATAATTAGGTCGGCTCAATTTCAGATTGAGCCAATCCAGTCGTAGGTTAGCCGGCTCAGTCTGATCCGACTCAGTCTAAAACTGGGTCAGACTGAGCCAGCTTAATTTTTGTGGATTATTATTTTATGTACATGGGTTATTTAGATTTGGAGAGTTTTTCTATGAGCTTAGGCTTAATCCTTTGTAAAGTATACATACTGAAAATAGGTCAAGGTTGTAAGAGTGCTGAAATATACTGAATAAAAGGTCTTTTCTCTCAGAAATCTCTTCTTTTCTTCTTCTCTATTCTTTGATTTATTTGATCATACTTTCATAGAGATCTCTAAAAAGTACATCCTTATTGCTTGGCTAATCACTGACGGCCACGCCGATCCATGTGGGAAGAGTGCATATTTTCAACATTTGGTATCAGAGTGGTGTTGTGTGGAAGGAAGGAAGACACCTAGGATTTACTACATCCAGAATCTATTGCACTAGATTTTATTCTAAAACTTCTAATTTGCTTTGTGGTTGTCTCTAGATTGAGGTGGAGATTGTTTACACGGAGGAATGATGATACAGAAGTTTGGAAAGAGGATTTAGGGCTAGTTAGATCCTCTATGAAGGATAGTTTTACTAGTGTGTGATCGTGAAGGATGTTAAGGATCTGTTCTTGACTTATTTGAAGTTATAGAATCAAGTGGATTCAAGGTGGATTTTGAGAAGTTCGACAGCAAGAAAAACTTTACCCTATGGCAGTAAAGAGTAAAGAACTTGACAAAAGAAAGATTGAAAAAGATTAGTCCTGAGGATTGGGAAGAGTTGGAGGAAATTGCTTTTAGCACAATCTGGATGTGCTTGGCCGATCATGTTTTGCCCGAGGTTTGCATAGAGACTATGGCAAAGGGGCTTTGGAAGAGACTAGAGAACACATACATAGGGAAGAACATGATGAACAAGCTATGGTTGAAGAAATAGCTGTATAGTCTAAGGATGTCTGAAGGTGGAGATCTTGTTACACATATCCAAAGATTCAATCAGGTGTGTTCTGAGGTGATGAGTTTGGATGTGAAGATCGACGAGGAGGATTGGACATTACTGCTATTATGTTCTCTCTCAAATTCGTATGATGGTCTCATAACAACTTTAGTTTATAATAAGGAGACCCTAAACTATGAAGAGATTGTTGGTGTGCTCAGATCAAATCAGCAAAGGAAGAAGATATGCAAGGGAGACCCTAAGTCTGAGATCTTAGCTGTGAACAAAAGATAGAAAAGATCAAAGAAGAAGATAAGAGGAAAATCTAAGGGCAGGTTAAAATCTCGCAATCAGAGGAAGATGACATTGAAATGTTATAAATATCATTAGCTTGGACACTTGAGGAGAGATTGTCCTCTTTTGAGATCAAAAAAAAGAAAGGCCAGCAAGAAAGATGATACAGCTTCTATGAGCAGTGGAGAAGACCTGCTAGTTATATCAGATGAATCCATAGAGTGCGATACTATGTGGATACTAGATTCAGCATGCTCATACCATTATACTTCTTATCGAAAGTGGTTTGTTACCTATCAGAAGATCGATGATGGAAGTGTCAGCCTTGGAGATGATCACCCATGCAAAGTAGCTGAAATTGACTCTATCAGGGTGAGGATATATGATGGGATCATTCGTACATTATCAAATATCAGGCATGTACCAGAGTTGAAAAGAAATTTGATTTCTTTGGGCTATTTGGAGGAGCAGGATTATGCTTTTTATAGTTAGGCTGGGAGTGGATGTCTGAAAATTTTCAAGGAAGCTTTGGTGGTGATGAGAGGTAGAAGACTAAGCAACAATCTGTATAGAATAGAAAGCTCAGTGGTAAATGATAGTGCAGAGCTGCTAGCAACGGCATAGGAGGAGCAGATTTTATATTGACTATGGCACTATCGGATGGATCATATGAGTGATCGTGGGCTCACAGAACTAAGCAGAAGAGGTATGATCCCAGCCCTGAAGAAGGAGGGCATAGATCTTTATGAGCCATGTATCTTTGGCAAATAGCATAGGGTGAAGTTTGCCAGAAGTACCAAGCACAGTGAGGGAGTGCTGGATTTAGTGCACTCGGATGTGTAGAGACCAATTCCTGTATCAGCTAGAGGTCAGGCAAAATACTTTGTTACTTTCATTGATGATTTTTCAAGGAAGGTGTGGGTTTATCTGATTCAAGAAAAATCAGAGGTGTTTGCCTGGTTCAGAGCCTGGAGAGCTAAAGTAAAGAAGGAGACAGGGAGATAGGTAAAGTATCTGAGATCAGATAATAGAGGAGAGTATACTAGCCTAGAGTTCAGGAGGTACTGTGAGGAATATGGCATCAAACTTCATTACATGGTGAGGATGACTTTCCAGCAGAATGGTATCGTGGAGAGGATGAATCGGACACTAATCGAGAAGGCATGGAGTTTAAGACTGCAGACATCACTCCTAAAGTCCTTTTGGGGTGATACTCTAACTTTTTCTTATTTTCTTGTGAACAAGTTCCCTCATTATAAGCTGAATGGAGGCATTCTAGAAGAGATCTGGAGTGGAAAGAAGGTGAAGCTTGGCCACTTGAAAGTCTTCGGTTACACAGCCTATGCACATGTGGAGGCAACCAAGAGAAGCAAATTGGATCCAAAATCTCAAAAGATGACATTCACAGGATATCCACAAGGAGTCAAGGGATACCTGCTGTAGGACTCTCAAGCACAGAAGTCGGTGATCAGTTGGAACGTTATCTTTGATGAGAAGAGCATCTTGAGGAGGTTTGGGATAGATAAAATTGAAAAAATAAAGGTGAATAGCGGTGGCCAGTCTGAGGATGATGGCATGCATGTTACATCCACTTACAAGAGTGTTCTTGTTGAGGTGGAGCTGGGCAAAAAAGTATTATCTTAGATTGAAAATCAGTATGGAGGGTTGGCAGTTCAAATAGATGTGCAGGAGCAGCCATAGACATCAGACAGAGATGTGCTAGTGGAAGTATTTTTGTACAAGCCCCAGCATACTATTAAGAGACCGGTCAGATATGGCATTGATGAGGTTATCTTCTATGCACTCATCACTGCTAATGGAGATCCAGAGAATTATGCAGAGACCATGGAGAGTGAGGATCATGATTCATGGATGTAGGCCATGATGGAGGAGATGGAATCACTTGAGAAGAATCAGACATGGTAGCTGGTGGATCTTCTAGAGGGTGCTCGACCTATTGGCTCAAAATGGATGTTCACAAAGAAAGAAGCACCTTCAGAAAAAGGTAGAGTCAGATTCAAAGCAAGGCTGGTAGCAAAGGGATACTCATAAAGAAAAGGGATTGACTATATAGAAATTTTCTCTTCTGTGATACATCATACATCTATTCGAGTTTTGCTGTCACTGGTGGCACAGCATAACATAAAATTGGAATAGATGAGCGTGAAGACGGCCTTCCTTCATGGGACTTTGGAGGAAAGAATATACATGAAGTAGCTAGATGGTTTCATGGAGATGGGACAAGAAGAAAAGGTATATTTACTCAGAAAGTCTTTGTATGGCTTGAAACAATCCCCTCGTCAATGATATCAAAGGTTTGATAGTTTTGTCTTGAGCCTGGGTTTCAATAGATGTGAATATGATTGTTGTATCTACGTCAAGGATGTAGATGAGGAAGATGTCCTATACCTGTTATTATATGTAGATGATATGCTCATAGCTAGTAGAAGCATGGATGCTGTGAAAAGATTGAAAAGAACATTATCATCTGAATTTGAGATGAAAGATTTAGGTCCAGCTGAGAAAATCGTTAGAATAGAGATTTGCAGAGATAGGTGCAAAGAAGTCCTCCATTTGTCATAAGAAAACTATATCCAGAAGATTCTAAAGAGGTTTGGGCTGGAGAAGGCCAAACCTATAAAGACGCCATTGCCAAGCCATATGTCTCTCTCCAAGTTATAGTGCCCCCAGTCAGAAGAGGAGAGAGTACATGGAACGAGTCCCTTATGCAAATATTGTAGGCAGTGTGATGTACACTATGGTATGCTGTAGACCAGATATAGCACATGCTGTGAGCACGATTAGTAGATACATGGTTAACCCTGAGAAGGAACACTGGAAAGCATTGAAATGAATATTAAGATATCTGCATGGAATAAGGGATTATGGTTTGGAGTTTGGTGGGCAGCCGGGAGGATTTGAAGAATAATCTATGAAGATGTGTGAAGATTTAGGTCCTCTGGAAGTGTTTGTTGATGCAAATTATGCTGGTGATCTTGATACAAGGAAGTCTACTATTGGATACCTCTTCTGCATATATGGTGGACCGGTGTCTTGGAGATCAATCCTTCAACCAATCACGATCTTGTCTACCATAGAGGCTGAGTACATTGGGATAACAAAGGCTGCAAAAGAAGTTCTTTGGCTTAGGAGGCTGATTGATGAGTTAAGGGTGGAGCAAAGCAAGGTTACAGTATTTAGTGATAGTCAGAGTGCTCTGTTGTTGGCATAGAAAGCAATCTATCATGCGTGCACAAAGCATATAGACATGAGGTACCACAGGATTAGAGAGCTGGTGGAGGAAGATGAAGTGAAACTGATGAAGGTCCAAACCAAGAAGAATCAGTCTGATGCACTCATGAAGATACTCCCCAGAGACAGCTTTCAAAGATGTGTGGCACCGATGGATCTATTGAGAAGAGATGAGTTCATAAGAACTTGGAAGCACCAAGATGGAGAATGTGAGCTTATAAGTGGCACTCTCAAGTCTTGAAAACATGAAAAGATAGGTCATGAAAAGATGAGAGCGAGTCGGAAGAAAAATCAATCTCAATAGTAAAGTTCAAAAACTGGGCCGGCTCACTTTGAGATTGAGTTGGCTCAGTTGGGAACTGGGTCGGCTCAGTCCAGGACTGGGTCGGCTAGGTCTCAGAGGAAAATCTAGATAAAGAGCAATATTTTTGGGCTATTGGTATGGTACACAACTGGGTCGGCACAGTCTAAGACTGAGTCGATCCAGTTGTAGGTTAGCCGGCTCAGTCTGGAACTAGGTCAGCTCAGTATTCGCAGGTTATTATTTTGTATACGTGAATTGTTTGGAGTTGGAGAGTTTTTCTATGAGCTTGGGCTTGACCCTTTATAAAGTATATATACTAAAAATAGGTCAAGATTATAAGAGTCCTGAAATATAATGAATAAAAGTTCTTTTCTTTCGAAAATCTTTTCTTCTCTTTTTTTCTATTTCTTGATTTATTTGATCGTGCTTCCGCAGAGATCTCTAAGAAATACTTTCTTATTGCTTGGCTAATTATCGGTGGCTACGCCGATCTATGTGGAAAGAGAGTATATTTCCAACATGTTCTATGAAAAATTCAAGTAAAAATTTATTTTAAATAATAAGTTATGGAAGAACCTTTTCTAGGTCAAATTTCTAGACAAGGCAGGACCATATATGGCAAGTTGTTGGGGCACCCAACACTTGGGCGCCCCCTCCTTATCCCATGCCATGGACCACCATAGAAGAGTGCACAAAAACCCTCTTTTTATTATGGAAATCATAAAATAAATCAGAATGGGGTGGCACACAAGGGAAGAGTCAATGTTTGTTGGGATTCTATCATATAGAGTCCAATACCACAACAACTTTCCATCTATTGACTTGGTCCTTAACTAATTCCCAAATACATAGGAGAGGAAGAGAAGGGCATGCATGAGAGGGCCTGGGGAGAGGATTTTCCCCATGAAAAAATCCTAAAAAATAGGAGTGGGGGGGGGGGGCTAAGGTGGCGCAAGGAGGGAAAGTCCTAGTCATACTAGGACTTCCAATTTGACTTGGTCAAACAAACTCTTTTAACCAAATTAAATCAGATTTATTTTAACCTAATTAGAATAGGTCCTAGTCCAACAAAGACCTTAATTAAATTAAATTAAATTAAATTAAATTTTTATTTAATTTGTAATTAAATTAGAGATTGGGTTGATACAAGTTCTAGTCTCACTAGGACTTCTAATTTGACTTGATCCAACTTAATCTTTAGACCAAATAAAATTAGAATTTAATCAACTCAATTAAAATAGGTCTTAATTCAATTGAAAATCTAATTAAATTAGATTTAATTTTAATTTAATTTTTAATCAGATTAAAAATTGGGTTGATCCAAGTCCTAATTGAACTAGGACTAGTTCTTCCTTGCACTTGGCTTACCCAATAAGCCAATTGGACTTGATCCAATCTAGTCCAAACTAAATCTAATTAAATCATATTTAATTAGACTTAATTTTAGTCCTCGATTTTAATCAAATTAAGCCTAATAGCAATCAAATTGCTAATCGATCCTCCTTCAATACCTATGCTAGGTTAAACATCAATCGTATTGATCGTTTAATCCTAGAATGATTCTAAATCACTGATCAACCATTCAATCAGATCGTGAACTCTAATATGTGTAACCTCATAGGTCCAAACTTAAGTGGGTAGCATAGGAATAGATTTTTATACCAATCAAAGTAACCATCTAGCAATGGTACCCAACGGTCGGATAGGTCGAATGTGTAGAATAACATCCTTAGAACCCATGCGGATATAGTTTCCATATAATTCATCCTCTTGAGCAAAATACTCGTAGGATACCTCAGAGTTTAACTATCAACTTTGATCAGGTTGTACACATTGTATTTCAAAATATCAAATCCATCTGATGGATTATCCTGGCCAGGGTTTTGCTATATTGAAATACAGTGATACATTCTTTTCCAACTCTTGGAGTGGTCAATTTCATCTTGATTATACACCGACATTGTAAGTACTTGACTGTGCCCAGAACCCTTCCATTACTAAATTAGAAATTTAGTTAGTTTGATACCAAAGCACAGTGAGTTGCTTGCAAGTCACTGAGGTGATCTTAGGTCTAAAGGACACTTATACCTATATCCTATTAGAGACATTCTCGACAGCAGAATGCTCTAGAGTTGGTCACGTTCAATGATGATGTATCCATACATCTTACCTGTATGCCATACCAGTATCTCCACACTCCTTTATTAAGAGGATAACCAACTTATATGGCATACAGCGACCTATGCTTAATAGACGCTGTCGTCCTAATTAACAGCCTATTATTTGGTCGTGAACAAATTTAAAGACTAATCGATAAATTTTCTCTTTATCGAATCTAAATAGTCCTAAGAACTTTATCATAATAATGGAGTTCGTTAGAAGATGAATACTTTATGATGAAAAGATGCCAAAAATATATTTTATTCATTAATGAATCAATTATAGATACAATATAGCTCAACCATCAATAGATTGACGATTGGCTTTGGGATATATTGTTCAACAACTCCCACTTGTCCTAAAGCCATTCGGCACAGTATGTAATATCCATCTTCTACTTATGGTTATTGAACTCCTTTATCATTAGGGCTTTAGTGAGGGGATCGATCAGATTCTCCTTTCGTTGATCTTCTGAAGGTTGACGTCACCTCGTCCAGGATCTTCTAGATCAGGTGGAAGCGATGCAGAATGTGCTTCATCTGCTGGTGTACCTTCAGTTATTTTGTCTGAGCAATGGCACTAGTGCTGTCGCAATAGAGTAGGATCGGACCATCAAGGAAGGGTGCTACTCCGAGCTTGATGATAAACTTTCTCAGCCACACAGCTTTTTTTGCAGCATCTGATGCTGCCATGTACTCTGCTTCACAAACAGAGTCTGCCACAATATGCTGTTTGAAACTCTTCTAGCAGATGGCTCCATCATTTAGAGTAAAAATATATCCTGACACGCTTCTACTATCATCATGGTTAGATTGAAAGCTGGAGTCTATAAATCCCATAAGTTTCAGATTTGACTCACCATAAACCAACAATTAGTCCTTAGTATTTCTTAAATACTTAAGTATGGCTATAACCACTTTTCAGTAGTTTTTTCCAGGATCATATTGGTATCTACTCACTACTCTTAGTGAGTATGCCATATCTGATCTTGTACATATCATGGCATACATGATAGATTCCACTATCGAAGCATATGAGACTCTACTCATACGCTCTCTCTCTTTAGGAGTTATCGAACAATCCTTCTTAGAGAGAGAAATTTCATGGTCTATCGAAAGATAGCCCTTTTTGAAATTCTCCATGCTGAATCTCTTCAGTACAGTATCTATGTATATGGACTGAGATAACCCAAGCATCCTCTTAGATCTATCTCTATAGATCTTCATCCCTAGGACGTAGGATGCTTCTCCAAAGTTCTTCATAGAGAACTATGATGACAATCAGACTTTTATTCTCTAGAGTGTGGGGATGTCATTCCCGATTAAGAGAATGTCATCCACGTACAAGACAAGGAATACTATTGCTAGACCATTTTTTCATTTGTAAATGTAGGGCTCTTCTCCATTCTTAATGAAGCCATACATTTTGATCATCTTATCAAAATGCATGTTCCATCTCTGAGATGCTTGCTTCAATCCATAAATGGATCTCTGAAGCCTGCACACCTTGGACTCATCTATGGATGTGAATTCCTCAGGTTGTATCATACACACCTCTTCAGTTAGCTCTTCATTTAGAAAAGTTGCTTTTACATCCATCTGCCAGATCTCATAGTCCAGATGGGTAGCTATTGCAAGCATTATCTGAATGGATTTGAGCATTGCCATAGGAAAGAACGTCTTATCATAGTCAATACCATGATGTTGATGATACCCTTTGGCAATTAGATGGACTTTATAAGTCTTCACCTTTCCATCTGCACCTCTTTTTCTTTTGAAGACCCATTTATACTAATGGGTTTAACCCTTTCGGATAGGTCAACTAATATCCACACATCATTAACCTTCATGGACTCCATTTTAAATTTCATGACCTCAAGCCATCTCTCAGAATCAGGTCTCTGCATAGCATCCATGTAGGTGATCGAATCCTCATCATTCATATCGAGTTCGATGGGATCACCATCTCGGACCACGAAATCATAGTATCTATCCGACTGATACGGTACTCTACCAGATCACCTTAATGGTGTAGGCACATTAGGCTCTAGATTTGATCTAATCAAATCCAATTCTAGTTCAGCTATAGGTGTCAATTTTTCTACCTATTGAACTTCCTCAAGTTTAACCTTAGAGGCAACAGTTTCTTCACCAAAGAACTCCTTTTCCAAAAAGATTGCATTAAAGTGATGAACATCTTTTATTCTTCAGCATGGTAGAAATAGTAACCCTTACTTTCTTTGAGATACTCTATAAACACACACTTATCATATCGGGGTCCAAGCTTATCTGTATGCAAACGTTTGACATAGGCCGGACAACCCCAAACCCACAGGTGTGAGAGTGTGGGCCTACGCTTAGTCCATATCTCATATGGAGTCTTTGCGATAGATTTACTTGGTATATTATTTAATATATAACATGCAATCTCAAAAGCATAACCCCAAAATAAAATAGGTAGATTAGCAAAACCCATCATGGATCGAATCATGTCCAACAAGGTTCGATTTCTTCTTTCTGATACATCATTATGTTTTGGTATCCTAGGAAGAGTCCACTATAAGAGAATCCTATTCTCTCCTAGATATATCAAGAACTCACTAGATAGATATTCATCTTCTCCATTCGATTGAAGAGTTTTAATATTCTTCCTAATTTATTTTTCTACTTTACTTTGGAATCTTTTGAATATTTCAAATGAATCCGACTTATGTTTCATCAGATAAATATATCCATACCTGGACAGATCATCTGTGAAAGTTATAAAGTAGAAATATCTATCTCTAGCATCTGTGCTCATTGGTCCACATACATCAGTATGTACTAGACCTAAGAGCTCAGTAGCTCTTTCACCCTTTTCAGTAAAAGGTGACTTGGTCATTTCTTCAAGAAGATAGGACTCATAGGTCGGAAGTGATTCACAATCACTAACTTCGAGGATTTCCTCTTGGGTCAACCTATTTATTCTGTTCTTGTTAATGTGACCTAGCCTATAGTGCCATAGGTAGATATCAGAGACATTATCTAATCAAGAATATTTTTTAGAAGTGTACATTATACTCACAGACTGTGATAAAATATAAATACCATTTTTTTATTATCCTTGCATTATTGTAACATCATTCATAATGATATCAAAATAATCTCTTTTTATAGATAAATGATAACCATCCTAGGTCAAAAGGCTAATAGAGATTATATTCATTAGAAAGAAAGGATAATAATGACATTCATTTAAAAAAATGATATTAGTATTGAGAATAAGTTGAACTATTTTCATGGCTAGAACCGAAATAGGCCTTCCATCTCCAACATTCAAAAATTAATTATTATTCTCAAATCTTCTACTAATTTGAAGTCCTTGTAATGTATTGCAAATATGAACTGGACTTTCGGTATCCAATACCCAAGTAGAAGTATCATAAATAGAGAAATTATAAGATGTTATCATATAACATCCTTGGTCAGCAACTACTTGCTCAACTCTCTTATTCAGCCTATTGGGGTCATGAAAATCATGATACTGAGGCAGTTCCTCTTCTAATATCTCTGCTTCTTACAATGAAAGCACTCTGTCTGATTTAGATTATTCTTGGACCTTATATTTAAATTGTGCATAGAGGCCCCAGCACAAACCACTTCGTACTGCTGAACAATATTCAACTTTCGATACTTATTATTAAAGTTGGATCCCATAAGTTAATCACTATCTAACAGTGAATGAAATAACTATGGTTAGGGTTTAACTGTATAAAGAAGAATCAAAAGTCTAATTAGTAATTGATTCATTAAATCTAAAGATTTGGACTTTAATCAAAAGATTTCTTCCACTATTTTATTCGAATTGGTAATCTCTACCTCCAATTCGAGGAATTATCCTAATTTCTTAGTGGATACTAGAATCCATATAGACTGCACACAAGCCCAACTATGATTGGTCAACCTATGTACATCTAAGGATAGGTTCATAACCAATTATTTTTTTAAATAATTTTTAATAATTTAATTTTATCCCAGGTATCTTTTCAGTAGGCTAGGATCTCCACTGAAAGTTTCGGTTAGGTCCAACCATTAACATGATCATACTTGGTCCATCTAACTAATGAATAATTAAGTCCGACTATGGTTGGTTAGTCTAACCATCATTTAGAGAGATGCGGCCAAGAAATCATATTATAAATGATAATTTCATTAGCGGATAAGCACCAAGCCTGTGGGCCTCCAATGATTATCCAACTAATGAACCCATTATCATCCACTTAATGGGAGGCTATGATCTAGTTATCACCATAACTATTTTATTTTAAGAACTTAAGAATTTTAGAGGATTTAATTAATTTAATTTAGAGAAAAGGTCAGATTAACCAGCTTACCTTGGTCCTCCTACTAGCTTCCCAAAGTCAGCTTAAGGGAGACCATTAATAGGCTGGTCTAGGAGCATCTAAATCAGTCACACTGATTTACCTAGCTAACATAGGTCAACTAAAATTATCAAGTGATCAGATCAAAACTTAATCTCACCAAAAAGGTCAGGTAAGTGAGATCGATGGGAGGGTCTGCCAAAGCTTGCCTTAGATACCATCAGAAATGGTCAAATAAGTGGGCTACCAAATAGAAACCATCGATCGTATGTGCCAAACTTACCTTAGACACCAATCGATTCAATTAGTATTGATTAGATCAACCTAACAGTTCGAGCTAGACCACTTAGCCAAGAATCAAGTCCATTTGGTTCTTGTTAAAGACATGGACTTGACCAACTACAACTATTATAATTGATTTAGAGAATCCTTGACCTAATCTAAGACAATAATTGATTAGATTTAGTCAATTCTCTAATTAAGTCCATTCTTTAATCTAACCTTAGGTCCAACCCAATTAATGAACTTAATCCTCACTAACCCATTAATCCAATTTATTATGATTCATGTCATAGGATCTTTAATTTACAATCCTAGAACCTAATCAAACAACTTCTTAATTTTTAATTAAGTTTTAGATTGAGGGTTGGGGTTTGGCTTTTCAAAAATAATTTTTATATTTGTAAAATATTTTTATAACAAGATTCTATCAACCAAGTTGCATGCTTAATTTATAATCAATATGCAAGTAAAATAAACATGAAACTACTTTAAATCTAATCTAAAAAGATTGATGTATTTGAAATAGTTTTAACACCAATCAATCATAAATCAACTTAGATCAAATCTAACATATTTATGATGATTAAAATTAGATTAAAATATTTTTAATCAGATCATAAAATTTTATAGATTTAATTTAAAATTTTATGATCAATATTTTAAATCAGCACGTACTAGGATAACTTTTTCACTATAAGGGATAAACCTTACAGTAGGACAATCTTATGGCAGTCCATATAATCTAAAAAATTTATTTTAAGATCTAAAACTATTTTAAATCTATTAAATTATAAATAAAATTAGATTAAATCTAATAAATTTATGATTAGAAGTAGATCATCATGAACTAAGATAACCTTTTCACTATAAGGGGTAAACCTTATAGTAGGACAACCTTATAGTAGTTCGTGAGATCTGAATTTTTAATTTTAGATTTAATAATTAGATTAGAAATTAAATCTAATCTAAGAAATAATCTAAACATGCTCAAGAAATTATGTAATAAAAACCTAGGCTCTGATACCAATTGTAGGAACCAGATCTAGGGTTTTACGGATAGATCTTGAAACCTTTTTAGGATCAGACAGCGGAAGACTTAAATAAATTAAATATTTATTTAAATAAATATATAAATATTTAGATCTTGAATCTATTACATGATCAAAGAATGATATTAAATCAAAAATTAAAAACATAAAGGAGAAGGATAGGTTGATCACATCAACCTAGATCTACACTACATCTAATGCTAGTATGAAATCAATAGATCAGATCTATTATCTATGCAAGTTAGATATTCTAATTTATTGATCTAGGATTTAGCATGAAGTCATGAGCTGCACATATGTCCAACCTCTAGGAGTCATCCATACGAACCCACGAGCACGATCAAAAATCTTGATGCAGAAAATCAACACAGTATGCTAGTACTATGCCGATCTTTCTTCGATGGTCAATCAGATGCCTCCTTCTTCTGAATTTGGACTCTTCCAAAGAAAAGAAATAATAGAGGAGATTTCAAATATGATACACTCTCAAAAAACTCAAAGAACGAGGAAGAAAAGAGGTAAACACAGCAACCATAGAAGAAGACCCTCTTCTTCTTCTCTTTGCTCTCACCTACACACCTAGTTTTGTGTCTAATGAATCTCAACGCCCAATAATCATTTCCTTCTAATTTTCACACATCCAAATTTTCTCTCAAAGGTCTATGTTTCATGAAAAATTGAAGTGAAAATTTATTTTAAATAAAAAGTTATAGAAGAGCCTTGTCTAGGTCAAATTTTTAGACAAGACAGGATCATATATGGCAAGTTGTTGGGGCGCCTAACACTTGGGTGCCCCCTCCTCATCCCATGCCATGGATGACCACAAAATAGCACACAAAAACCCTCTTTTTACTATGGAAATCATAAAAGAAATCAGGGTTGGGTGGCACACAAGGGAAGAGTCAATATTTGTTGGGATTCTATCATATAGAGTCCAATACCATAATAACTTTCCATCTATTGACTTGGTCATTAATTAATTTTGAAATAAATAGGAGAGGAAGGGAAGGACATGTGTGAGAGGGACTGTGGATAGGATTTTTCATGAAAAAAATCCTAAAAAATAGGAGTGGGGGAGCGTTGGGGCTAAGGTGGCACAAGGTGGGAAGTCATAGTCATACTAGGACTTCCAATTTGACTTGGTCAAACAAAATCTTTTAACCAAATTAAATTAGATTTATTTCAACCTAATTAAAATAAGTCTTAGTCCAACCAAGATCTTAATTAAATTAAATTTAATTTTTATTTAATTTCTAATTAAATTAGAGATTGGGTTGATACAAGTCCTAGTCTCACTAGGACTTTCAATTTGACTTGGTCCAACTTGATCTTTAGACCAAATAAAATTAGAATTTATTTAACCTAATTAAAATAGGTCTTAATATAATTAAGAATCTAATTAAATTAGATTAAATTAAATTTAATTTTAATTTAATTTTTAATCAGATTAGAAATTGGGTTGACCCAAGTCCTAATTGAACTAGGACTAGTTCTTCCTTGCACTTGGCTTATCCAATAAGCCAATTGGACTTGATCCAATCAAGTCTAAACTAAATCTAATTAAATTATATTTAATTAAACTTAATTTTAGCCCTCTGACTTAATCAAATTAAGCTAAATAGCAATCAAATTGCTAATCGATCCTCCTATAATACTTGCACTAGGTTAAACATCAATCGTATTGATCGTTTAATCCTAAAACGATTCTAAATCGCTGATCAACCATCCGATCGGATCATAAACTCTAATATGTGTGATCTCATAGGTTCAAAATATCAAATCTATCTGATGGATTACCCTAGTTAAGGTTTTGCTATATTGAAATATAGTGATACATTCTTCTCCAACTCTTAGAGTGGTCAATTCCATCTTGATTATACATTAAATTTGTACGTACTTGACTATGCCCAGAAGCCTTTCATTACTGAATTAAAAATTTAGTTAGTTCAGTACCAAAGCATAGTGAGTTGCTTGCAAGTCACTAAAGTGATCTCAGGTCTAAGAGATACTTATGCCTATATCTCATCAAAGACATTCTCGACAGTAGAATGCTCTGAAGTTGGTCACAATCAATGATGATGTACCCATACATCTCATCTATATATCATACCAGTATTTTCATACTCCTTGATTAAGAGGACAACCAACCTATATGGCATACAGCGACCTATGCTCGATAGATGCTATCGTTCTAATTAACAGTCTATGATTTGGTCATGAACAAATTTAAGGACTAATCGATAAATTCTCTCTTTATCGAATCTAAATAGTCCTAAGAACTTCATCACAATAATAGAGTTCGTTAGAAGATGAATACTTTATGATGAAAAGATGCCAAAAATATATTTTATTCATTAATGAATCAATTACAGATATAATGTAGCTCAATCATTAATAGGCTGATAATTAATTTTGGAACATATTTTTCAATAGTTTTCTACCCATAGAGAACATCACAGGTTCCTTTAGATCTGTGTTAAAGATCAAGGGCTTTCGTAACATGGTATCGATGCTTATGATGTCAAGGATGATTAGCGTTCGAGCGATATCATGGGTCTATAATTTGGTATCAGAGCTAGGTTATTCCTGGGATATTATGGACGGCAATATGGTATTACAGCCTGATGGTGCATGGAAAGAGCCAGATTTCAGAGCCTGATGGTGTGTGGAAAGAGCCAGGTTTCAGAGCCTGATGGTGCATGGAAGGAGCCAGGTTTCAGAGCTTGATGGTGCATGAAAATAAAGAAAAAGTCATATAAGGTAAAATCAGAAATCTGCATAAGGATTCCATGGTATGTCTCAAATCTACCTTGTTGTTGCTATGATTTGGCCAACCAGGAGCAGCGAGTTGAAGATGGAGGTTGAGAGGATTAACGAGAAAGAATTTTTCCATGGTGGAAGGATTGGGTGCATAATTTGTTGACCGATCTTGGTGGAAAGGCCGGGATGTATGATAGTTATGTGATAGGTAGGGAGCGCTGGAGTGCTACAGTAGCATTTTCCTGAAGATGCAAAGCTGAGAGAGGCTCGATGATGCAGTAGCCAAAGAAGGTATCTCAGCAGAGAGCATTAGAATTCTCTAGAAAGATGGATAGTGTGGGATTGTTGAAGAGAGGTTTCCCAAGGGGTAATGATCGAAAAAAGGCTGAAGAAGTGACTATACATCCTTCGGTGATGGAAAGACGGGGAAGTAGTTGGAGATGTATTCAGCGGTTTGACTAGAGCATGGATTTATAGAGCCTTAGGGATGATGGAGATGGATGATCCATGAAGGTCCAGTAGGTTAGGATTGGATGGCTGTAGAGCAGCATAGAGATGAGTTAGGGAGTGCTACCCTAGAGGCATAGGAGCTGAGAGAGACTCAGCAGTGCAGCAACCGAGGAGTGTATCTTAGCAGAGGATGTTAAGGGCATCTCAAGAAGATCGGGTGCAGGTCTCAAAGAGATCCAGGAGGTCTCAGGGAGTGCCAGGAGGTCTCTAGTAGTCAAGAGTATTATGGATTAGATTTCTTCTACAGGAGCACTAGGGAGAGTCACGGTTCAGGTGGAGGATGGTTTTCTGGATGCAACTGAAGTGATGGCTGGTGTAGAGGCAGAAGAGGAGGACTAGGGTGGAATTTTCTAGGGTTCAGTTGTTGGATTCAAAAGAGTTGGATGAGCTCTTTGGTTTTGGAGGTGCCTGCGGGTTGTGGAGGTATCCGAGACAGCTTTGAAGAGGGCCGCAGAGTGCGGAGGATTCAAAAGGGCAGCGACAGCGTTCGAGGTGTAGTGGTGGGCTCAGCAGTACAATGTTGAGTGTTTGTCCTCGAGGGACTCAATGATAGAGTCAACTTCTACGGCATCAAGTGGACTTTGGATATAGAAGGAGCTATGCAGTGGTGGCTTCACAAGTGGAGAAAAAATTTGGCATAAATTTAGTGTGCCGATGATGCACAATTTCAGGTGGAGAGGCATGTGCAAGTGGACAGGTGTAGCTCTGAGGAGATCGTATCAGGTGGTACAGCATGTGCTGGTGCAGAAATGCTGTAGGTTCTCTAGAAAAGTTCCAAGAAAGTGATGCAGCTGCTAAGCAGAAGGGATTCTATAATTTTAGGATGGTGCTAAGAAGTAAGCACAGATCTTTAGCAGTAGAGGCGATCATCCTAAAGGCCTCAAAAGTACATAATAGTTGAAGAGGATTGACGGAGATGATGTTTGCATAGGTACTATCGAGTGCGCAGGGATAGTATGATCATGTAGGAGGGCATTGTCGAGGAATTTGCCAAGGCTTGGGGCACTAAGGTGGAGATTGTGAGGATTTATGGTGCTCCCAAGCCTTGGGAGGCCACGGGAGGAGTCACGGTTATGGCTCTAGAGATTTCAGGGGCTTGGTTGGTGCTTCGGAGATCTAGAACATAAGGTAAAGTAAGAAACCAAAAGTCGAAGAATCAAGACTACAGAAAGAAGATTTTTTATAGGTTAGCTAGCTTAGTCCAAAACTGGATCGGCTAAGTCTCAGAGTATAAGCAAAATATAGAGCTGAGCATTTGGAACTACAGGCATGGCATAGGACTGGGCTGGCTTAGTTTCAGACTGAGCCGATCTATGGAACTTAGCCGGCTCAGTGCTGAGACTGAGCCGGCTTGGTGTGCGGGCAGAGTTAGCGAGGGTCTATTTTAGGATAGGGTCTGGGTTGATCCTAGGGCCTTAAGGATTGGTTCAAAAGATCTTAAAGGGGCTAACTCATGTATGGGTTGGGTCTAGATCCAAAGGATGAGAGCATAGGAGACATAGGTGTATATGGGCTCGATGAGTGCTTTTATGTATTAGATTAGCCAGGAGAGTTTTTGGTCAGACCTAATGGCTATGTATAAATATATAGATTGTATTAGGATTTTGAAGTGAGGAATCAACACAGATCTTTTCTTCCTTAATTCTCTCTTCTTCTCTTATTTCTAGAGTTGCTGCCCCAGGGTTCTTGAAGAAGCCCTAGAGAAGGGAGCGTCTCCCTCAAGCCCAAGGAGGGAGGCACCCCATCATAGATCCAGGTAGAGAGTCATGGTTTGCTGCCCATAGAGAACATCACAGGTTCCTTCAGGTCCGTGCTAAAGATCAGGGGCTTCCGCAATATGGTATCGATGCCTGTGATATCAAGGATGATTAGCATTAAAGTGATATCATGGGTCTACAATTTGGTATCAGAGATAGGTGATTTCTAGAATGTTGTGAATGGCAATAGATGTGTCTTGAGTATACAATATGGAGATACCAGAGTGAGAGTATAGGTACTTATTAGAGAACGAGGGCATTGAGCGTGACCACCTCAAGTAGTCATAAGGAAGTCTACCTTCTCATCAATGACTAACTCGATGCTGCAGTGGTGTATATGGTTCTTTGATTTGAGGTGCATTGATAGTTTATCTTGAGGGTGTTATAATTTGACTACACATAACTCAATCTCCTAGCCATTCAGAATTCTGAGGTGTATGTTGTCTATAGCATGTTCATTGTAGGAATTGGATTGCACCAATAAGGAGATCTATCTACCTCAATAGATGAGAACTAGCCCTATGATAATCATGACATTGAGTCCTTAAGCCCATGGCCATGATAGAGTGAAGATAATAGAAAGATTTTCTATTAGGGTTTCACATTGGACTTGAATCGATTGATTAATTCATATGACGGACATTGGGTTTGATGAGTTTATCTTAACCCTAATCCTGTCGGGGATCAAGATAGAAAAACCCAATCACACAGGTAACTGCATCGAGAGGTTCACTTTTAATTTTGATGGATTGCCACCATATACTGCTAGGTGTCGCTACTGGATTTTGAGAGCAACTAGAATGATTTTGATGATCAATCATTCTAATTGTATGAATCAGAAAAGTTTTGGTCCATCGAAAGGTGTTTCGATGATGGAGATGATGGAGATTGTGACATATCTCATTACCATACAGAATTGAGCCTAACTAATTTACACAAACAAGAGTTTGAATTTGGATGTCATCACTTGAGCTAACCCAGTTTGATTGATTTGGATTAGATCAAATCAAGTTCAAGGTAATCGTGCTAGCACACGATTGAGCTTGACTTTCTCCTTCTAAAATCTTTCTGATTCATCACAACCAAGTCAAATTTGATTTGACTCATTCTTTTATTTTGAATGGATTTATTTTTATCTGACTGGAATAAGTCTAGGTCAGATTAATTATAGAAATTAAATCCATTCATAGTCAAATTGGACTAGGGTCAAAAGTGGACCTATTTGAGAGAATTGAGGGTCACCTGATCAGATGCTTCTAAAAAATTTTTTAAAAATTATTTTGATCTGATTTTTAGTATGTGATAGAGCATGAATTATACATTGGGTGTACCAAATTTTATGATTTTTGGAGGTGTCTAGATTGAGTTATGATAGAGTTTGATTCGGATCAAGCTCTTGAGGGAGGAGTCCTAGGCGTAGTGGCTTCCTTATCTACTCATGCCGCCACCTTTTAGATTAATTTTTGGCATAAAAAATAGATGGAATTTGGATATTTTTGTGGAGATCAGGTCTAGGAGTCCCAATGGTCGAAAAAAAGAGGATTTTGGTCAAAGAGGGACTCTAACTTGGCACTATGCTTTTGTATAAGAACCCTTGCCAAAGCTCTTCACGTAGAAATATTTTTCATGCCCAAAGGCTGCCATTCTAGATATCCCACACCTCCTCTATCCTCTCTCTCCCTCTCTTCTATATGCCTAAAAAATTAGGCACAAATCTAAGAAGAAGATCCAATCAAATTTATGAAGAATTCAGCATCTATGCGATGGTGTTCGTGAGATGGACACGCTGCCTTCAAAAATTTTCTGAAGAACTTCTAGATCTGATCTTTAGAGAAAAGATTTATGAGGAGAGAATGTCTAGATCCTTTTTGAATGGATACCAGTAGAGGCCAGGTGCATGCATGGCTCCTTCCAGAACCTCAAAAAATATTAGGATCATCGTAGGATAATCAGATTATCAAAACAAGGTATAAAATTAAATCTAATTTAATTTTTATTTTAATTTTTAATATTAGATCACTATGATCAGATTTGAGAACTCTTAGATCTAATCAAATTATTTAGAACTTTTTTAGAAAAATTCATCTCAAATCTGATCAGATCTGCACGATCCTGCGGTGGAAAATAGGATTTTTTCTTTAGTTAAGATCTAAATAGTAGATCTTAATACCAAGTTTATCTTTCTGCATCATTTAATTTTTATTTTTTATTTATAATTTTTTAACTTTAATTTTTTTAAAAAATCTTTTTTTATAAAAATTAAAGATTTTAAATTAAAGCACTAATTTTTTCATGGATTCGACCTGACTCACTACTTTTTATGCATTTTTAAATTATTTAAGAAATTATAATTAAACTAATAAATATAGTATCTTAACAACAACATTGCATTCTATCAATTATGAGATCAATAAGAATTATTTTGATAATCAAATAATTCTTAATTAGTTGATTAGAATTATTTTAATCCATTAAAAGGAGTTTTAATGATATTATTAATGGAGATCATAATATGTCTCACTATCAGATAGAATTGAACCTATAGGATCACACACAAAATGTAATTGTGTTGCCTAGAGGTAGCTACCCAAAAGAGGGGGTGAACTAGGTTCTTATAAAATTTTGATCAAATTTTAGCTCTAAATAAATATGTACTTAACTTAATTCATCTTGATATGATTATGTAGTGTATGCAGCAAAATTAAATGTATATGAAACTATACAAGAATTATGGCTAAGCTAAATAAGTAGCAATACAAATAAAGTAAGAAGTAAAGATAAGTAAAGCAAGAAAGTAAAGAACACTGTTATAAACACTTGAAGTTTATAATGGTTCGGAGCAACCCACTCCTACGTCCACTTTCCAAGCGTTTCTTAGGATTTTTACTATAATTCTTTCTTGATTACAGTGTATTTGTTTCTTTGAGCTCACAAACAAAATCTAGTTGGGTTTCACAGGAGCACCAACCAAAATCTTATATCGTTAGTTTTTTGGGTTCACTAATAACCTAATTAGTTTTCCAGGTTCACCAACCAAAACCTATATAACATCTAATTATGGGCTTGGACTGGCCTAATTTCTAAGTTTTTTTTTCCTCAATAAAACTTATAAAGAAACAAAAATATAAGTATAAGTATCAGCATAAAATAGAAAATAAAAATTAGAACTCTTTGAAGTTCAAAGAAATTGCTGTTGAATTTCTTAAATGATGCTTCAACTTCTCTTCTTGAAGCTTGGAAGGATGTGAAAGATGATAGAGATAATTCCTCTTGAAAGCCCTCTTATTTTGAAGCTTGGTTCCTCTCTTTTCTTCTCTTTTTCTTAAGTATTTAATGGAGCTCACAATTTGAATTAATTTTTCTTTCGATTGCACTTCTTTTCATTTTAATACCTTTTAAATCTTTAATCAATGCTAGAGAATGATTAGTAGCCATTTAGAACCATTGAAGAGAATTTATTAGATATTTAATGAACTAAAAATGGGTAAAAAAACTAGCCATTATGGAAGTTTCCATCGTAGGGGTCGATCCTAGGGTCGTCCCTCGTCCCCTGGCACAAGGGTCGACCTCTATGGTAGAAAAATAGAAAAGGCCAGTTTTTGCACTTTTTGGATGGCAAGACAGTAGAAGTCGACCCATTGGTCAACCCCTGGCAAGGGGTCGACCTCAGGGTCGACTCTTTTTGTGTGTCACTCAAAAATAAGTATGCCAAGCAGCCCTTTTTAAAAGAGATCGACCTAGGGGTCAACCCTTTTTATCTAAACATATTTTTCTTTATTTTTTGACTTTCGAATCTTTCTAAATCACCTCCAAAAGTTTCAAACTCTTTTCTAATACTTTTGAGGCTTCCAAAAAATATTGTCTTAATCTTCAACTTGATTAAATGATAGCTTTGACCTTCTCCAAGCATCTTTATCAATTTAGCTTCCAAAATCTTCCAAATAGCCTCCAAAGGTTCTAAATTCTTCTCTAGTACTCTTGAGGCTTCTGAATAACATTATTTTGATCTCCAACTTGATGAAATTGAAGCTTTAGCCTTCTTCAAGCATTTTTATCAATCTAGAAATTCTTGTATGACCTAAAATACACATTTGAACTTCTCCCAAAAATAAAAATTATTAGTACTTCTCTCAAATATTTTGTAGTCATCAAAATTAATTTTTGGGACAATAATCTCCTCCTTTTTGATGATGACAAAATATTTGAGTATAAACAAAATAAGGCATACATAGAACATTGAAGTAAAATAGTGCCATTAAGAACTTTGAATTTAAATTAAGGTAATATATAAATATATTCAATTGATGTAAATTTTTAAGGCATGAGCTTTATAATATCAAGACATAATATCAATGCCTACAGGTAGATAATCATAGTATATCATTATCATAAATGATAGAGAAATAATAGTATAAATCTCACTTTCTAGAAAATGACTTAGTTTTTTAAGAAAAGAGGTTAGGGGCTACAAAAAAGAATTTGCCAATGTTCAAGCATGTATTTTTAACATCATCAATTAATAATTATTGCTTATACCAAATAATGTATTTACTCTCTCTTTTTGACATCATCAATTAAAAACTATATTTTCCTTATTTTGAATAAAATTTACTCCCTCTTTCTAATAAGAAGAAGAAGCTTAAAAGATGATTCATAATATAATTGATACTATATATGAAAAACATGTTCCATATTCATGATAAAATAAGATGCCAACTTATCGGAAGAGTCATAAGAGTCATACATTAAGTAATAGTTTTACTCAAAATACAAAAAGGTGGGACATGGAGTTTACATTACATATCAGAAGTATAAATAATTAGCTATACAAGATAAGTACTACAAACAATTATAATTGGCCAACATGTATCATGCAGTAACTGATTAAATATATGAATGCATACTTCATGAATATTCTCAATTTATCTTTAGTTCATTGCATATTTTTCATATACTCATTATACTATAATGAATCTTTCAACATCAAATTATTGAGTTATTTAAGCATCAATTCATTAAGCATATACTCAACATTCCTCTTTCCATTTTTGATAACATTAAAAAGCTTATGGAAAAGATTAAGAAAAACCATCAAAATTAATAAGATGTAAGTGTATATCAAATAAGAGATGTATTAAATTTAAAAAATAAAGTCAAATGAATCATCTCCCCTTTGAAAACTTATCTTTTAATTTAAATCATGCTTAAGACATCACTTCGCTTTAAAAAATTTACTTGAATTCAAATATCAAAGTTTAAATAAGTATAACTCTTTGATCATATTTTTAAATATGTACTTTTAAGCTTTAAAAGGAATAGAGCTTTTCAAATATTTGAACAAAGAAATCAAGCTAATATTTTTTTAATATTTATGCATCAAACAAATCATTAAAAAATATCATCAAAATCAATCAAATTTAAAAAAGTATCAAATTCAAAAAATTGTGATTTAATTTCAAGAGGATATTAAATTTGAACTTTATGGGATATTTAGTATAAAAATAAGCATGCTTGTTATTAAATTTATATTGATATCACTCTTCCCTTTTCTAAAAGATTTAAATTTAGATTTTTCATGTCAATATTAAGGGATAGAGCTTTTCAAGATATTTTAGAATATTTTATACCAAGTAAAATATGTTCGATGCTAAATTTTTATTTAATACCATCAATTTTAATTTTTAATTTAATTTTAAAATATAAAAATTTTTAAATAAGATAAGTATAACATAAAATATTTGACACCAATTTTAATATTTATTCTTTACTTTTTTTAAAAAGTTTCAATCAGTTAAACTTTGAAAGATATGTATCTAAAGAATATAAAAGATAGTATCAGAGCTAAAAATAATTTTATAAAGATCTTATATTATATAATAAAAATTTTATAAATTTATTTCTAAGAGTAAGAAGAGTCATCAATTCAATTTAACTCTAAGAATGTTAAGAATTCTTAGACAAATCAAATTATGAAATCAGTATATGAATGATACCACTTTAAGTAAGTTTTAATATTAAAAAATAATTTATTTGCCTAATACTATTTTAAATTAATAGCATTTTAAATCAAATAAATCAAATTGAATAAACATATGAAAGCATAAATTAAAAAGACTATAATGCATTTTATTAAAAATTTAAAGTCAATACTATAAAGTTCAAAATAAGATAATTTATTAAAAATTTTAGATCAAATGTTAATTAATATTTTCAATCAAATCAAATTAGAAAATATTTCTCCCCATATTTTTCATATTAATAGCTGGATTAATTTATTTTTTAACTTTCTCCCACTCATTATTTCAAAATAAGTATATTTTAAATTTAGATTATCAAATTAAAATATATTCATTCTTTAGCATTATTTCTTCTTTTTTTCTTTCAAAATTAGCATACTTAAACTTTACAATTTTTTTTACTTTCTCATTTTCTTTCAAGTTAAGTACCTTTAATTTGATACCATATTAAATTTTAATTAATACCTTTTATAACTAATTCATCTTAAATGAATTTTCTTTTTTACTTTTGCAAATAAAGGCATTTTTAATTAAATAGTCTTTTAAGATTAAATTATTTTCTTTAGTATTTTTTCTTTATTGCACATATTTAAAGTAAGTATATTGAATTTCAAACAATCAACCATCAATCAAATAATCATGACACAATATTGTTTTTAATAAAAATTTTGCTTTTATTGATTTTAAAATAGAATGTTTACAATAGGATGTCTTCAATCATGATAACATCAAAATGATCAATTGATGTAAAGCATTTTTAAAATATTCATTGATTATTAAAAATAATGACATAATTAAATCAATCAAAGTATGAATTAATAAGTCAAAAAATATATAAATGCTTGAATCAAAGATGAACAAGTCAAGCAATATAGATGATTTCATTTTAAGTTTAAAAGTTATTTCTTTCAGAACAACTCAACCAAAATCAAAATAAGATTGAGTTTAAGAAATATTTCTTTTTTATTAAAAAATATAATTTTAATAGTATATTTTTTCTCAAAATTATAGATTCAAAAAAATATATTTTTTAAATTTAGTTAAGGAATAGCTTTAACCTTCTAAAATTTGAGATAAATAGTTTATTTCAAAACTAAGAATTTAGATATATTATATAAATATTTTTTAAAAAATATACCTTCTTTTTCTTAAGTAGTATCAATCAATTTGAAGCATAAAAATATCAATCTTATAATTTATTCAAGTATAATATCAAAAATATATTCATGCAAACTAGATTATACGCAAGAATATTTTCTTCTTTTTGTCAAAAATAAAGCAATAGAATATAGGACAATAATGATCTATTTAATATCAATCATTAAAATTTTTATTGAAAAAGATGAATCAATTTAAATTTAAATTAAATTATCTTAATAAGTTAATTTGAATTGATGACAATAGATCATGTAAAATAAATCATAGAAAGATATTCTATTTAAACTTAGATCTTCTTTTTCTTAAGAAATATAATTTAATCAAGTTTAGAAAAGATAAAAAATTCTTGATTTTATCTTAAATCATATCATATAAGCTATGAAAAATTAGATTTAAGATAAAACATTCTTTTCTTTTGCCAAACAAATGCAAAAAAATTTAAGTTAAGAATAGACTGTTTGATACCAATTATAAAAATTATGATACTGATTATTTTAAAAATTAGTTCAAATGGCAAACTTCTTAATATCAAATATAAAAGATAATTCAATTATGGATATCCAATATTTTGAAGAGAAAAGGTGATATCTTTGAAAGATCTTCTCTAATTTAATACCCATTGAGTAGAAATAAATCAAGATTTTCTTAAGATATTTGATACCACTTTAAGATTGAAGAAAAACTAATTTTTAAATTCATTGCTTGAAAATAATATGAACAAAATATAAAAGCATATTTAAAATTTAATTTGATACCAAGTGTGAAAGGTATTCTTCAAGTTGGGGGATAAACTCAATTGAGGTTAAAATGAGAGGAATCTAGATATTGGCTCTATTTGTTGATCTAACTATAGGATTTTAAATCATTAGGGGTAAATCTAAAATATAATGTAACTTAACACATCAAGCATTTTGAGTTTTATGATTGATATCTTGTCTCTAAGTACTTATTTTATGCTAATTTTTAATAAAATTTTAATAATTTAGTATTTTATGGGAGAATGTCAAATTTAGTTTTACTTGTATGTTCAGCAATTCAAAAACATGCATATCCAATTAAGCATCTTTTAATTTAAGTTTATCAATTATAAAATTGATATGGAAAAGTTATTATATCATGCTGAATTTTAAGATAATTTTAATTTATATCATAATATGATACTTAGAGGAGAGCATATTGACCTATTAAAATTAAAGTATTTAAATCATCAAAATCAATCCATCACACTAGTCTTACTAATATATAAAAAAAATTTCAAGCAAATAAATATAACATGAAACCATATTAAAGTCAATAGTTTCAATCAAAATAACTTTAATAGTTGTTGATGGTATGATGTGAGAAGGGTTTAGATTTTACCAACATCATCGCCCATCCAAGTTTATTCCCAAGGCGTCCAACCACAAGAATTTTTTTACTTTATTTTATTGGATTCCTGGTGTACCTGCAAAATTATTTACTAGTTTTTGGTATCTAAATCATCTTAGATCGATGGAGGTTAGAGCTCATGGTTCCTTTTGAAACTCAAATTTATTTGATAGAAATTTGACTATTTCTTTTAATGTTGTATTTAGAAATTTTGTGAACAACTTTATTACATTTAAAATACTTGATTGAAGAATTTTCAAATGAAGCTTTTGTTGATATATTTTTGATAAATTTTTATTTTTTAATAAATTATAGCCAATTTCATCTTTATCAAAAATAGTCCTTTCATTGTTTAATATAGCTTGAAGCTTTTGAGATCTAATTATAAACTTTTCAATTATGGACTTTAAGCTTTGAATCTCTTTTTTTAGTTTGATATTTTCTTCCAAAATAGATTTTTCATATTTACTCTTTTCTTTAGCAAAAAATCTTAGTTTATTAAGTTCTTCTTTCAACTTAAGATTTTCTTCAATCATAGATTTTTTAGATTTTGAAAATCTTTTTTTTCTTAACTAAGAAATTTTTAGATTTAACTATATTCTCCTTTTTCTTAGTTAGAGTTTTAATTTATTCCAAGAAATCTTTCTTTTCTTTGATCATATTTTTCATATTTTTCAATAGATCTTTCTTTTCACTCAAAACTTTAACTTTCTCTTCGGTCATCCATTAACTTATTGAACTCTTCATATAATTCATTAAAAATAAATTCATAGGAGTGTTCATGGTATACCTCATCATTTTGAGCCATAAGACAACAACTTACTATACATTTCTTCTCTTTCTCATTCTCTTCTTTGCCTTGCTCTTCCTTAATCATTATTCTCTTTCTTTTTTATTTCTTCTTCTTTTTCTTCTTTTCATTTTTATGGGCCATGAGATATAAGTTGGGGTGAGCTTTCTTTTTTTCATGAGAGCTTGATTCTTCTTTTTGATTTGCTCTCCCATAAGTCATTTTTAATTTCTTCCATTTTTAATTTGCTGAAATACATAAAGAAATTTCATCAAACATATTTAAGTCCAAAGAGCAATAAAGTATATTCATGGCCTTAGCATTTAGTTGGGTTATTTCTTCATCAACAATCAATACATTGTGTGTGTGGAGGCCATTGACAATAATCTTCCACAAATTATAGTCATGTGCTTATATGAAGATTTTTATCCTAGCTTTTCAATAAGTAAAATTTGAGCCATCAAATAGTGGAATCGATCAATGGAATGGCCTTCATTAAAAAAAAATTATTTTAGATTGCTAAGATCTTTGGCTCTTGATGGTTAGGTCAATAATTAATAACAGAATACCTATTTTGATACCACTTGTTGCCCAAAGGTAGCAACCCAGGATTCTTATAAAATTTTGATCAAATTTTAGCTCTAAATAAATATTTACTTAATTTAGATTGATATGATTATGTAGTGTATGCAGCAAAATCAAATGTATATGAAACTATATAAGAATTATGGCTAAGCTAAACAAATAGTAATACAAATAAAGCAAGAAGTAAAGACAAGTAAAGCAAGAAACTGAAGAACACAGTCAGAAACACTCAAAGTTTATAGTCGTTCGGAGCAATCCGTTCCTATATCTACTTTCCAAGCTTTTCTTGAGATTTTTACTACAATCCTTTCTTGATTATAGTGTGTTTATTTTTCTGGGCTCATAAATAAATCTAGTTGGATTTTTACAGGAGCACCAACCAAAATCTTATACCATTAGTTTTTTGGGTTCACTATCAACCTAGTTGATTTTTTAGGCTCACCAACTAAAATCTATACAACGTCGAATTATGAGCTTGGACCGACCTAATTTTTAAGTTTCTTTTTTTCAAAGAAACTTATAAAGAAATAAAAATATAAGTATAAGTTTCAGCGTAAAATAGAAAACATAAATTAGAACTCTTTGAAGCTCAAAGAAGTTGCTGTTGGATTACTTAAATGATGTTTCAACTTCTCTTCTTAATTCTTGAGAGGATGTAGAAGATGATGGAGATAGTTTCTCTTGAAAGCCCTCTGATTTTGAAGCTTGGTTCCTCTTTTTTTTTCTCTTTTTCTTAGGTATTCAATGAAGCTCACAATTTGAATTAATTTTTCTTTCAATTGCACTTCTCTTCCTTTTGAATGCCATTCAAACTTTTAATCAATGTTAGAGAATGATTAGTAGCCATTTAGAGCCATTAGAGAGCATTTATTAGATATTTAATACACTAAAAATGGATAGAAAAACTAATCGTTATGGAAGTTTTTGTCATAGGGGTCGATCCTAGGATCGTCCCCTGGCATTGGGGTCGACTATGGTTGGGGTCAACCCCGAGGTTGTCCTTTATGGTAGAAAAATAGAAAAGATTAGTTTCTATATTTTTTGGATGGCAGAACAATAGAGGTCAACCCATGGGTCAGCCCCTGACAAGGGGTCGACCCTAAAGTTGACCCTTTTTATGTGCCACTCAAAAACAAGTATGCTGAGCAGCCCTTTTTAAAGGGGATCAACCTAGAGATCGATCCTGTTTACCCAAACATGTTTCTCTTTATTTTTTGACTTTTGAATCTTTCCAAATTATTTTCAAAAGTTTCAAACTCTTCTCTAATGCTTTTGAGGCTTCCAAAAAATATTTTCTTGATCTTCAACTTGATGAAATGAGAGCTTTGATCTTCTTAAAGAATCTTTATCAATTTTGTAGGATTTGGTGTGGTGCTCCTAAGCCTTAGGAGGCCACGAGAGGAGCCAAGGTGTTGGCTCTGGGAGACTAGGATGGGTGTGAGTCCTAGGGCTAGGATAGGAGTTATCCTAGGGTGAAGGCGGCGTGCAGCCTTGTATGGGCTCAAGGTTTAGGTGTGAGGATCTTGAGGGAGCTTGGTAGGTGCTTCAAAAATCTGAGACACAAGATGGAGCAAAGGACTAAAGCTTGGAGAAGAATCAGCCAAGATAAGGGACTGACACATAGGCGGGTTGGCTTGGATATGCAGTTGAGCTAGCTCGGACTAAGACTGAGCAAGCTTGGAGTGCAATCGAATCAGACGTCTCATGCAGATACAAGATAGGGTATGGGCGAGACATAGTTAAGCCAGCTTGGCTTTTGACAGAGCTAGCTTGACGATGGTGTATAGAACAGGATGGATTTTCTGTTTGATCTTGGATTAGGATTAATCCAAGGGGTCTTAAGGCCTGGTCTAATAAGATCTTAAGATGGCTAACTCACATATGGATCGGGTTTAGATCCAAAGAATGAGAATATAGGAGACATGGGTGTACATAGGCTCGGTGAGTGCGTTCATATATTGGATTAGCTTAGGAGAGTTTTTTAGTTGGAGTTTGGGTTTATTAGGATTTATATGGTATAGCAAAAGCCCTAGGGTATATAAACCCAGGTATTGTAAACTTTACAAAAGTCGAATCAATAAAGAGCTTTTCTTCCTAACTCTCTTCTTTCTTTTCTCTCTAGTTCCAATGCCAAGCCCTAGGTACCATCATGAACTTTTGTTCTTCTTCATATTTTTAGATTAGCACCCAGATTCATGCAATAGATCAAATCTATGACTCTGGTTTCCAGCAGTCGTAGGTACAATAATTAGTATCAGAGTAGTATCGATTGTTCCAATAATTGGTATTAGAGCTCGATTGAGCATGAAGTAGGAAGAAGATCAAGTTTTAGCAAAGATCAGCAACGAGGTTCAGGTCTAAGGTTTTCTTTAGACTTCATGAGGAAGGAAGTGATCTAAGGGCTGCTGTCCACCATCCCTAGTCAAGATAATTTTTTAGATCTATCTATTGGCTATTTTTGATTCGATTTAATCATGGAGGATAGTGGGTTGAAGGTAGAATTTGAGAAGTTTGATGGAAAGGATAGTTTCACAATGTGGAAGGTTGGGATGAAGGATCTACTGATTCAAGTGAGACTAGATTCGGCCTTGGAGGATAGGCTGGAGGAGATGATAGACAAGAAGTGGAAGTGCTTAGAGAAAAGGGCACGTGCCATGATTAGGACTTGTCTGGTAGATAAGGTGTTGTATGGCATATTGAAGGAGAAGACATCTAAGGATTTATGGTCAAGGTTACATCAGTTGTACATGGAGACGAACATGTTCAACAAGTTGGTGCTGAAGAAGCAATTATATAGCCTTCGGATGTAGGAGGGCAAGGATGTTATGGGATATATTCAGTGATTTGATTGAATGAGCATGGACTTGCTCAACGTTAGGGTGGAGCTCGAAGAGGAGGATAAGAGTTTATTGCTATTATGTTTGCTACCTGGGAGCTTCAATCTATTGGTAATGATGTTGCTGTATGGTAAGGAGATACTGGTGTATGAGGAGATCGTATCAGTGCTAAAGTCTAATGAGCAGTGGGAACAGATGATGAAGAGGGAAGTCTTTTAGAAGGATCTCATGGTTTCAGAGAGGCCAAGAAAATAGAAGAATCAAGGTGAGCAGAAGGGCAGCAAGGGGTCCAAGAAGTGCTTCAAGTGTGGTAAAGCATGACACTTTAAGTGAGAGTGTCTGCTTTGAAAGAAGTGCAAGAGAAGAGAAAAGTTAGATTTCATCATTTCAGTTATTGAAAGTGAAGAGTCAGATGAGCTCTTGATAATTTTGGAGGAGCCTATAGGGTGCGGTGTATTCGAGAAAGTTTCAGAGGGATTTATAGAGTGCAAAGAGTCCAAAGGAGCAATGATGGTGTTCGAGGTGCAGTGGTAGACTCAGTAGTACAGCATTGAGTTGTTGACCTTGGGGGACTTGGTTATAGAGTCGCCTTCAGCGGCATCAAGTGGGCTTTAGTTTCAGGTGGAGCACCGAGCAGAGGTGGCTTTACCAGTGGAAAGAGTTTTGATACAAGTTCAGAGTTGAGGAGTGCAAGCAGACCAATACCCTAGCACCAACGCTAGAGATGCACAATTCTAGGTAGAGTAGCACGTGTGGGTGAATAGGCATAGTTCTAAGGAGATCATGTTAAGATATACAGTGGGCACCGGTATAGGATTGCTATAGATTCTCCATGAAAGTTCAGGATAAATGATGTGGCTGCCAAGCAGAAGGATGCCTACAACTCCAAGAGTGGTGCATAGGTGCAAGCCAAGGTCTTTAGTGATGGAGGTGGTCATCTCAAAGGCCTTAAAGGAAGCTCAGCAGTTAAAGAAAGATGGCAGTGGTAAGGTGTGCACAAGAGGTTGTCAAGGCATATAATGATAGCAGGATCGTACAGGGGAACATTGTCAGGTGTGCCAAGACTTGGGCGCACCAAGATGGAGATTATAGGATTTAGTGTAGTGCTCCTAAGCCTTAGGAGGCCATGGGAGGAGCCAGAATGTTGGCTCCAAGAGACTAGGATGGGTGTGAGTACTAGGGCTAGGACAAAATTTATCCTAGGATGAAGGCAGCATGTAGCCCTGCACGAGCTCGAGGTTCAGGTGTGAGGACCTTAAGGGGGCTTGGTAGGTTCTCCAAAAATTTGGGATATAAGGTGGAGTAAAGGACCAAAGTCAGGAGAAGAATTAGCCAAGATAAGGAGCTGACATATAGGCAGGCTAGCTCGGATATACAATTGAGTCAGCTTGGGCTGAGACCGAGCCAGCTCGGGGTGCAGTCGAGCCAGCTATCTCAGGTAAATAGAAGACAGAGTTCGAATGAGAGCAGTTGAGCTAGCTCGACTTTTGATAGAGCCGGCTTAATGGTAGCGTATGGAACAGGATGGGTTTTTTGTTTGGTCTTGGATTAGGATTAATCTAAGGGGTATTAAAGCCTAGTCCAATAAGGTCTTAAGATAGCTAACTTATGTATGGGTCGGATTTAGATCTAAGGGATGAGAGCATGGAAGACATGGGTGTATATGGGCTCGGTGAGTGCTTTCATATATTGGATTAGCCTAGGAGAGTTTTTTGCTAGAGTTTGGGTTTATTAGAGTTTATGTGGTATAGTAAATCCTAAGGTATATAAACCCAAGTATTGTAATCTTTACAAAAGTGGAATCAATATAGAGCTTTTCTCCTTAACTCTCTTCTCTCTTTTTTCTCTGGTTCCAATGCCAAGCCCTAGGTTCCATCATCAACTTTTGCTTTTCTTCATATTTCTGGATTAACACATAGGTTTGCGCAAAAGATCAAATCTATAACTGTGGTTTCGAGTAGCCATAGGTACAATAATTAGTATCAAAGTAGTATCGATTATTCTAACAAATTCAACTTTTGAAACCTTTCAAATAGTTTCCAAAGGTTCCAAATTCTTCTCTAATACTCTTAAGGCTTCCGAATAACATTGTTTTGATCTCCAACTTGATGAAATTGAAGCTTTAACCTTCTTCAAGCATTTTTATCAATCTAAAAATTCTTGTATGCCTGAAATACACATTTGAACTTCTTCCAAAGAAAAAAATCATTAGTACTTCTTTCAAATATTTTATAGTCATCAAAATCAATTCTTGGGGCAATAAATTGATTTAGGATTATGCAATTAGGTTTGAGAAGTCTTAATTGGATTAGAATTTAGAGTGGTTAAATCTAAATCCTCTTGGACTTGGGCTCCCTATTAGATAGGGATTAGACCAAGTTCACAATATGATTTCTTGGCTATGTCTCTCTAAATGATGGTTAGGTTGACCAACCAAAGTTGGGCTTAATCATTCATTGATTAGATGGACCAAGTATGGTCATGTTAATGGTTGGACCTAGTTGAACCTTTTCAGTAGAGGCCAAAGCCTACCAACCAGAAACTAGGATAAAATTAAATTACTAAAAATTATTTAGGGAAATAATTGATTATGAATCTACCCTTAGATATATATAGGTTGACTAACCAAAGTTGTACTTATGTGCAGTCTATATAGATTCTAGTATGCACTAAGGAATTAGGGTTATTCCTCGAATTGGAGGCAGAGACTACTAATTTGAATAAAATAGTGAAAGAATCTTTTGATTAAAGTTCAAATCTTTAGGTTTAATAAATCATTTACTAATTAGATTTTGGTTTTCTTTTATGTTGTTGTGGCCACTTTTCTTTCGCTTCGATCATTGTTGGACATTGATAAGCTAGTGGGATCCAACTTTGATAGCTGGTACCATAATTTAAAGATTATCCTAGAGCATGAATAGATCTTGTACATCTTGATAGATCTGGCACCTGAGGAGCCAGCTTCTAAAACATGTGGGTCAGTCAAAGACACTTTCCAAAAGTGGCTCACTGACCAAACCATGATGCATTGTATTATACTGGTGGCTATGAGCGATGAATTCAGTCGTAGGTTCAAGATAGCTCAGCCAGAAAATATGCTTCAAGTATTGAACGAGTCTTTTGGCATACCCGATGACATTGAGAGGCATAAGACTGGTTATGCCATCTTTAATGCTAGGATGAGGGATGGAGCTTCAGTCACTGATCATATACTATACATGATCGAGCTGATGGAGCATTTGAGCGAGCTTGGTTTTTTCTTGCATGAGCAGCTAGAGAAAGATGCAATTCTGAACTCATTGCCCAAGTCTTATCTCTCATTGCTTACTCATTACCAAATGACAAAGTTTGAAGTAAACTACTATGGGTTACTGGGGTTACTTTAAAACTTTGAGAAGGATTACTAGCTCTATAAAGAGTCGGTGAATTTAGTGGAAGGGTTTTCTTCTGGTTCTCGACCTTTTAAGAAAGGAAAGAAGAACAAGAAGAAGAAGTCCAAAAAGATGCAAGTTTAGATAGGGACATTTGTGCAGGGCCAGACCAAGAAGCAAAAGCTCAATAAGAGTTAAATGGAGTGCTTCTTCTGTAAGAAGTGGAGGCACTGGAAGAGAAACCATCCTTAGTACATTGCCTTCCTGGATCCAAACAGGTCGAGAAAGAAGCTAGCTATTGCTGGCCAAGGTATTTATATGATAAATCCTTGCAATTTCTCTATTTATGATATTACTGACTGGGTATTAGATGCCAATAGCCCTTACCATATTTGCAATTCATTGTAGGGATTGTAGGTCAATAGAAGATTCGAACAAAGCAAGAGATTCCTGAACATCGGAGATAGAAGATCAATTCTACTTCTAGCATTAGAAATCTTAAAACTTATATTTGAGTCTCATAATATTATTTTTAGTGATTGTCACTTTTTTCCTAGTTTCTTTTTGAATATAATTTCTATAGGTATTTTGGCCAAAAATAATTATGAGATTTCAACAAAGAAAAAAAACTTTGTAATGTCATTTTGAATGGTATTATTATATTTTCTGGACATTTGAACAATCGGATATATATGATATCACAACCTGTTAATATAGTCTACTCCATTGACAAGCACCCTAAATTAGATAATGTGTCTGATATCTACTTATAACATTGTAGGCTAGGTCACATTAACAAGAATAGGATGAACAGATTGACTCAAGAGAAAATCCTCAAAGTTAGTGATTGTGAATCACTTCTAACTTGTAAGTCTTGTCTTCTTGAAAAAATAACCAAGTCATCTTTTGCTAGAAAAGATAAGAGAGCCACTGAGCTCTTAGGTCTTATACATACTAATGTATGTGGGCCTATGAGCATAAGTGCCAGAGATGGATATCTCTACTTCATCATTTTCATAGATGATCTATCCAGATATGGATATGTTTATCTGATGAAACACAAATTGGATTCATTTAAAATATTCAAATGATTTTAAAATGAAGTAGAAAAATAAACTAAAAAGAGTATTAAAATTCTTCGATCTAATCGAGGAGATGAATACCTTTCTGGTGAGTTTCTCATATATCTAGGAAAGAATGGAATTCTTTCCTAATAGACTCCTCTAAGGACACTACAGCATAATGGTATGTCTGAAAGAAAAAATCAAAATCTATTAGACATGGTCTGATCCATGATGGGTTTTGCTAGCTTGTTCATATCCTTCTGAGGATATGCACTCGAATCAGCTTGTTATCTTTTAAATAGGATTCCAAGTAAGTCTATAATTAAAACTCCATATGAGATATGGATAGGGCGTAAGCTAGCACTTTCATACCTTAGGATCAGGAGGTGCCCGGCTTATGTAAAATGGTTTATCACAGATATACTTAGACCTAGGTCTAACAAGTGCACATTCATAGAGTATCCAAAAGAAATCAAAGGATATATTTTCTACCATGTTGATAACAAAAGATGTTCATCAACCCTAAGACAATCCTTTTGAAAAAAGAGTTTCTTGGTAAAGAAACTATTACCTCTAAGGTTGAACTTGACAAAGTTCAACAGGTAGAAAGATTGACACCAGTAGCTGAACCAGAATCGGATTTGATTAGATCAAATTTGGAGCCCAGTGTACCTACATCGTTAAGGCAATCTAGTAGAGTATTGTATCTGTCGGATAAATACTATGGTTTCTTAGTCCAGGATGATGATCCCATCAAATTTGATGAGAATGATGAGGATCCGATCATCAATATGGATGCAATGCAGAGATCTGATTCCAAGAAATGGCTTGAGATCATAAAATATGAGATGGAGTCCATGAAGGTTAATGATGTATGGACATTGGTTGACTCACCTAAAGGGTTTAAACCCATTGGATGTAAGTGGGTCTTCAAAGGAAGATGGGTGCAGATGGAAAGTAGGAGACCTATAAAGTCTGTCTGGTTGCCAAGGGATATCGTCAACGTTATAGTATTGACTATGATGAGATATTTTCTTTCATGGCAATGCTCAAATTCATTTAGATCATGCTTGCGATAGCTGCCCATCTGGACTATGAAATCTGACAGATGGATGTAAAGATAGCATTTCTAAATGGACAGCTAACCGAAGAGATGTATATGATACTGTTAGATGTATGCTCTAGAAGCCAAATTGACTAAACACTTGTAATACACTTCTAAGAATAATTTTATAATTTTGATTATAAATTAATAAAAAAATTATTTTCTATCATAGTGTGTATTTAAAGTGTCCGTGATACATCCAATGAGTTAATGATCATGATAATTTATATTTTTAAGAGTTAAAAATTTAAGATATGAATTTTCATAATTAACTCATAAACTACTCCTGACCGTAGGATCATCATAAGGATGGTGATCGATCTAGAAGGTTAGTGTATGATTTTTTTTTTATGATAGATGAGTCTTAAGTCTATGGTGTGGAGATACTAAAGCAAGAGTATAGATACTTATTAAAGAACGAGGGCACTGAGTATGACCACCTCGAGCAGTCATAAAGGAGTCTACCTTCTCATCGATGACTAGCTCGATGCTACAGTGGTGTGTCTGGTTCTTTGATCTAAGGTGCATCGACAGTTCACCTTGAGGGTGTTATAGTTTGACTATAACATAACTCGATCTTCTAGCCATTCGAAATTCTGAGGTGTATATTAGCTATAGCATGTTCATTGTAGAAATTGGATCGCACCAATAGGGGATCTATCTACCTCGGTAGATGAAGAATAGCCCTATGATGATCTTGAGATCGAGTCCAATAGCCCATGGCCATGGCAGTTTGAAGATCATAGAAAGAGTTTCTATTAGTGTTTCACATCGAACTTGATTCATATGATTAATTCATATGATGGATGATTGGGTTAGATGAGTTCACCTAAATCCTAAATCTGTCGGGGCTTAAGATAGAAGAATCCAATCACACAAGTAGCTGCACTGAGAGGTTTACTTTTAGTTCTGATGAGTTTCCACCATATATTGCTAGGTGTCACTAGTAGATTTTGGGAGCAATTAGAATGATCTTGATGATCAATCATTCTAACTATGTGAATCAAAAAAGTTCTAATCCATCGAAAGATGTTTCAACAATGTCGATGATAGAGATCATGACATATCCCATTACCATATGAAACTAAACCTAACTGGATTATACAAATAAAACTTTGGATCTGGATGTGATCAATTGGGCTAATACAATTTGATTGATTTGGATTTGATCCAATCAGATTCAAGAAAATCGTGCTAGCAAATGATTGAACCTGACATTCTCCTTCTATAGTTTATTTGATCTATCTTAATTGGGTCAAATTTGATTTGACTCATGTCTAGATTATGAATGGATATATTTTCATCTAACTAGAACTTGTCTAGGTCAGATTAATTCTAGAAATAAATCCACTGAATTTAGGTCAATAGTTGACCTAATTGAGAGAATTGAGGGTCATAGGATCTAAGCCTCCTAGAAATTTTTTAGAGACTCTTTTCTTCTAATTTTTGGACATGAGATTGGGCTTGAGTAATACTTTGGGTGTGCCTAATTTGGTATTTTTTGGAGGTGCCTAGATTGGGTTAAAGTAGAATTTGATTTGGATCAAATTCTAAAATGAAGAGTCCTTGGTGCCTTGGACTCTTCCTTATCCCTTCATGCCGCCACCTTTGAAAGTGTTTTGTGCAATAAAAACACTGACAAGATCAGTGTTTGGCATGGGCTATCAGCTCTAGAGTCCTAAGCAATCAAGCAATTTGATTGCTTGATGAAATGGGACTCTAAGATGGCACAGGAGTCTATTTAAAGACCTTGCACCCTAGGGCTGTTAATCTTTTGATCACCACACCCATATGCTACTGCCATAATCCATCTCCACACCCTCTCTAGAGCTCCACCCTCTCTTCTCCACGTCCACACCTGATTTGGTGAAGTTTTAGCTATCAAAAGTTGAGAAAAGCTTAAGATAAAACAAGATAGGGTGATCTAGATCAAGAAACAAGGTGCTGCCTTCAAAGTTTGTTTGAAGGCTTCACAAATCAGATCCAGATCTAAACTTTTGAGATTAGATCCACAAGGAGAGTACATCTAGATCCAGCCTAAGTGGATACCGGTAGAGGTCAGGCACGTGCGTGGCTTGATCTAGGACCTCTGGACTGCAGCAGATCATTAACAGGGTAATCAGATTACCCAAACAAGGTATGAAATTAAATCTAATTTAATTTTAATTTTTAACTTTAAATATCAGATCTATAGAATTAGATTTGAGATATATTAAATTTGATTAGGATTTTTAGAAAAAAATTTAAAATATTTCTTTAGATCCAATCAGATCTAAATGATCCTGTGGCGGAAAAATGCTGATTTTACTTCAAATGATATCAGAGTCAGGTTAGTAGTTCTTTAGATCTAATTTTTTTATATTTTATGATCTGATATATTTTACATCAGATGTGATTATATCTAAAATCAAAAAAATTAAAAATTTTAGATTCATATCAATAATGTATGAGATACAAATCTAGACTAGGTGTAGAATTATTCTAAGTATAGTCTAGTATATTTTTCCCTTTTGATATGATTAAAATAAATTTTTAAATCCATTTATTTTTTATTTTTTTGATGTTATAAATGTTATAATCAAATTTAAAAAATAAAAAATATTTTTTTTAATTTTTATATGAGATATAAATGTTGCATGCCTAGACTAATTATAGAATAGTTCTATGAATTATCTAAAATAGATTTTATTTGATGTGATCAATTTAAAACTTTATTTTTTAGATATTATATATGATATATCAGATCTAAAAGCATGCATATCTGATTTAATATATGATACATGAGATTTATATGGAACATGCACGAATAGATCTATGATCTTATATTTGATATATGTTATAGATCTTAATCTTTTGTAGTTTAGTTATTTTTTCTAATTAAGACATTCTCCTTGCCCGTCCAGTCATAAGAGTAAGAAGGGTTTAAAGGAACTCTCTTTTCATTCAATGGGGTGCTCTTATGGCATATAGGGATGCTGTGCATTTGTGCTTAATTAGAAACTAAAAAATTACTTTTCTGTAAAATTCTAGATCTTGAAATCCTAAAATTTTTGATATGTTTCTATTTTGAACCCAAACGTAATTAAGAATTAAAATTATGAAACTAATTAGATCTAAAAATCATGAATTTTTAGATCTAAGACACCTTCGTAAATTTGGGTTCGGGCTTGGGTAGCTCAATTAGGTCTAGCGATTGATCAAATCGAATCAAGAGTTGGTTAGATGGGATCAAGAGTGCTTAAAATTGATCAGTCCAATAGGATTAAGTCTGAGTCAAGGTCGACTCATAGTCACATATGGTTGATCAAGTTAAGACCTAATTTGGCTCCATGGTTCAAGTCTGGATTATAGACTAACCTGATTGATTCTGGTTCGATAATTTGATATCTAATATAAGTTTGGCAGATACGATCAACTAGTTTTTAATTAGGAGCTACTCGACCTAAATGTGTTCTTGTTGAGTTAATGGCATATCCCTTCCACCAATCTCACTTACTTGGCCATTTGTGTCAATCCAATTTTGATTAGAGTTGGCTAACAATTTGAGCTAACCCATGACACTAGATTAGTCATAATTGTTATGACTAAGTCAAGTCAACTTTAAAAAGATCTAAATCAAATCTTTCTAAGAAAATATTAAGTCATAGGTCTTCCATCATTATAGATGTGCGAGCCTTTTTTGGGGTTGATTGTTCTCAACTGGTTACAGTGGTTTAGTTGCATCAGAAAGACACAACCATATCTATTAGGCATTAGATGCTATGGGTTGGAGGATGGGTTGGGCTCGATATTTTAGATATGGTGAGGGACCCAATCAAAAATCTAATTCATGCAAATGGTGAGTCTGACTTAACTAAGGAGTGGAGCAATATTCCGAGCATGATGAGCTTCATGAATTAGAGACCAATTTTGGATGCACCATGATTAGAAAATCATTGGATAAGAGTTGTCCACTCATTAGTTGACCCATCACCAATAACTATTAGGCGAGGTGGTGAGCCAGTCAGTGGGACCGCACCACTCAATAGAAATTAATTGATTGTAGAGAATTTCACATCTCTACCAAAGGAGTGTAGAGATTCGAGAAAATAGTGGGAGCCTAATTTATTTAAAAATAAAATCTCTAAATAAATTGATCAAGTCTAATTATAAAGTCTAACTAGAAACTGACTCTCTATAGAAAAATCTACGTCCAACCCACTAGCCCATATCCTAGACATTCATAGACTGATCGAACCTAATTACAAGGATTGGCTTCAGAACTACAAAATTATTTTGAGTTCTAAAAAGTTGACTCATATATTAGACTAGAATCCTCCTACTTTACCAGCCCATCCATCTACTAAATAGAGAGCATCTCTAAAAAAGTGGATGGATGAAGATAATAAAGTAAGGTACTACATGTTGGGCTTGATATTTGATAAGCTTCAGTGCTAACATGAGGACATCAAGACTACTCACCAAATGTTGGCTCACCTATAAGAGTTGTTTGGTGAAGAGAGTCACGCAGCCAAGTATCAAGTCACTAGAAGATTTTTTAAGGCTCAAATGTGTGATGGATAGTCAATCCAAGATCATTATCTGATGATGATTAAGGACTTAGAAGAGCTTGAGAAGCTCGGTATCAAGCTAGACAGAAACTTGCAAATTAATGTAATCTTGCAATCCTTGACTGATGCATATGGGCAATTCATCATGAACTTTCATATGCATAAGCTATAATATACTTTAGCTGAATTGATAAATATATTGGTTACTGCTAAGCTTTCTTTAAAAGGTTCAAAGGGCTCAGTACTTACTATGGAGCGAATTTTTTTTAAAAAAAAAAATTGAAAAGAAGAAAAAGTCTACGAAGAAGCAGAAGACTAAAAATGGGAAGAAGAAGAAAAAGGAAGAGCCAAAGAAGAAAGCCGTGGATAAAAAAAATATTTCCATTGCGACACCAATAGCCATTGGAAGCGAAATAATCCTTTATACCTGGCCAACCTGAAGAATAAGGAGGCAGGTCCTTTTAGAGGTATGCTCATAATTGAATCTAATTTAACAATTTCTTCTACATCTAATTGGGTTCTTGACTCTGATTCTAGTGCTCATTTGTGCACTTCTATGCAGGATCTTAAGGAGAGCAGAAGGTTTAGGGATGGTGAGATAATCCTACACATTGAAAATGGAGCAAGAGTTGCTACTGTAGTCATGAGAACCTACCCTCTTCGACTATCATCAGGATTAGATTTAGTACTTAGGGACTATTTTTATGTGCCTATAGCAAGTAGAAATTTGATTTTTATTTCTTATTTAGTATAGGAAGGCTATGTAATTAGTTTTCTTAAGGACTATTATAATATTCTTTTTGAAAGAAATAAAATTACAAATGGTTTCCTTATTAATGATCTCTATCAGTTATATATTGATGTTTCTATTTTTAATATCGAGCAAAATATGAATGCCATAGGATCAAAGCGACCTAGAGATTGTCTTAATGATAGGTATCTTTAGCACCTTAGGCTAGGTCATATAGTGGAAGACAAGCTTAACAAATTAGAGAAATTTGGGCTATTAAGTCTGTTGACTTTTGAGTCATATCTGATTTTTGAATCATGCCTTCATGGAAAAATGACCAAGCTCCCTTTTGTAGGACATGAAAAAAGGGCCACAGACCTACTTGCCCTAGTACACACAGATGTGTAAGGCCCATTTGATGTGCTAGCTAGAGGCAATTATATCTACTTTATCATCTTTATCGATGATTTATCTCGGTATGGGTATGTAAATTTGATGCGACATAAATCTGAAGCCTTTGAAAAGTTTAAGAAATTCAGACTTGAAGTAGAAAAATAAATAAATAAATCCATTAAGGTTCTTTAATCACATCGAGGAGGTGAATACCTTAGTCAAAAATTTCTAGACTATCTCAAAGATAATGGTATAGTCTCATAATGGACTCCACCTAGAATGTCACAACTCAACGGGATTTTAGAATGGAGAAACCAGACCCTATTAGATATGATCCGATCCATGATGAGTTTCATGGACCTTCCTAATTTTTTTTGGGGGACATAGTCTAATGACTGTAATATATTTACTATATAGAATTTTCTTTGAAACCGTTCTTACCACACCATATGAGATATGGCATGGTAAGAAACCAAGTCTAAGTTATCTCAGAATTTGGGATTATCTAGTTCATGTCAAGAGATAGCAGGTGGATAAATTAGAGTCTAGGTCCTTTAGAGCTCGATTCATAGGATATCCTAAAAAGTTGTTAGGATATTACTTCTATCTTTCAGAAGACCATAATGTAATTGTGAGTCGACATACTATTTTTCTTGAAAAATAGTTTACAGATAAGGCTCGAGAAGGTCTTCAATAAGCAATGAGCTAAGAAACTTGAGGAACCCAATCAGTTAGAGCCAATCTAGATACTACCTCCTCCACCTCATAGGTCAAATAGGATTTTTCGTCCTCCTGAAAGGTACTTAGATACTACTTCACAGGATGTAGAGAAAATATTCCTCATGAGAAGTGGGGTTCATGGTGATAATCTCAAAACCTATGATGAGGCCATATCAGATATCAACTTTGAGAAATGGTTAGAGGCAATGAGGTCAGAAGTTGACTCGATGTATTTAAACTAAGTCTGAACCTTGGTAGATCCATCTAAAGGCATAGTACCTATTGGGTGTAAATGGATCTTCAAGAGAAAGATAGCTACTAATGAAAATGTAGAGACATTCAAAGTAAGACTCGTAGTGAAAGGATATAGTCAGCACGAAGGTATTGACTATCAAGATACCTTTTTGCCAGTAGCCATGCTTAAATTCATCATAAATTGCTTACTGTTGTAGCCTATTTCGACTATAAAATATGATAGATGGATATGAAAATGTCATTCTTAAATAGATATCTTGAGAAAGATATCTATATGGAACAGTCGCTAGGTTTCATATCCAGTGATAGTGATCACAAGGTATGCAAGCTGCAATGATCTATATATGGACTTAAGCAAGCATCTCAGAGCTGGAATGCTCATTTCAATGATGTGATCAAATCATTTGATTTCATCAAAAATGAGGAGGAGCCATGTATATTCAAAAAGATCAGTGGGAGTGCTGTTGTCTTCTTCGTACTGTACGTGGATGATATCCTCCTAATTGAAAATGATATTCTCATATTGACCATGATCAAAATATAGTTATCAAAGAAGTTCTCTATGAAAGACTTAGGAGAAGCATCCTTTATTCTAAAAATAAAGGTCTATAGAGATAGACTGAATAGGATGCTAGGACTTTCACAAAATATGTATATAGAGGAGGTGCTAAAGAGATTTAGCATGGAAAACTCCAAAAAGAGTCTAGTACCATTTAGATAGAGCATTCATCTTTCCAAGAAGATGTGCCCTAGCACACCTGATGAGATTGAACGCATAAGCAAGATCCCTTATGCTACGGCAATAGGAAGCCTTATGTATGCCATGCTATGTACATGATCTGATATTGTCCATGCTGTAAGTATCATGAGTAGATATCAGTCGAATCTAAGTGAAGAGTACTGGACTTCTATGAAATGTATCCTTAAGTACTTGAGAAGGACTAAGGATATGTTTCTAGTCTTTGGTAATGAAGAACTCAAGATTCAGGGATTTACAGACTCGGACTTTATGTCCGACATAGATAATCAAAAGTCAACATCTGAAAGTCTATTTATATGCAATGATGGTGCTGTTAACTGAAAGAATTTCAAGCAAATTGTGATAGTAGACTCCACCATGAAAGCAGAATACATCATTGCATTAGAAACTATGAAAGAGGCATTCTAGTACAAGAAATTTGTCCTAAAGCTTAGAGTGATGCCATCGGATGCCATCCCTCTATACTGCGACAACAATGGCACCATAGCCCTAGCTAAGAAGATGAGGTCAACTAAAAATTCAAGCACATCGAGCGGTGATTCCACTTGATCCACGATTATCTAAAAAAGGGATACATCGAGATTAAGAGAGTCGATACCACAGACAATGCGGTTGATCCACTAACGAAGCATTGGGACAGTAGAAGATCGAAGCCTACCTTGAGAAGATGGGACTTAGATTTATAGTCAATTGACTTTAGGTCAAGTGGGAGTTTGTTAGATGTATGCCCTAGAAGTTAGATTGGCTAAATACTTATAATACACTTCTAAGAATAATTTTATAATTTTGATATAAATTAATAAAAAGATTATTTTCTATCATAGTATGTATTTAAAGTTTCTATGATATATCCTATGAGTTAATGGTAATGATAATTCATATTTTCAAGAGTTAAAAATTTAAGGCATGAATTTTCATAATTAACTCATAAACTGCTCCTGACCATAAGATCATCACAAGGATGGTGATCGATCCGGAAGGTTGGTATACGATCGCTTTTTTAGGATAGATAAATCTTGAGTCTATGATGTGGAAACATTGGAGTGAGAGTACAGATACCCGTTAGAGAATGAAGACACTGAGCATGATCACCTCGAGCAGTCATAAGGGAGTCTATCTTCTCGTCGATGACTGGCTTGATGCTGTAGTGGTGTGTCTGGTTCTTTGATCTGAGGTGCATCGGTAGTTCATCTTGAGGGTGTTATAGTTTGACTATATCATAACTCGATCTCCTAGCCATTTAGAATCCTAAGGTGTATGTTGGCTATAGCATGTTCATTATAAGAATTGGATCTCACCAATAAGGGATCTATCTACCTCGGTAGATGAGGAATAGCCTTATGATGATCATGAGATCGAGTCCATAAGCCCATGGCTATGGTAGTATGAAGATGATAGAAAGAGTTTCTATTAGGGTTCCACATCGAACTCGATTTGAATGATTAATTCATATGATAGATGATTGGGTTAGATGAGTTCACCTTAACTCTAAACCTGTCGGGGCTCAAGATAGAAGAACCGAATTACACAAGTAGCTGCATCGAGAGATTCACTTTCAGTTCTGAAGGGTTGCCACCATATACTACTAGGTGTCATTGATAGATTTTGAAAGTAATTAGAATGATCTTGATGATCGATCATTCTAACTATGTGAATCAAAAAAATTCTGGTACATCAAAGGTGTTTCGATGATATCGATGATAGAAATCATGACATAATCCATTACCATATGGAACTGAACCTAACTGGATCATACAAATAAGGGTTTGGGTTTGGATGTGATTAATTGGGCTAACCCAATTCGACTGATGTGGATTTGATCCAATTAGATTCAAGAAAATCATGCTAGCACACGATTGATCCTGACATTCTCCTTCTGTAGTTTCTCTGATCTATCTCAATTGAGTCAAATTTAATTTGACTCATCTCTAAATTTTGAATGGATATATTTTTATCTGACTAAAACTTATCTAGATTAGATTAATTCTAGAAATAAATCCATTGGACTTTGGTCAATAGTTGACCTAATTGAGAGAATTGAGGGTCATAGGATCTAAGCCTCCAAGAAAATTTTCTAGAGACTCTTTTCTTCTAATTTTTAGATATGAGATTTGGCTTGAGTCATACTTTGGGTGTGCCCAATTTTGTGTTTTTCGGAGGTGCTAGATTGGGTTAAAGCAGAATTTGATTTGGATCAATTTCTAGAAGGGAGAGTCCTTGGCGCCTTGGACTCTTCCTTATCCCTTCATGCCATCACCTTTGGAAGTGTTTTGGGTGACAAAAACACTAATAAGATTAGTGTTTGGTGTGGGCAATCAGCTCTAGAGTCCTAAGCAATCAAGCAATTTGATTGCTTGATGAAATGGGACTTTAAGTTGGCGCAGGAGTCTATTTAAAGACTCTACGCCCTAGGGCTATTAATCTTTTGATCACCACTTCCATATGCTGCCACCATAATCCATCTCCACACCCTCTCTAGAGCTCCTCCCTCTCTTCTCCAAGTCCACACCTGATTTGGTGAATTTTTAGTTGTCAAAAGTTGAGAAAAGTTGAAGATAAAACAAGACAGGACGATCTAGATCAAGAGATAGGATGCTGCCTTTGAAGTTCATTTGAAGACTTCATAAATCAGTATCTAGATCTAATCTTCTAATATTAGATTCACAAAGGGAGTGCATCTAGATCTAGCCTGAGTGGATACCAGTAGAGATCAGGCACGTGCGTGGCCTGATCCAGGACCTCCAGACTACAGTAGATCATCGATAAGGTAATCAAATTACCCAAACAAGATATAAAATTAAATTTGATTTAATTTTAATTTTTAGTTTTAAATATTAGATCTATAGGATCAGATTTGAGATATTTTAGATCTGATTAAGATTTTTAAAAAAAATTTTAAAATATTTTTTTAGATCCAATCAGATCTAAAAGATCCTATGGTTGAAAAATGTTGATTTTTCTTTAGATATAATCTGAGGGGTTCACATCCTCAGATAAGTCCAAGGTGTGCAAGCTTTAAAGATCCATTTATGGATTGAAGCAAGCATCTTGGACTTGGAACATGCATTTTGATAAGGTAATCAAAACATATGGCTTCATTAAGAATGGAGAAGAGCACTGCATTTATAAGTGAAAAAATGGTCTGGTAGTGGTATTTCTTGCCTTGTACGTGGATGACATTCTCTTAATAAAAAATGACATCCCCACACTGCAAGAAATAAAAGTTTGTCTATCATCTCAGTTCTCTATGAAGGACTTGGGTGAAGCATTGTACATTCTAGGAATCAAGATTTATAGAGATAGATTTAAGAGGATGCTTGGGTTATTCCAGTCCACGTATATAGAAACTATGCTGAAGAGGTTTAGCATGAAGAATTTTAAGAAGAGCTATTTTTTGATAGGCGATGAATTTTTTTCTTCAAGATAGATTGTCCGACAACTCCTGAAGAAAGAGAGCATATGAGTAGAATCCCATATGCTTCGATAATAGAATCTATCATGTATGCCATGATATGTACGAGATCAGATGTGGCATACTCACTAGGAGTAGTGAGTAGATATCAATCTGATATAGGAAAGAACCATTAGAAGGTGGTGAAAGCCATCCTTAAGTATTTAAGAAATACTAAGGACCAATGGCTAGTTTATGGTGAGTTAGATCGGAAACTTATGGAGTTTACAGACTTCAATTTTCAATCTGATCATAATGATAGTAGAAGCGTGTTGGATTATATCTTTACTCTAAATGGTGGAGTCATCTACTGGAAGAGTTCTAAGCAGCACACTATGGCAGACTCTATTTGTGAGGTGGAGTACACCGTAGCATCAAATATCATGAAGAAAGTTGTATGGCTGAGAAAGTTCATCACCAAGCTCGGAGTAGCATCCTTCCTCTGTGATAGCATTGATGCCATTGCTCAGACAAAAAAATCGAAGGCACACCAGCGGATGAAGCACATACTGCATCGCTATCTTCTAGTCTGAGAGATCATGGATCGAGATGACGTCGATCTTTAGAAGATCAATGAAAATGAGAACCTAGTCGACCGCTTCACTAAAGTCCTAGCGGTAAAGGAGCTCGACAACCATAAGTCAAAGATGGGTATTAGATACTATATCGAGTAGCTTTAAGATAATTAGGTGTTGTTGAAAATTATGTTCCAAAGCCAATCATCAACCTATTGATGATTGTGCTATTTTATAATTATAAATAATTTATTATTAAATAAAATAAATATTCTAGCATTTTTATCATAAAGTCTAGATCTTCTAATAAACTTCTTTATTCTGATGAAATTTTTTAGACTATTTAGTTTCGATAAAGAGAGGATTTATCGATTAGTCCTTAAACTATTCATGATCAAATGATACATTGTTAATTATGATGACAACATTTATCAAGTATAGGTTGTTATATGCTATATAGATTGGTTATCCTCCTAACTAAGAAGTGTGAAGATACTGATATGGCATACAGATGAGATGTAAGAGTACATCATCACTAAATGTGATTAACTTCAAAGTATTCTACTATCAAAAATTGCTCTGATGGGATATAGGTATAAATATCCCTTAGACCTGAGATCACTACGGTGGCTTGCAAGCAACTCACTATGCTTTGGTGCTAAATTATCTAAATTTTTAATTCAATGATGGAAGATTTTTGGTATGATCAAGTACTTGTGAAGTCGGTAAGTGATCAAGATGGGATTGATCACTCCAAGAGTTTGAAGAAAATACATCACTGTATTTCAATTTAGCAAAATCTTGGTCAGGATAATCCATGAGATGGATTTGGTATTTTGGAATACAATGTAGATGACCTAATCAGAATTAATAGTTAAACTCTAAGTTATTCTATAAGTAATTAGGTCAAGGAGATAAATTATACGAAAACTATACCCATATGGGTTCTAAGAATGTTGCTTTACACATTCGACCTATCAGATCATCAGGTACCATTACTAGATAGTGACTTATATTGGTATGAAAATTTAGTTTTATTCTATCGACTTAGGTTCAAACCTATGGGGTCACATATATAAGAAATCTCAATTTGATTAGATGGTTGATCAATGATTTAGAATCGTTCTAAGGTCAAACAATCAATACGATTAATGTTTGACTTAGTGCAAGTATTGTAGGAGGATCAATTAGTAATTAAATTACTAATTAGCTTAATTTGATTAAGCCAGAGGATTGAGATTAAGTCTAATTAAATATAATTTAATTAGATTTAGTTTGGACTTGATTGGATTAAGTTCAATTAATTTATTGGATAAGCTAATTGCGAGGAAGAACAAGTCCCTATTCAATTAGGACTTGTATGCACCCAATTTTTGATTTTATTAAAAATTAAATTAAATTAAAATTTAATTTAATTTAATTTAATTAGACTCTTAGTTGAACTAAGATCATCTTTAATTATGTTTCATTAGTTTTGATTTAATTGGATTCAAATAATAAGTTGGACCAAATCAAAACTAGAAGTCCTAGTATGACTAGGATTTCTCCATCTTACGCCACCTTGCTTTCCATGCCCCTCATGATAATTTTCTTAGAATTTTCATGAAAAATTTTATTCTAGAGAGTACCCACATCCTTTTTATATCTCCCACCATTTTAGAAAGAAATTAATTGTGAAATAGGTCAAAACAAATAAGTTGTTTTGACCTAGGTCTCTATTGGATAGAGTTTGACATATCATCTTTCCTTATCGCTTTGAGGCACCAAACCACTTGATTTTCCTCTGATTTTTTCTAAGAAATAGAAGATTTTCTTTTATATATTTTCTAGAGTCCACAAAAAAAAATAAAGAGGGGACGCCCAAGAGTTGGGCACCCCAATCCATGCTCAATTTGGACATGCCTTTCTAGGTATTTGACCTAGACAAGGACTCTATCATAACTCTCTATTTAAAAGGAGTTAGGGTATGAGTTTTCTATAGATTTTAGACCTAAGAAAGAGGCTTGGGATGTGAAAAGCTTGGGTGCAAAGAGGATCTAAGCATGGTACTTTATTGAGACACAAACCATTATGTCTTGGTAAGAGAAAAAGAAGGAAGAAGAAAGGATTCTTCTCTAGGGTTTTCCTTGATTCTCTTATTCCTCCTTCTATAAGATTTTAGATGATTGATTCCCATTCCAAATCCTCTACTTTTTCTTCTGACTATTGGAGGGTCCAAGGTTTAGAGAAGAAGGCTTCTGATCAGCTATCAAAGAAGTATCAGCATAGTACTAGCATGCTATGCTGATTTTCTGTCGTAGGATTTTAGATCGATGATCGAAGCCTTGTGTGGACATCTTATAGAGGCTGGATGCATGTGCAGCTTGGAGTGATTACCTTAGTCTCAGATTAGTGAGTTAAAGAATCCAACTTGAATAGATAAGCGAGATTTGATCTCCTTTTTCTTTCCAGATTAGATCTAGTATAGCTTTGCTATTGATGTGATCAACATCATCTTTGCTTGATTTTTAATTTTAGATTTAATAGCATGCATAGATCATGAGATAAGATCCTAGATCTAGAGTTAATTCATGTATTTTAATAAATTAATATGATTAGTTAATTACTTTTGCTGACTAATTTTGAAAAAAGTTTTGAAATATGTTCATGAAATCCTAGATCTTTCCTTTCATCCATTAGCTAGGTTAACGGATATGATAACACATCTTCTTAAGAGTTAAAAATTTAAGATATGTATTATTATAATTAACTCACAAGCTGCTCCCGATTGTAGGATCATTATAAGAATGGTAATCTATTTGAAAGATTGGTGTATAATTGCTTCCTTAAGATAGATGTGTCTTGAGTCATGTAGAGACACCAAAATGAGAGTACAAGTACTTGTTGAAAATGAGGACACTGAGCATGACCACTTTGAGTAGTTATAAGAGAGTTTACCTACTCATCAATGATTAGCTCGATGCTATAATTATGTGTCTGATTTTTTAACCTGAGGTGCATCGGCAGTTCATCTTGAGGGTGTTATAGTCTAACTACACCATACTCGATCTTTTAGCCATTCAAAATTCTGAGATGTATGTTATCTATAGCATGTTCATTATAGAAATTGGATCGTCCAAGATGGGATCTATCAATCTCGATAGAGTAGTCCTATAGTGGTCATGAGATCGAGTCCTAAAGCTCATGGACATAGCAGTGTGAAATAATAGAAAGAAGTTTCTACTAGAATTTCATATCGAACTCGAATAGAATAATTCAATCATATGACAGGTGTTGGACCTGACAAGTTTACCTTAACCTAGATCTTGTTGGAGCTCATGATAGAAGAACCCAATCATACAGTTGGCTGCACTGAGAAGTTCATATTTGATTCTGATGGATTGCCACCATATATTGCTTGGTGTCACTGATAGATTTTGGGATCAATTAGAATTATCTTGATGATCGATGATTCTAATTGAGTGAATCAGAAAGAGTTCTGATCCATCAAAAGGTATTTTAATGATATTGATAATGAAGATCATGACATGTTCTATTACCATATAGAATTAAACCTAACTAGATCACACAAATAAGGATTTGAGTCTGAATGTCATTAATTAGACTAACATGGTTTGATTGATTTGGATTAGATCCAATTGGATTCAAGAAAATCATGCTAGCACACGACTGAACCTAACTTTCTCCTTTTATGGACTTCCTAGTTGATTTAGACTCAGTCAAATTTAATTTGGTTCATCCAGAAACCTTGTATGGGTTAGTCTTAGTCTAACTAGATCTTGTCCTGGTCAAATCAGGACTTGTCCTAGCCAAATCAAGGCTTATCCTGGTCTCCTATGATGAGGATCTGGACAAGACCAAATTTGACCTGATCTTTATAGTAAAGAAAGGAGGGGCACACCCCTTGGGATTTTCTTGGGGCACGCCCCCCAGATGAATTTTCATGAGATGAGAGGGCGCATGTTGAAGAAAAATTTGATTTTTCTACCACAAGATCGATCTAATCTGATCTGATCTATAGAAAAATTTTTAAAAATTTTATCAAATGATCTAATCAGATCTGAGAGTTCTTTGATTGTTATGGTTTGATATTGAAAACTAAAATTAAAATAAATTTATAACAATGATTGTTACCTGATTTGGGTAAATGCTTTATCTTGCTAACGATCTGACTACATGTAGAAGTTCTGGATCTAGCCACGCATGTACCCAACCTATACCAAAGTCCACTCAGGTCAAATATGGATGCCATCTCCTACTGGATCTAATCTCCAAACACCAAATTTGGAATCAATCCGATGGACCTTCAAAATAATATTCGAAGGCTGCGTGTTTGTCTCACGAGCAGGATCGTCTCATGCTGATCTTCGTGCCAACAAGACTTGATCTTTGCTTGCTGGTTTTGCACAACTCTTGGGCATGGAGAAGAGGGAGAAGACCTGGAGAAGATGGCATGGAGAGGGAGAGGGCGGTAGCCTTTGGGCATGGGAGGTTGGCAATTATAAAACCCTAGGGCGCAGGGTCTTTAAATAGACTCCTGCGCCAACCCTAGAGTTCCAATCCATCAAGCAACTGGTTTGCTTGATTTATTTGGATTCCTATCAAATCCTCCATGCCAAAACACCTAATCCCTATGAGGTTTTGTCACCCAAAATTTGTTAGATATATGTGCCCTAGAAGCCAGAATTGGCTGACACTTGTAATACACTTCTAGGGGCAAAATTGTAATTTTGACTATAATTAATAAAATGGGTTATTTTCTATCACACCTGTGTATTTAGTGTCTGTGATACATCCTTTGAGTTAATGGTAATGATAATTCATATTTTCAAGAGTTGAAAATTTAAGACATGAATAATCATTATTAACTCATAAAATGCTCCCGACCATAGGATCATCACGAGGATGGTGATTGATCCGGAAGGTTGGTGTACGAATCGCTTCTCTTTAGTAGATGTGTCTTGAGTCTACGGTGTGGAGACACCGGAGCGAGAGTACAGGTACTCGTTAGAGAATGAGGGCACTGAGCGTGACCACCTCGAGTAGTCATTAGGAAGTCTACCTTCTCGTCAATGACTGACTCGATGCTGCAGTAGTGTGTCTGGTTCTTTGACCTGAGATGCATCGGCAGTTCACCTTGAGGGTGTTATAGTTTGACTACACCATTACTCGGTCTCCTAGCCATATGGAACCCTGAGGTGTATGTTGGCTATAGCATGTTCATTGTAGGAACTGGATTGCATCAAGATGGGAATCTATCTACCTCGGTGGTAGAGGAGCAGCCCTATGATAATCATGAGAATCAAGTCCAGAAGCCCATGGCCATGGCAGAGTGAAATAATAGAAAGAGTTTCTATTTAGATTTTCACATTGGACTCGAATCGAATGATTACATCATATGACAGAGACTAGGGTTTGACGAGTTTACCTTAACCCTAATCTGATCGGGGCTCAAGATAGAAGAACTTAATCACACAGGTAGCTGCACCAAGAGGTTCGCATTCAGCTCTGATGGGTTGCCACCATATACTGCTAGGTGTCACTGGTGGATTTTGGGAGCAATTAGAATGATTTAGATGATCGATCATTCTAGCTGTTCGAATCAGAAGAGTTCTGATCCATCGAAAGGAGTTTCGATGATGTCGATGATAGAGATCATGACATATCCCATTACCATACAGAACTGAACCTAACTGGGTCACACAAACAAGGGTTTGAATCTGGTGATCATCAATTGAACTGATCTAGTTCAATTGATCTGAATGAGATTCAATTAGGTTCAAGGAAATCGTGCTAGCACTCGATTGAACCTAACGTTCTTCTTTTTACTATCACAAATAAGTTGTCCTGACTGAGCCAAAGGAGTTTGTGCTCAATCAGAGGCCTTCATATGGTCTGACTGGAGGTTGTCCAAGTCAGAAAGGTTGTCTTATTTTGTAAGACATTACCTGCCATTTTTGGTCACCTGCCATTTCTTGTTCTTTGACTTTGGTCAAAAGTCTACCTTTGACTGGTCAAACGTTGACCATTGACACTTTGACTTTTGACCACATGTCATGCACCTATTGGAGAGCTGGTGGGGGCCTGTCCCCCTGCCAGAACCTGGCAAGGAGAAGGGCGCACGCCACCCAGGGTTGGCGTGAGCCCAAGTAGGAGGCGCCTAGGAGTCCTTGTTGGACAAGGACTCCATCTCCCTTTTTGGATTCCAATTAGAGTTCTCTAAGAATCCAAGTTTGACTGGTCTTAGGCACCCTCTAAGGAGGAATCCAGGGGACTCTATTTCCAACCAATCAGATTTAGATCTGATTTCACAAAGGGTTGTGATTGGTTGGGAAGAAGAGGAGTTGGATCACAAGAGGTCTATAAATAAGACCCTGCGCCCAACCCTAATAAGAATGCAATTCAATTGAGAAACCCCATGCCCCAAGGCTGCCTCTCCCCTCCTTCCTCCATGCCATAAGCTTCTTCTCCCCTTGCCTCTCCACGTCCAAAAGGAGTTTTGGACTTTTGGTTGGTGCGATTCAGATCAAGGAAAGGCGATCAAAAGCAAGAAGGCTGCGCTGCTGCAAAAGGACGACTGCTGATCTTCAAAAGGAGTTTTGAAGATCCTCCAGATCAGATCCAGATCTGAATTTTTGGAGACATGATAGAGAAGAAGAGGATCTCCAGATCCAATCCCGAGTGGATACCGGTAGAGGCCAGGCGCTTGCGTGGCTAGATCCAGAACCTTCCGCTGCAATCAGGATCATCACAGGGTAATAGGATTACCCAAATCAAGGTAAATTAAATTTGATTTAATTTATCTTATTTTATTTTATTTATTAAAATAATAAGAATTAGATCTGAAACATATCAAGATCTGATTGAAATCAAGAGAAAAAATTTTTGAAATATATCTCTTGATCTGATCAGATCTGAACGAACCTGGACCGGGAAATCAGGATTTTCCTTCAACTGGTATCAGAGCCATGGTTCTAAAATTGTTTAGATCTGAATTTTAAATTTATTTTAATTAAAAAATAAGTGATTTTAGATGTCACATGAGATGTGATCAGATCTAAAATCAGAAAAAATTAAAATTAAATGATTTGGATCTAAGATTAGAAAATATGCATGACTAGTTCTAAAATAGAATAGTTCTATAGAATAGTCTTGCATGTTTTTAATTTAATCTGATTAAATCATATTTTAGATCTTTTATTTACTATTTTTTGATATTATAAGTGTTATAATAACATCTGAAAAAATAGCAAATAAAAATTATTTAATTTTAAATATCATATGAGATATGATTGATGCATGTCTAGACTAGTTGTAGAATAGTTCTACATAATTGTCTAGATTAGAATTTATTTTGATTAGATCAATTTAAATCTAATTTTTTAGATTATTATGAGATAATTTAGATCTGAAAAATATGCATGATTCATGATACATGAGATGTATGCAAAATATGCCATGATTAGATCTAAATTTGTATATGAGATATATGATATAGATCTATAACTGTTTTGTAGATTTACATGTTCCTGATTAAGGCGTTCCTCTTGGCCGTCCGGTCATAAGAATGAAGAAGGGTTTAAAGGCCCTCTCTTCCCATTCGATGGGGTGTTCTTATGATGTGTAGGGGTGCTGCGTGTTCGTCCTTAATCAGAAACCCAAAACTTACTTTCTGCAAAACCCTAGATCCTGAAACCCTAGGATTTATTGTGCATATTTTGTTTATGAACCCTACTTAATTAAGAATTAAGTTTATGGAATATTAATTAGGTCTAAAATTGAAGAATTTCAGATCTAAGACATATTCATGAATACTGGTCGGGCTTGGGTAGCTCAATTAGTCTAAGCGGTTGATCAAACGATCAAGAGTTGGTTAGATGGGATCAATATGCTTAAATTGACCAGCCTAATAGATTAAGTCTGGGTCAAGATCAGAGTCACGATCAGCAAGACCTAATTAGGCTCAGAGGTTAGAGTCTGGATTGTAGGCTAACAATTGTTCTGACTCAACAATTTGGTGTCTAAGTAAGTTTGGACAGCGATGATGATTTTTATTGAAGCTACTCGACCTAAATGCGTTCTTGTGCGAGTTAGGCATATTCCTTCCATGGTCTCACTTACCTGGCCATATTGTTGCCAGTTCCTGATCTGAGGGTGGCAATAACTGAGCAACCATCCACTAGGTAGTCATAATGTTATGACTAAGCAATCTAGTTTAATGAGACCTGAATCATTCTCCTAAGAAAAATATTAAGTCGTAGAGTCTTCCACATTGTAGATGTCGGGCCCTTTCGGAGTTGATTGTTTCTCGTGGATTACAGTGGTTAGTTGCACCGGAAAAGATCAACCATTCTATTAGGCATTGAGATGCTATGGGCTGGAGGATGAGTTGGCTAATATTTCGGATACGGTGAGAACTCAATTAGAACCCATCTAGCAAATAGTGGGTCTGACTTAACTAAATGACATATGGATAGGTGAGATTATGAATTAGAGACCAGTTTGGATGCAACATGATTAGAGAATCATTGAACAAAGTTGTTCACTCATTGGTAACCCATCACCAATAACTGTTAGGTGAGGTGATGATCAGTTGGTGAGACCGACACCCACACAAAATCATCAATCGAGATTTTTGCATCTCTAGAGGGAGTGTAGGAGATCCAGAAATAGTGGGAGCTAATTGTTTAAAAATAAAATCCCTAAAAAATTGGTCAAGTCAATTAATTATAGTATCTAACTAGAACTTTGACTCTCTAAGAAATATTCTGCGTCAAACCTATGGCACGTATCTGGACACACATGACTGACTGGACCCAATTAAAAGATTGGCTCAGGAACTCAAATTTTTTAGGTTCAGAAGTTACATGTTTTGGACCAGGATCCTCCCACTTACCAGCTCTCCATCGTGAACAGAGAGCATCTCTGATAAGTGGATGACGAAATAATAAGCAGATATTACATGTTGGGCTCGATGTCTGATGAGTCCAGTGCCAACATGAAGATACCAGGACTGCTCCACAAATTTGGCTCACCTATAGAGATGTTTGGTGAACCAAGTCGCGCACAAATTATCAAGTCACTAAAAGACTTATTCAAGGCTAAAATCAGTGATGGGCAATCAGTCCAAGATCATGTCTGAAATGATCAAGGACATGGAAGAGCTTGAAAGCTCGGTAGTGAAGTTGGACTTGGACCTGCTAGAAGATATATTCTGCAATCTTGACTATGCATATGGGCAAGTTCATCATGAATACCACATGCATAAACTTCAAAATTTTGCACCGAGCTTTTGAACTGCTGAGTTACGGTGAGCTTTCTATGAAGGTTCTAAAGGCTCAGTTGCTTCTATGGAACGAGACTTCTTCCAAGAAAGTCTTTGGAAAGAAAAAGAAGTCTGTGAAAAGCAAAAGGTGGAAGGAAAAGAAGAAGAAGGAGAATCGAAGAGAAGCGATGGCAAAAAATATTTTCTTGCAAAACTGAGGCCATAGAAAGCGAAATCCTACTACCTGCCACCCTGAAGAATAAGAAGGAAGGTCCTTCTGGAAGTATGCTCGTTATTGAGTCTAACCTTAATTTTTTCTCATCCAGTTGGATGCTTGACTCTGGTTCGTAGCTCATTTGTGCACTATCTATAGGATCTTGAGGATAGCAAAGGTTGAGGGATGGTGAATGATCCATGCATTAAATGGAGCAGAGTTGCTCACTGTGCCATGGGAAACATACTCTCTGCGATTACCATCTGGTTTAGACTTAGTTTAAAAGATTATTTTGTTACGCTAGCAGGAAATTTGATTTCTTTTCATGCTCTAGCACTAGAAGGCTATGTAATTAGTGTTTCTTAAGGACCATTGTAACATTCTTTATGAAAAATAAAATTCAAAGTGGTTTTCTTATTAATCTTTATCAGTTACATATTGATGTACTATTTTTAATATCAGCAAAATGAATGCCATAAATGACCTAGGGATAGTCCAAATGAAATATCTATGCACTAGACTAGGTCATATAGTAGAAGATAGGATTAACAAATTGAAGAAAATGGGCTATTGAGTTCGTTGACTTTGAGTCATATCAATTTGAATCTTGTCTTCATAGCAAAATGACTAAGCTCCTTTTTGAGAATGGGGAAAGGCCATGGATCTCCTTGCCCTAGTACATACTGATGTGTGCGGCCCATTCGATGTGCCAGCTAGAGGCAATTTTGTCTACTTCATTATCTTTACCAATGATCTGTCTAGGTATGGGTATGTGTATCTTATGAGACATAAGTCTGAAGCCTTTGAAAAGTTCAAAGAATTCAGACATGAAGTAGAAAAACAAACTGAAAAACCCATTAAGGTTCTTCGATCAGATCGAGGAGGTGAATACCTTAGCCGGGAATTCCTAGACTATCTTAAGAAAAATGGCATAGTCTCTCAATGGACTCCACCAGGAACACCTCAACTCAACGGGGTTTCAGAATGGAGAAATCGGACTCTATTGGATATGGTTCGATCCATGATGAGCTTCACAGACCTCCCTGATTTCCTTTGGGGACATTCATTATTAACTTCAATCTATTTACTGAATAGGGTTCCCTCTAAAACCGTTCCTACCACACCGTATGAGATATGGCATGGTAAGAAACCAAGTCTGAGTCATCTCAGAATTTGGGGTTGTCCGGCTCATGTCAAAAGACAACAAGCGGACAAGTTAGAGTTTAGGTCCTTTAGAGCTCGATTCATAGGATATCCTAAAGAGTCATTAGGATACTATTTCTATATTTCAGAAGACCACAATGTGATTGTGAGTCGACATGCCATATTTCTTGAAAAATAGTTTATTCAAGATAGCGGCATTGGAAAACAGATCAAGCTTGATGAGAAAGTCTCACAAGCAGAACGAGCTAAGGACCAAGTGGAACCAAATCAGGTTGAGCCAATAAGAACACTACCTCCTCCACCTCGTAGATCGGAAAAGAGTTTCCCATCCCCCTGAAAGATACTTAGGTATTATTTCAGAGGAACGTAGAGGAAATGTTCCTCATAGGTAATGGTGCTCATGGTGATGATCCCAAAACCTACAACGAGGCGATATCAGATATCGACTCTGAGAAATGGCTAGAGGCAATGAAGTCAGAAATTGACTCGATGCACTCAAACCAAGTCTGGACCTTGGTAGATCCACCAGAAGGTATAGTACCTATTGGGTGTAAATGGATCTTCAAGAGAAAGATTGGTGCAGATGGGAATGTGGAGACATTCAAGGCTAGACTAGTGGCAAAAGGTTATAGTCAACGTGAAGGCATTGACTATCAGGATACCTTTTCCCCAGTAGCTATGCTAAAATCCATCCGCACATTGCTTGCCTGTTGCAGCCTATTTCGATTATGAAATATGGCAAATGGATGTGAAAACGGCATTCCTTAAATGGATATCTTGAGGAAGATATCTATATGGAACAGCCGCTAGGTTTCACATCCAGTGATACTGATCACAAGGTTTGCAAGCTGCAAAGGTCCATATATGGACTTAAGCAAGCATCTCGGAGCTGGAACACTCATTTCAATGATGTGATCAAAAAGTTTGGTTTCATCAAAAATGAAGAGGAACCATGTGTTTTCAAAAAGGGTCAGTGGGAGCGCTGTTGTCTTCCTCGTATTGTACGTGGATGACATCCTCCTTATTGGGAATGATATTCCCATGATGACATCAGTCAAATTATGGTTGTCCAAGGAATTCTCCATGAAAGACCTAGGCGAAGCATCCTTTATTCTAGGAATTAAGGTCTATAGGGATAGACCGAATAGGATGCTAGGACTTTCACAGAAGATGTACATAGAGGAAGTACTAAAGAGGTTTAGTATGGAAAACTCTAAGAGGGGATTAATACCCTTCAGACATGGTATTCATCTTTCCAAGAAGATGTGCCCTAGCACACCTGAGGAAATAGAACGCATGAGCAAGATCCCTTATGCTTCTGCAATAGGGAGCCTCATGTATGCCATGCTATGTACACGACCTGATATAGCCCATGCTGTGAGTGTCACAAGCAGATATCAGTCAAATCCAGGTGAAGAACACTGGACTTCTGTGAAATGTATCCTTAAGTACTTGAGAAGAACTAAGGATATGATGTTGGTCTTTGGTAATGGAGAACTCCAAGTCCAGGGATACACAGACTCGGATTTCATGTCCGATATAGATGATCGAAAGTCGACATCTGGAAGTCTGTTTGTGTGCAATGGTGGAGCTGTCAGCTGGAAGAGTTCCAAGCAAACTGTGATAGCAGATTCCACCATGGAAGCAGAATATATCGCTGCATCAGAGGCTGCAAAGGAAGCATTCTGGTACAAGAAGTTTGCTGCAGAAATTGGAGTAATGCCATCAGATGCCATTCCTCTATACTGCGACAACAATGGCGCCATAGCCCTTGCTAAGGAGCCGAGGTCTCACCAGAAGTCCAAGCACATTGAGCGGCGATACCACCTCATCCGCGATTACCTCGAGAAGGGTTACGTCGAGGTCAAGAGAGTCAACTCCACAGATAATGTGGCAGACCCACTTACAAAGCCGTTGGGCCAGCAGAAGATCGAAGCCCACCTTGAGAAGATGGGACTTAGACTTGTAGCCAATTGGCTTTAGGACAAGTGGGAGATTGTTAGATATATGTGCCCTAGAAGCCAGAATTGGCTGACACTTGTAATACACTTCTAGGGGCAAAATTATAATTTTGACTATAATCAATAAAATGGGTTATTTTCTATCACATATGTGTATTTAGTGTCTGTGATACATCCTTTGAGTTAATGGTAATGATAATTCATATTTTCAAGAGTTGAAAATTTAAGACATGAATAATCATTATTAACTCATAAAATGCTCCCGACCATAGGATCATCACGAGGATGGTGATTGATCCGGAAGGTTGGTGTACAATCGCTTCTCTTTAGTAGATGAGTCTTGAGTCTACGGTGTGGAGACACCGGAGCGAGAGTACAGGTACTCGTTAGAGAACGAGGGCACTGAGCGTGACCACCTCGAGTAGTCATTAGGAAGTCTACCTTCTCGTCAATGACTGACTCGATGCTGCAGTAGTGTGTCTGGTTCTTTGACCTGAGAGATGCATCGGCAGTTCACCTTGAGGGTGTTATAGTTTGACTACACCATTACTCGGTCTCCTAGCCATATGGAACCCTGAGGTGTATGTTGGCTATAGCATGTTCATTGTAGGAACTGGATTGCATCAAGATGGAATCTATCTACCTCGGTGGTAGAGGAGCAGCCCTATGATGATCATGAGAATCAAGTCCAGAAGCCCATGGCCATGGCAGAGTGAAATAATAGAAAGAGTTTCTATTTAGATTTTCACATTGGACTTCGAATCGAATGATTACATCATATGACAGAAGACTAGGGTTTGACGAGTTCACCTTAACCCTAATCTGATCGGGGCTCAAGATAGAAGAACTTAATCACACAGGTAGCTGCACCAAGAGGTTCGCATTCAGCTCTGATGGGTTGCCACCATATACTGCTAGGTGTCACTGGTGGATTTTGGGAGCAATTAGAATGATTTAGATGATCGATCATTCTAGCTGTTCGAATCAGAAGAGTTCTGATCCATCGAAAGGAGTTTCGATGATGTCGATGATAGAGATCATGACATATCCCATTACCATACAGAACTGAACCTAACTGGGTCACACAAACAAGGGTTTGAATCTGGTGATCATCAATTGAACTGATCTAGTTCAATTGATCTGAATGAGATTCAATTAGGTTCAAGAAAATCGTGCTAGCACTCGATTGAACCTAACGTTCTTCTTTTACTATCATAAATAAGTTGTCCTGACTGAGCCAAAGGAGTTTGTGCTCAATCAGAGGCCTTCATATGGTCTGACTGGAGGTTGTCCAAGTCAGAAAAGGTTGTCTTATTTTGTAAGACATTACCTGCCATTTTTGGTCACCTGCCATTTCTTGTTCTTTGACTTTGGTCAAAAGTCTACCTTTGACTGGTCAAATGTTGACCATTGACACTTTGACTTTTGACCACATGTCATGCACCTATTGGAGAGCTGGTGGGGGCCTGTCCCCCTGCCAGAACCTGGCAAGGAGAAGGGCGCACGCCAAGGGTGGCGTGTGCCCAAGTTGGAGGCGCCTAGGAGTCCTTGTTGGACAAGGACTCCATCTCCTTTTTGGATTCCAATTAGAGTTCTCCTAAGAACCAACTTTGACTGGTCTTAGGTGCCCTCTAAGGAGGAATCCAGGGGACTCTATTCCCACCAATCAGATTTAGATCTGATTTCACAAAGGGTTGTGATTGGTTGGGAAGAAGAGGAGTTGGATCACAGAGTCTATAAATAAGACCCTGCGCCCAACTCTAATTAAGAATGCAATTCAAATGAGAAACCCCATGCCCCAAGGCTGCCTCTCCCCTCCTTCCTCCATGCCAAACCACCTTCTCCCCTTGCTCTCCACGTCCAAAAGGAGTTTTGGACTTGGTTGGTGCGATTCAGATCAAGGAAAGGCGATCAAAAGCAAGAAGGCTGCGCTGCTGCAAAGGACGACTGCAGATCTTCAAAAGAGTTTTGAAGATCCTCCAGATCAGATCCAGATCTGATTTTTGGAGGTGTGATAGAGAAGAAGAGGATCTCCAGATCTAACTCGAGTGGATACCGGTAGAGGTCAGGCGCTTACGTGGCTAGATCCAGAACCTTCCGCTGCAATCAGGATTATCTATAGGGTAATAGGATTACCCAAATCAGGTAAATTAAATTTGATTTAATTTATCTTATTTTATTTTATTTATTAAAATAATAAGAATTAGATCTAAAACATATCAAGATCTGATTGGAATCAAGAGAAAAAATTTTGAAATATATCTCTTGATCTGATCAGATCTGAACGAACCTGGATCGGAAAATCAGGATTTCCCTTCAAAATCCCCTAAAAATGTCACTATAAAAAGATAGGGAGGAGGCTTAGGCACATGGGACTCTTCCTCCCTAGAGTTTGATCTATATCAAACTTTTTGATCCAGTCAAAAGGGATGCCCATTTTATCCACATGGGCCGCATGCTAAGAGGGGGCATGTGCCCATTCTCTCCACGAAAAAATAGTAGGGGACGTGCACCCCTAGAAATTCTTCAAGAGGTGCACACCCCTTCTCCCTTAATTCCTGTAACCGGGTTAACTCTTGACCTTTGTCCTGATGCCCTTTGGTTGGATTTAGGACAAGCCCTAAACTCTTTAAGATAAGCCTTAATCTGACTAGGATAAGATCCAGTCAAATCAAGACAAATCTATACAGAATATTTGGATGAGCCAAATCTAATTTGACTCAGTCAAGATGAACCAGAAAGACAATGAAGGAGAAAGTCAGGCTCAATCATGTACTAGCATGATTTTCTTAAACTTAATTAGATCTAATCCAAATCAATCAAACTAACATCTAGACCCAAACTCTTTTTGGTGTGACCTAGTTAGGTTCCATTCTATTTGGTAATGAGACATATCGCAATCTCTATCATTGATATCATTGAAACATCTTTCGATAGATCAGAACTCTTCTGATTCATCTAATTAGAATTATCGATCATTAAGACAATTCTAATTAATTTCAAAATCCATCAGTGATACCTAGCAGTATATGATGGTAATCCATCAGAACTGAATATGAACCTTTTAGTGTAACTACCTGTATGATTGGGTTTCTCTATCATGAGCTTCGACAGGATCAGGGTTAAGGTAAACTCATCAAACCCAACACCCGTCATGTGAATAAATCATTCGATTCAAGTTCTATATGAAATCTTAATAGAAACTTTTTTCTATTAATTTACATTGCCATTGCCATGGGCTTAAGGACTTGATCTCATGATCATCATAGGACTACTTCTCTATCAATGTTGATAGATCTCTATTTTTGCGATCTAATTCCTACAATGAACATGCTATAGCCAATATACACCTTAGGATTTTGAATGGCTAGGAGATCTATTATGGTGTAGTCAAATTATAACATACTCAAGATAAACTATCGATGCATTTCAGATCAAAGAACCAGACACATAACTACAGCATCGAGCTAGTTATCGATAAGAAGGTAGACTCTCTTATGACTGCTCGAGGTGGTCATGCTCTATGCACTCATTCTCAATGAGCACCTATACTCTTGCTTCGATGTCTCCACACCATAAACTCAAGATTCATCTATCATAAAAAAGTAATCATACATTAATCTTTTGGATCGATCACCATCCTTATGATGATCCTACGATCGGAAGCAATTTATAAGTTAATTATGATAACACATGCCTTAAATTTTCAACTCTTGAAAATATGCATTATCATGTTCGTTAACTCAAAAGATGTATCATAAATACTTTAAGTACATAATGTGATGAAAAATAATTTTTTTATTAATTTTAGTCAAAATTATAAAAATGCCCCTAGAAAGTATGTAAGTGTTGGCCAATCTGGCTTCTAGGACATATATCTAACAAACTTTTATTTCACCTAAAGCTAATTTGCTACAAATCTAAGTCCTATCTTCTTAAGATAGGCTTCAATCTTTTGCTCGCTCAATGGCTTTATTAGTGGGTCAGTCATATTTTCTATGGTGTCAACTCTCTTGACCTCGACGTATCCCTTCTTGAGGTCATCATGGATGAGGTGATACTACCGCTTGATGTGTTTAAATTTTTGGTAAGACCTCGACTCCTTAGCTAGGACTATGGTGCCATTGTTGTTGCAGTATAGAGGGACAACATCTTATGGCATCACTCTAAGCTCTACGATAAACTTTTTGAATCAGAATGCCTCCTTTGCAGCTTCCGAGGTAGCGATATATTCTGCTTCCATAGTGGAGTCCGCTATTACAGTCTGCTTGAAACTCTTCCAGCTTACTGCACTACTATTGCACAAGAACAAACTACCAGATGTTGACTTTCAATTATCTATATCAAACATAAAGTCTAAGTTTGTATGCCCCTAGATCTGGAGTTCTCCATTACCAAAGACTAGAAACATATCCTTAGTTCTTCTCAAGTACTTAAGAATACATTTCACAGAAGATCAGTGTTCTTCACCTAGATTCCACTGATACCTATTCATAACACTCACAGCATGGGCGATATCAAGCCATGTACATAGCATGGCGTACATGAGGCTCCCTATCGCCGAAGTATAAGGGATCTTGCTCATGCATTTAATCTCCTCAGGTGTGTTGGGGAACATCTTTTTTAAGAGATGAATGCCATGTCTGAAGGGCTCTAGTGTCTTTTTAGATTGTTCCATGCTGAACCTCTTCTGCACCTCCTCTATGTACATCTTTTATGAGAGACCCAGCATCCTCTTCGGTCTATCTTTATAGACCTTAATTTTCAAAATAAAGGATGCTTCTCCTAGATCTTTTATAGAGAACTCTTTTGACAACCACACTTTGACCAAAGTTAATATTGGTATATTGTTCCCAATTAGGAGGATGTCATCCATGTATAGTACTAGGAAGACAATAGTACTTCCACTGATCTTTTTAAAAATACATGGCTCCTCTTCATTCTTGATGAAACTAAATAATTTGATCACATCATTAAAATGAATATTTCAGCTTCGAGATGCTTGCTTAAGTCCATATATAGACCTCTGTAGCTTGCAGACCTTATGATCACCATCACCGGATGTGAAACCAAGGGACTATTCTATATCGATATCTTCCTTAGAATATCCATTAAGAGTGTCATTTTCACATCCATCTACCATATTTCATAATCGAAATATGCTGCAATTGCAAGCAATATACGGATGGATTTTAGCATGACCACCGACGAGAAGATATCCTGCTAGTTAATGCCTTCACGCTAACTATACCCTACTTGATCTACAAGATGGAGGTAGTGTTAGATATGTATGTTCTAGAAGCTAGAATTAGCTGACACTCGTTGTACACTTCTAAGGAAAAAATTATAATTTTGACTATAAATAATAAAATAAGTTATTTTCTATCACAACGTGTATTTACTGTTTGTGATACATCCCTTGAGTTAATGGTAATGATAATTCTTATTTTCAAGAGTTGAAAATTTAAGACATGAATTTTTGTTATTAATTCATAAAATGCTTCCGACCATAAGATCATCATGAGGATGATGATTGATCCAAAAGGTTGGTGTACAATCGCTTCTTTATAGTAGATAAATCTTGAGTCTACAATATAGAGACACCGAAATGAGAGTATAGGTACTCGTTAGAGAACGAGGGAACTAAGCATAACCACTTCGAGCAGTCATAAGAAAATTTATCTTCTCATCGATGACTGGCTCGAAGCTGTAGTGGTGTGTCTGATTCTTTGATCTGAGGTGTATCAGTAGTTTACCTTGAGGGTGTTACAGTTTGACTACACCATGACTCGGTCTCCTAGCCATTCGAAATCCTGAGATGTATGTTGGCTATAGTATGTTTATTGTAGGAATTGGATTGCACCAAGAGGGAATCTATCTACATTGGTAAATGAGGAGCAGTCCTATGATGATCATGAAATTCAATTCCATAAGCCTATGGCCATGGCAGAGTGAAATAATAGAAAGAATTTCTATTAAGGTTTTCATATCGGACTTGAATCAAATGATTAAATCATATGACAAAAATTAGGATTTGACGAGTTCACCATAACCCTAATTTGATCGGGGCTCAAGATAGAAGAACTTAATCACACATATAACTACACCAAGAGGTTCATTTTTAGTTTTGATGGATTGCCACCATATACTGCTAGGTGTCACTGGTGGATTTTAGGAGTAATTAGAATAATTTGGATGATCGATCATTCTAGTTGTCTGAATCAGAAAAGTTCTGATCCATCGGAAGGTGTTTCGATGATGTCGATGATAGAGACCACGACATATCCTATTATCATACAGAACTGAACCTAATTGGATCACACATATAAGGGCTTGGATCTGGATATCATCAATTGGACTAACCCAATTCAATTGATTTGAATTAGATTTAATTAGATTCAAGAAAATCATGCTAGCACACGATTGAGCCTAAGGTTCTCCTTCTACAATCATTAAAAGTTGTCTCGACAACCAAATATGTTTGTGCTCACTCAGGTACCTTTACTTGATCTAACTGGAGCTTATCCAAGTTAGAAAAAGATTTTCTTAATTTATGAGATAAATTTGAGACAATATCTGCCATTTTTTATCACCTGCTAATTTTTGTCTTTTGACTTTGGTCAAATGTTGACCTTTGACACTTAGACATCTGCCCATGTGTCATGCACCCATAGGAGAGCAGATAGGAGCTTGTCCCCTTGCTAGAAAGAGGAAAGGAGGGGGCGCATGCTTAGGAAGGCATGCATCTAAGGATAGGGATGCCTAGAGTACTATACATATGGGACTCTAGGTTGCTTCTTGGAATCAAACTAGGTGGCACCAAGGACTCTGCTTTGACCAATCTTGGTGCCACCTAAGGATGTTGGAGAGGGGCTCTCATCTGATTGGATCAGGTGATGTCATCCCACTAATTAGATTTAGATCTGATTGCATAAAGAGATGTGATTGGCTGGGATGATGTGGCACTGCATGGCGCAGTAGGATCTATTTAAACCCTATCTGCGCCTAGCATTAGAGGAGTTCTCCCTTTGCCCATGCCACATTGCTCTCTCCCCCTCTCCTCCATGCCTTCCTCAAATTCTCTCTCTCCTCTCCATGCCGAAGAGGCTTTGGGCTCAAGTTTGGTGCGATCTAGGCAAGAGAAAGGCGACAAGAAAGGAAGAAGGCAGCACTACTGCAAGAGACGACATCGAATCTTCAAAAGTTATTTTGAAGACCTTCAATATCAGATCCAGATCTGATATTTGGAGGATAGATCGAGAGGGAGGAGATATCTAGATCCTACCCAAGTGGATACCGATAGAAGCCAGACAATTGTATGGCTGCATCCAGAACCTCAGGCAATGAGCAGGATCATCATAGGATAATTAGATTACCCAAAAATAAGGTATAAATTAAATCTAATTTAATTAATTTTAATTTGATTTAATTTTATTAGATCTATCAAATCAAATCTAAAAAGTATTAGATTTAATTTAGATCTAAGAGAAAAAATTTTTGAAATATTTCTCTTGATCAAATCAGATCTGAACGAATCTGACTCAGGAAATAGACTTTTTTCTTCAACTGGTATCAGAACCAGATTTCCATAAATTATTTAGATCTAATTTTAATTTAATTTTGATCTAATAATTAGATAATTTTAGATGTCACATGAGATGTGATTAGATCTAAAATTAGAAAAATTTAAATTAAATAATTTAGATCTAAATTCTATAAGATGCATGACTAGTTGTAGAATAGAATTATTCTATATATAGTATTGTATGATCATAATTTAATTTAATTAAGTTATAATTTTAGATTAATTTATTTACTATTCTCTAATTTTATAAATATTATAATAAGATCTAAAAAATAAAAAATAAAATTATTTAATTTTTGGTTCATATGAGATATGATGAATGCATGTTTAGACAGTTGTAGAATAGTTCTACATAATTGTCTAGAATAGAATTTATTTTGATGTGATCAATTTAAATTTAATTTTTTAGATAATTATGAGATAATTTAAATTTGAAAACATACATAATATGATACATGAGATGTATGCAAAATATATTTATAGTTAGATCAGTTTTTATATATGAGATATATGATATAGATCTAACTAGTTTTGTAGTTTTTATATTTCTAATTAAGGCATTCTCCTTGGTCGTCCGGTCATAAGAATAAAGTAGGATTTAAATGTCCTCTCCTTCCATTCGATGGAGTGTTCTTATGATGTATAGGGGTGCTGTGCGTTCATCCTTAATTAGAAATCAAGAGCTTATTTTCTGCAAAATCCTAGATCCTAAAACCCTAGGATTTTATTTACATGTTTTGTTTGTGAACCCTAAACTTAATTAAGAATTAAGATTATGAAATATATATTAGATCTAAAATTAAGAATTTTAGATCTAAGATATATTCATAAAATTGGGTTCAGGCTTGGGTAGCTCAATTAGGTCTAAGTGGTTGATCAAATCAAATCAAAAGTTAGTTAGATGGGATCAAGAGTACTTAAATTGACCAGCCTAATAGAATTAAGTCTAGGTCAAGATCAAATCACATGAGTGATCGATCAAGCTAAGACCTAATTAGGCTCAGTGGTTAGAGTCTGGATTGTAGGCTAATCTGATTGGTTCTAGCTCAACAATTTGGTGTCTAAGATAAGTTTGGTAGATATGACCGACTGATTTTTAATTGAGAGCTACTCGACTCGAATGCATTCTTGTCGAGTTAATGGCATATTCCTTCCATAGGTCTCACTTACTTGACCATATTTGTTGGCTCAGTCCTGATCTGAGGTGGCCAATAATCTGAGCCAACCAATACCACTAGGTTAGTCATAATGATTATGACTATGTCAATTCTAGTTTAATGAAACCTAAATCAAATCTTCCTAAGAAAAGATTAAGTCTAAGATCTTCCATCATTATAGATGCATGGGCTCTTTTCGGAGTTGATTGTTCTCGATTGGTTACAGTGGTTTAGTTGCACCGAGAAGACATAACTATATCAATTAGGCATTAGATGCTATGGGCTGGAGGATGGATTGGGCTTAATATTTCGAATACGGTGAGAAACTCAATTAGAAATCCAATCTGTACAAATGGTGGGTCTGACTTAACTAACTATGGACATAATGAGATTCATGAATTAGAGACCTAGTTTGGATGCAACATGATTAGAAAATCATTGAACAAAAGTTGTTCACTCATTAGCTAACCCATCATCAATAACTGTTAGGTGAGGTGATGAGTCAGTTGGTGGAACCGCACCATCCACTAAAAATCATTAATCATGAAGATTTTTGCATCTCTATAGAGAGAGTGTAGAGATCCAAAAAAATAGTGGGAGCTAATTTGTTCAAAAATAAAACTTCTAAACAAATTGGTCAAGTCTTAATTATAATATCTAACTAGAAACTTTGACTCTCTATAGAAAAATATCTGCGTCCAACCCACTAGCATGTATCCTGGACACCCATAGACTGATTGAACCTAATTACAAGGATCGACTTCAGAACTTCAAAATTATTTTGGATTCTAAGTTAACTTATGTATTGGATCAGGATCCTCCCACCTTACTAGCTCATCCATCCGCTAAACAGAGAGCGTCTCTTGATAAGTGGATGGACGAAAATAATAAAGCCAGATATTACATGTTGGGCTCGATGTCTGATGAGATTCAGTGCCAACATGAAGATATCAAGACTGTCCACCAAATATTGGCTCACCTATAAGAGATGTTTGGTGAACAAAGTCGCGCAACCAATTATCAAGTCACTAAACGACTATTCAAGGCTAAAATATGTGATGGGCAATCAGTCCCAGATCATTGTCTGATGATGATCAAGAACTTGGAAGAGCTTGATAAGCTCAGAGTGAAGTTGGACTTGGATCTGCAGAATGATATAATTCTGCAATCTTTGACTAATGCATATGGACAGTTCATCATGAACTACCATATGCATAAACTTCAAAATTTTCTGACCGAGCTTATGAACATGCTAGTTACTGCTGAGCTTTCTGTGAAAGGTTCTAAAGGCTCAGTGCTTTCTATGGAACAGACTTCTTCCAGGAGAAAGTCTTTTGGAAAGAAGAAGAAGTCTGTGAAAAGACAAAAGGTGGAAGGAGGAAAGAAGAAAAAGATAGAGCTGAAGAAGAAGACCGCTGACAAAAAAAAGTATTTCCATTGCAATACTGATGGCCACTGAAAGCGAAACTATCCTACATACCTAGCCACCCTGAAGAATAAGAAGAAGGCAGGTCCTTCTGGAAGTATGCTCGTTATTGAGTCTAACCTTATGATTTCTTCTACATTCAGTTGGATGCTTGACTCTGGTTCTAGTACTCATTTGTGCACATCCATATAGGATCTTGAGGATAGCAAAAGGTTGAGGGATGGTGAGATGATCCTATGCATCAAAAATGGAGCTAGAGTTGCTACTGTGGCCGTGGAAACATACCCTCTTCGACTACCATCTGGTTTAGACTTAGTATTAAAAGATTATTATTAAGTACCAATAGCAAGTAGAAATTTGATTTCTATTTCATGCCTAGCACTAGAAGGCTATGTAATTAGTGTTCTTAAGGACCATTGTAACATTCTTTATGAAAAAATAAAATTACAAGTGGTTTTCTTATTAACGATCTTTACCAGTTACATATTGATGTATCTATTTTTAATATCAAGCAAAATATGAATGCCATGAAATGACCTAGGGATAGTCCAAATGATAAGTATCTATGGCACTTAAGACTAGGTCATATAGTAGAAGATAGGATTAACAAATTGAAGAAAATCAGGCTATTGAGTTCGTTGACTTCTGAGTCATATCTAATTTATGAATCTTGTCTTCATAGCAAAATGACTAAGCTTCCTTTTATAGAATATGGGGAAAGGGCCATGGATCTTCTTGCCCTAGTATATACTGATGTGTGCGGCCCATTTGATGTACCGACTAGAGGCAACTTTATCTACTTCATAACCTTTATCGATGATTTATCTAGCTATGGGTATGTGTATCTTATGAGACACAAATCTGAAACTTTTGAAAAGTTCAAGAAATTCAGACATGAAGTAGAAAAGCAAACTAAAAAATCTATTAAGATTTTCAATCAGATCGAGGAGGTGAATACCTTAATTGGAAATTTCTGAACTATCTTAAGAAAAATGGCATGGTCTCTTAATGGACTCCACCTGAAATATCTCAACTCAATGAAATTTCAGAATGGAGAAACCAAACCCTATTAGATATGGTCCGATCCATAATGAGCTTCACAGACCTTCCTGATTTTATTTTGGGACATAGTTTGTTAACTGCAATATACTTACTGAATAGGGTTCCTTCTAAAATCGTTCCTACCACACCATATGAGATATAGCATGGTAAGAAATTAAGTCTAAGTCATCTCAAAATTTGGGATTGTCCGGCTTATGTCAAAAGACAACAAACGAACAAGTTAGACTTTAGGTCTTTTAGAGCTCGATTTATAGGATATCTTAAAGAGTCATTAGGATATTATTTCTACATTCCAGAAGATCACAATGTGATTGTGAGTCAACATGCCATCTTTCATGAAAAATAGTTTATTTAAGATAGCGGCATTGAAAAGCAGATCAAGCTCGAGGAGAAAGTCTCACAAGAGCAACGAGCTAAGGACCAAATGGAACCAAATCTGGTTGAGCCAATACAATCACTACCTCCTCCACCTCGTAGATCGAAAAAAATTTTCCATCCTCCTGAGAGGTACTTAGATACTATTTCAGAGAAAGTAGAGAAAATGTTCCTTGTAGGTAATGGGGTTCATGGTAATGATCTCAAAATCTATAACAAGGCGATATCAAATATCAACTTTGAGAAATGGTTAGAGACAATGAAGTCAGAAATTGATTCGATGCACTCAAACCAAGTCTGGACCTTGGTAGATCCACTAAAAGGTATAGTACCTATTGGGTGTAAATGGATCTATAAGAGAAAGATTGGTACAGATGGAAATGTGGAGACATTCAAAGCTAGATTAGTGGCAAAAGGGTATAGTCAATGCGAAGGCATTGACTATCAGGATATCTTTTCACCAATAGCTATGCTAAAATCCATCCACATATTGCTTGCTATTGCTACCTATTTCGATTATGAAATATGGCAAATGGACATGAAAATGGCGTCCTTAAATAGATACCTTAAGGAAGATATCTATATGGAACAGCCACTAGATTTCACATCCAGTGATGCTGATCATAAGGTATGCAAACTACAAAGATCCATATATGGACTTTGCAAGCATCTCGGAGTTGGAATACTCATTTTAATGATGTGATCAAATTATTTGGTTTCATCAAAAATAAGGAACCATGTGTCTTTAAAAAGGTCAGTGGGAGCACTGTTGTCTTCCTCGTATTATACGTGGATGATATCATCCTTATTGGGAATGATATTCTCATATTGACCATAGTTAAAATATGATTATCCAAAGAATTCTCCATTAAAGATCTAGGAGAAACATCCTATATTCTAAGAATTAAGATCTATAGAGATAGACTGAATAGGATGCTAGGACTTTCACAAAAGATGTACATAGAGAAAGTGCTAAAGTGGTTTAGCATGAAAAACTTTAAAAAAAGTTTGGTACCCTTCAGACATGGCATTCATCTTTCCAAGAAGATGTGCCCTAGCACACCTAAGAAGATAGAATTTATAAGCAAGATCCCTTATGCTCCAGCAATAGGGAGCCTCATGTATGCCATATTATGTACGCAACCTGATATAGCCCATGCTGTGAGTGTCACGAGCAGATATTAGTCGAATTCAGATGAAGAACAATGAACTTTTGTGAAATGTATCCTTAAGTACTTGAGAATAACTAAGGATATGTTGTTGATTTTTAGTAATGGAGAACTACAAGTTCAGGGGTATACAGACTTGAATTTTATATCTGATGTAGATGATCGAAAGTCGACATCTGAAAGTCTATTTGTATGTAATGGTGGTGCTATCAGTTGAAAGAGTTTCAAGAAAATAGTGATAGCAGATTTCACCATGGAAGTAGAATACATCGCTACGTCAGAAGCTACGAAGGAGGCATTCTAGTATAAAAAGTTTGCCGCAAAGATTGGAGTAATGCCATCAGATGCCATTCCTCTATATTGTGATAACAATGGCGCCATAGCCCTTGCTAAGGAGCCGAGGTCTCACCAGAAATCCAAGTACATCGAACAGCGATACCACCTCATCCGTGATTACCTCGAGAAGGGTTACGTCGAGATCAAGAGAGTCGACTCCGTAGATAATGCAGCGGACCCACTCATAAAGTCGTTGGACTAGCAAAAGATCAAAGCCCATCTTGAGAAGATGAGACTTAGATTTATAGCTAATTGGCTTTAGGTCAAGTGGGAGTTTGTTAGATATGTGTGCCCTAGAAGCCAGAATTGGCTAATATTCATTGTACACTTCTAAGGGCAAAATTATAATTTTGACTATAAATAATAAAATAGATTATTTTCTATCATAATGTGTATTTAGTATCTGTGATACATCCCTTGAGTTAATGGTAATGATAATTCTTATTTTCAAGAGTTGAAAATTTAAGACATGAATTTTCGTTATTAACTCATAAAATGCTTTCGATCGTAAGATCATCATGAGGATGATAATTGATCCAAAAGGTTGGTGTACAATCACTTATTTATAGTAGATGAGTCTTGAGTCTATGGTATAGAGATATCGAAGAGAGAGTACAGATACTCATTAGAGAACAAGGGTACTGAGCATGACCACCTTGAGCAATCATAAGGAAGTTTACCTTCTCATCGATGACTGGCTCAAAGCTGCAGTGGTGTGTCTGGTTCTTTGACCTGAGGTGCATCGATAGTTCATCTTGAGGGTGTTATAGTTTGACTATACTATGACTCGATCTCCTAGCCATTCGAAATCCTGAGGTGTATGTTGGTTATAGCTTGTTCATTGTAGGAATTGGATTGGACCAAGAGAGAATCTATCTACCTCGGTAGATGAGGAGCAGCCCGATGATGATCAAGAGAATCAAGTCCATAAGCCCATGGCCATGGTAGAGTGAAATAATAGAAAGAGTTTTTATTAAGATTTTCATATCAGACTTGAATCAAATAATTAAATCATATGATAGAAATTAGGGTTTGATGAGTTCACCTTAACCCTATTCTGATCGGAGCTCAAGATAAAAGAACTTAATCACACATCTAGCCACACCAAGAGGTTCATTTTCAATTCTAATGGATTGCCACCATATACTGCTAGGTGTCACTGGTGGATTTTGGGAGCAATTAGAATAATTTGAATGATCGATCATTCTAGTTGTCTGAATCATAAAAGTTCTAATCCATCGGAAGGTATTTTGATGATGTCGATGATAGAGATCATGACATATCCCATTACCATACAGAACTAAATCTAACTGGATCACACATATAAGGGTTTGGATCTGAATATCATCAATTGGACTAACCCAATTTAATTGATTTGAATTAGATTCAATTAGGTTCAAGAAAATCGTGCTAGCACACGATTGAGCCTAATGTTCTCCTTCTACAATCATTAAAAGTTGTCTCGACTGAGCCAAATATGTTTATGCTCACTAGGTATCTTTACTTGGTCTGACTAGAGCTTGTCTAGATCAGAAAAGGGTTTTCTTAAATTATGAGATAAATTTGAGACAACACCTGCCATTTTCCATCACCTACTAATTCTTATCTTTTGACTTTGGTCAAACATTGACCTTTGACACTTAGACATCTACCCATATGTCATGTATCCATAGGAGAGCAAATAGGAGCTTGTCCCCTTGCTAGAAAGAGGAAAGGAGGGGGTGCACACCTAGGGAGGCATGCGTCCAAGGATAGGGATGCCTGGAGTCCCATACAGTTGGGACTCCAAGTTACTTCTTGGAATCAAACTAGGTGGCGCCAAGGACTCTGCTTTCACCAGTCTTGGTGCCACCTAAGGGTGTTGGAGAGGGGCTCTCATCTGATTGGATTAGGTGATGTCATCCCACTAATCAGATTTAGATTTGATTGTATGGAGAGATGTGATTGGTCAGAATGATGTGGTACTGCATGGTGTAGCAGGATCTATATAAACCCTATCTACGCCTAGCTTTAGAGGACTTCTCCCTTTGCCCATGCTACACAACTCTCTCCCTCTCTCCTCCATGCCTTTCTTAAATTCTCTCTCTCGTCTCCACGCCCAAGAGGCTTTGGGCTCAAGTTTGGTGCGATCCAGACAAGAGAAAGATGACAAGAAAGGAAGAAGGCAGCACTGCTGCAAGAGACAACATTGAATCTTCAAATATTGTTTTGAAGACCTTTAAGATCAGATCTAGATCTAATTTTTGGAGGATAGATCGAAAAGAAGGAGATATCTAGATCCTATCCGTGTGGATATCGATAGAGACCAGACGATTGCGTGGCTGCATCCAGAACCTCAGACAATCAGCAGGATCATCATAGGATAATTAGATTATCCAAAAATAAGATATAAATTAAATATAATTTAATTTATTTTAATTTAATTTTATTTTATTAGATCTATCAAATTAGATCTGAAAAGTATCAGATTTGATTTAGATCTAAGAGAAAATTTTTTTGAAATATTCATCTTGATCAAATCAGATTTGAACGAACCTGACCTGGGAAACTAATTTTTTCCTTCAGGTGGCGCATGGATTGGCTTAGACTGATTGGGTTCCATAGGTTTCTTGGCTCGTTGCTCTTTAAAGACTTTCTTCTTGAGCCTGATCTATCTTTCGATACCACCAAATTGAATAAACTATTTTTCAAAAAAAATAGTATGTCGACTCACAATCACATTATGGTCTTTTGGAAGATAGAAATAATATTCTAACAACTCTTCAGGATATCCTATGAACCAAGCTTTAAGGGACCTAGACTCTAACTTGTCTGTCTGCTATCTTTTGACATGAACCAGACAATCCTAAATTCTGAGATGACTCAAACTTGGCTTTTTGCCATGCCATATCTCATATGGTGTGGAAGGAATAGTTTTAGATGAAATCCTATTTAGTAGGTAAATCACTATCATTAAATTATGTCCCTAAAGAAACTTAGGAAGCGTCATGAAGCTCATCATGGATCAGACCATATCAAATAGGATCCAATTTCTCTATTCTAAAACTCCATTGAGTTGAGGCATTCCAGGTGGAGTCCATAGTGAGACTATGCCATTATCCTTGAGATAGTCCAAAAATTTTCGACTAAAGTATTTACTTTCTCGATCTGATCAAAGAACCTTAATGGGCTTTCTACTTTACTTTTCCACTTCATGCCTGAACTTCTTAAATTTTTCAAAGGTTTTAGACTTATATCGCATCAAGTACACATACCTGTGTCGGAATAGATTATCGATAAAGATGATGAAGTAGAAAAAATTGCCTCTGACCAGCACATCAAATGGGCTACACACATCTGTATGTACCAGGATAAGTAGGTCTGTGGCCCTTTCTCCATTCCTACAAAAGAAAGTTTGGTCATTTTGCCTTGAAGGCAAGATTCACAAATTAGATATAACTTGAAAGTCAATGAACCCATTAGTCCAGATTTCTTCAATTTATTAATCCTATCTTCAACAATATGATCTAGTCTAAAGTGCCATAGATACCTTTCATTAATACTATCATTAAATTATTTTGTTTCTATGGCATTCACATTTTGCTCAACATTAAAAATAAAAATATATACACATATGTTGAACCCTCTAAGTGATTTTGATGATGACCAAATATTAAAGCAAATAATTACTAATATATTTTATTTTAAGTATTCCAATGTCAGAAGAAAGAGAGCTCTTTGATCAAAATAAGAAAGATATAAAGTAGAATTTAAATAAAAATTGAATCCCCTTGATTGGTGCAAAAATTTTCTTAAAATTGTCTTGGAGCAGTCTTCGAAATATCTCAAAATTTTTTTGAGAGTTCTCGAGTGGACTGGCATGCTCCAAATGCAGTTCTGACTTGATTTTGAGAGGTCTCAAGTGAATCTCAAGAGCTCTCAGTCTTAAGTGATAGAAACCCAGTTTTTATGCTTTGAGAGAAAGAGGTCTCGTAGGATTCTCGAGAGGTCTCGCGGTTCTAGTGAGATATCTCGTTCAGAATCGAGAGGTCTCGATCTCAGGCATGCCATTTTTATAAAAAAGCTGATTTTTCATGTGACTAAAGGCGAGAGCTCTCCTGATTAAATCGAGAGGCCTCATAATCTAAAGAGATGCCTCGAGATAAATCGAGAGGTCTCGAGACTCAACGATAATCTTTTGATGGAGCATTTCAGATCAAATTTTTTTGGTCCCAACGACTAGTTGCTACTCTCCAACGGTCGGATTTTACTTTTTTTATGCTTCATTCATCACCAAAAGAGAAAAAATATTATAGATATAAAAGGAAGAAGACTTATTTTTAATTGATCCGAGAAAAATAAGAGAAAGCGAAGCATGCTCTATTCTTAAACGAATATCCAATCTCCAATCAATCAGCTCTCTCAAGGTTTGAAGAACCCTCAAGTGTATTAACTCCATGTATTCATAGAGGCTTTCAACAAACTGTAAGGATAACTTTTCTGCTCATTCAAAGGAGTATTTCAAGTTGTAAAATTTCTTTTCCTTTTTTCATGTACTTATTTTTAGCAAGGTTGAAACTTAGGTTTTAGGATTTTTCTTCCCTCTGTTTATTTAGATTGGTTTGTCTGATCCTTGTAAGGATTGTGGTTGATGAACCTAGAGAAAAACTAACTTAGTTTTTGGATAGTAAGCCCGAGAAAACTATCTGACTATAATCTTATGGGATTACAGTAAAATGCCTAAGAGTTTGCTTAGGAAGTGGACGTAGGTGCTGGGAGAGCACCAAACCATTATAAAATTCTCTTATTTGTATGTGTGCTCTTAATTGTATCTTCTATTTGCTCTCACATTTGATTCACTTAGAATTTAATCACCGCACATATCTATTTTAAATTTTTGAAAATCTAATTCACCCCCCCCCCTCTTGGGTTGTCTATCTAGACAATAATTGGTATCAAAGTAGGATTCTCTACTAATTGTTGATTTTTTCATCTAGAGACAAAGATTATGTCAACCCAACTAGGAGGTTTACTTGTCGAAGGGCAATCCACAAATAGGCCACCTCTTTTCACTGGGTCCAACTATATCTATTGAAAAGCTCACATGCGCATTTTCATTCAAGCCCTTAACTATGACATATGGAGTATCATTGTCAATGGTCCACACACACCCACAGTCATTGTCAATGGCACATTCTCTCCTAAGCTGGAGAAGGATTAGGATGAAATGGATAAAAAACTTATCTAATTAAATGTCAAGATAATGAATGTACTCTATTATGCTCTTGATGCAAATGAATTTAATCGAATCTCCACTTGCAATTCTGCAAAAAAAATTTGGGATAGACTTGAGGTCATACATGAAGGGACAAATCAAGTAAAAGAAACTAAAATTAACATGCTAGTTAACCAATATAAGTTATTTAAGATGGATTCCACTGAATCTATCACTAGCATGTACACAAGATTCACTGATATTATAAATAGTTTAAAAAGCTTAGGTAAAGTTTACACTAACAGTGAATTAGTGAGAAAAATCCTCAGGTCTTTACCTAGATCATGAGAAGCCAAAGTAACAGCCATCCAGGAGATAAAGGATCGGAACATACTACCTTTAGAGAAGCTCATTGGATTCTTGATGATATATGAGCTTGCCATAAGTCAGCACAATGAGGAAGACAACAAGAAGAAGAAAACAATAGCATTGAAATTCATGGTTGATGAAGAAGAAGATGATCTATCCACCAGTGAAGAAAATGATGAAGATATGACCCTGATGATCAAAAAATTTAAGAAATTTATCAAAAAAAGAAGACAAGGATTCAAGAAGAGGAGCTTCACTAGAGAAGAAGCCAATAGGAAGAAAGAAAAAGAAGAAAAAAGGGATCAGCCCACTTGCTACGATTGCAAGAAGCTAGGATATTTTAGGGTTGAATGTTCTCTATTGAAGAAGGGGCCAAAAATAACAAAAAAGAAAGTCATGTTAGCAACTTGGAGCGACAGCGACGAGTCAAACTCGGAGGAAGAAAATCAAAATGAAGCAAACTTGTATTTCATGGCACAAGATGATGAGGTATTCTCTACTTTTGATTCAGATTTTATCTTTGATGAGCTTCAAGATGCTTTTTTATGACTTGATGAAAGATTTCAAAAAGATAAGCTCAAAAAATAAAAATCTTAAGAAAATAACTCAAACACTCTTGAAAGAAAAAGAAGAAGTAATTAGTAGCCACAATAAGTTAAAAGAAGAACAAAATCCTAAAGAATGAATTGGATAAATTAAAGCCTTTAGTTGATAAATTTACTTATAGTTCTAAAAAATTATAAATGATTTTAAATAATCAAAGAGAAGTTTATGATAAGACCAGACTAGAATATAAATCTAAAGACAAAACTAAATTTCTAAAAAATTTCTTCACTACATCCATCTCTAATAGCACTTCTCATACCATTTGCTTTAGATGCAAAAAGATAGGACACAAGACTTTTGAATGTAATACTAGAAAATTTAATGAGAAGCACGTTAAAAGCATTTGGGTTCCAAAGGAAACCATGTCTAGTAATCCTAAAAGATCCAAAAAGACTTGGGTATCTAAAACTATCACTTGATTATTTATGCAGGAATGCCTTGCAGCCCAAGGATCAAAATGGGAGTGGTATTTAGATAGCGGTTGCTCAAGGCATATGTCGAGTGACAAGCAATAATTCATCATCCTAGAAAGAAAGGAAGGAGAGTAGTCACCTTTGGCAATAATGGCAAAGATAAAATAATTGGCTATGGTAAAATTCAGATTACTCCTACCATCTTTATAGATAATGTATTGTTAGTTGATAATTTAAAACATAATTTGCTTAATATCAGTCAACTTTATAATAAAGATTTTAAAGTCTCTTTTGAATCTTCTTTGTGCAAAGTATCTAGTTCCTTGGATGATAGCTTAAAATTCATTGGATTTAGGCTTGGAAATATCTACATGGTGAATCTTGATGAAATTGCCATGAAGAATGGACAATGCCTAGTTGCAATGAATGCTAACATAAAAGAAACTAGTTGGCTTTGGCACCAAAGATTAGGTCATGCTAGCATGCATACTTTTTATAAATTGCATAATAAAGACTTAGTTAAAGGGCTACCAAAACTAAATTTCAAAGTTGATCTTGTTTGTGATGCTTATCAATTTGAAAAATAAACTAAGAGTTTCAAATCAAAAAATATGATTTCAACTTCTAGGCCTCTTGAATTGATTCATATGGATTTCTTTGGACCTACTAGGACCACAAGCCTAGGAGGAAAGAAGTATGGTTTAGTAATTACTGATGACTATTCTCATTTCACTTGAATTCTATTTTTAGCTCACAAAGATGAAGTATTTTCAATATTTTCAAAGTTTTATAAGAAAATAATAAATAAAAAAAAAACTCTACTGTGGTATGTATCCATAGTAATCATGGCATAGAATTTGAAAATAAATATTTTGAAATATTTTGCAATCAACATGGCATAGAACATAATTTTCTAACACCTAGAATCCCTCAAGAAAATGGAGTTGTTGAAAGAAAGAATAGAACCTTCGTTGATATGGCCCGTTCCATATTGTATGAAGAAAATCTATCCAAATACTTTTGGACTGAAGCCATTAACATAACATATTACATCCTAAATAGAGTTTCTATTCGCCCAATCTTAAAGAAGACCCCTTATGAGCTTTGAAAAGAAAAAAGACCTAAAATTAATTATTTTAATATTTTTGGTTGTAATTATTTTATTCATAATAATGGTAAAGATAATCTAGGTAAATTTAATGCTAAGACAGATGAGGGTATATTCCATGGATATTCTACATCTAGCAAAGCATATAGAGTCTTCAACAAACACTCTTTGGTTGTTGAAGAATCTATACATGTTATCTTTGATGAAGCTAACAATCAATCATCGAGAAAGGAAGATGTTTTTGATTATAATACAAAAATTCTCAAAGATGGAATGAAGGATCTAAACTTGAAGGGTAATAACATTCAAGACAAAGATAAACCTACAACAATCTTGGAACAAAGCAATGATGGTGAGAATGAAGCATCTAATGATCATAGAAATCTACCCAAGGAGTGGAGGTATGCACACAATCACCCAAGAGAATTGATATTAGGTGATCCTTTGTAAGGGATAAGAACTAGATCCTCTTTTAATGATACATTTGATTACCTTACATTTATTTCTCAAATAGAACCTAAAAATATAGAAAAAGTTGAACAAGACTTTAATTGGATGCTAGCCATGCAAGATGAACTAAACCAATTTGAAAGAAATAATGTATGAACTCTTGTAAATAGACCCATAGATCATCCTATAATTGGTACAAAAAGGATATTTAGGAACAAATTAGATGAATATTTTAATGTTGTAAAAAATAAAGCTAGATTAGTTGCTAAAAGATATAATCAAGAAGAAGGAATTGACTTTGATGAAACAAATGCACCTGTAGCAAGATTAAAAGCTATTAGGTTGTTACTTGCTTTTGCCTATTATATGAATTTTAAATTATTTCAAATAGATGTGAAAAGCAACTTTTTGAATAGTTATATTGCTGAAGAAGTATTTGTAGAACAACCACTCAGATTTGAAAATTACTCACTTCACAATCATGTATATAAGTTAAATAAAGCACTCTACGGACTTAAACAAGCACCTAGAGCATGGTATGAGAGATTGAGCAAATTTTTATTATAAAATAATTTTATTAAAGGAAGTATAGACACCATACTATTTTTGAAAAAAAAATAATGACCTTCTTGTAGTTCAAATATATGTGGATGACATCATATTCGGAGCTACTGATGAAATTTGAAGTGAACATAATGGGGGAGCTGAATTTCTTCCTTGGACTATAAGTCAAACAATCAAAAGAAGGCATTTTCATTAGCCAAATAAAGTACATCAAGAAGATGCTCAAGAAGTTTGGTATGAAAAATGGAAAGAAGATCGGCACACTCATGAGCTCCTCATGCAAACTTGACAAAGATGAAAATGGTAAGAACATAAATGAAATGCTATATAGAGGTATGATAGGATCCCTACTTTACTTAACTGCAAGTAGGCCTGATATATTATTTAGTGTATGCATGTGTGCTAGATTTCAATCTAACCCTAAAGAATCACACTTACTAGATGTTAAGAGAATTTTTGGATATTTGATCTACACACACAACTTAGGTCTTTGGTACTCAAAACAATCCTCCATTGAATTGATTGGATATACTGATGCAAACTATGAAGAATGTAGAATTGATAGAAAGAGTACTAATGGCACCTATCAATTTCTAGGATTGAACTTGATCTCTTGGTATAGCAAAAAGTAAAACTCTATAGCACTGTCAACGATCGAGGTTGAATATGTTGCTGTGGATAGTTGCTGTGCTCAAATACTTTGGATCAAACAATAACTCAAAGACTTTGAAATTAATAAAAATAAAATACCTATTAGATGTGATAACACTAGTGCCATAAACTTGACAAAAAATTCTATTTAGCATTCAAGAACCAAACATATTAAAATTAGACATCATTTCATTAGAGATCATGTTTAAAAAAATAACATTGTGCTTGAATTTATTTCAACTGAATATTTTGAAGGTGCCTCTTCCTTTGTGAACACCCACTTTGAGCTAATAGATCGAGCACCTTCTAGAAGATCCACCAGCTATCATGTCTGATTCTTTTCAAATGATTCTATCTCCTCCATCATGGCCTACATCCATGAATTATGATCCTCACTCTCCATATCCTCTACATAATTTTCTGAATCTCCATTAGCAGTGATGAGTGCATAGGAGATAACCTCATTAATGCCATATCTAACTTATCTCCTGATAGTATGCTGGGGTTTGTGCAAAGCCATTTTCACTGACACATCTCTATCTGATGTCTATGGTTGATCCAGCACATCCATCTGAATTATTGGCACTTCATGCCGATCTTTCATCTAAGTATCTTTTCTTCTACCCAGCTCCACCTCAATAGGAACACTCCTATACGTAGATTCGGACTGCATATCATTTATCTCAGACTAGCCACTGTTGTTCACCTTTGTCTCCCCAGTTCCATCTATCCCAGACCTCCTCAAGATGCTATTCTCATCAAAGATAACGTCCCTGCTGATCACTAACTTCGGTGCCTAAGAGTCTCATAGTAGGTATCCTTTGACTCCTTGTGGATATCCTATGAATGTCATCTTTTGAGATTTTGGGTCCAATTTGCTCCTCTCGGTTGCCTCTACATGTGCATAGGCCTGACAACCAAAAATCTTTAGGTAGCCAAGCTCCACCTTCTTTTCACTCCAGACCTCCTCTAGAATGCATCCATTCAGCTTATGATGTGGGGACCTATTCATAAGAAAATAAGAAAAAGTTAAGGCATCACCCCAAAAAGATTTTGGAAGTGATGTCTGCAGCCTTATACTCCATGCCTTCTCGGTCAATGTTCAGTTCATTCTCTCCATGACACCATTCTACTGGGGAGTCATCTTCACTGTGTAATGACATTTGATGCCATTTTTCTCACAGTACCTCCTGAACTCTAGGCTAGTATACTCCCCTCCATTGTCCGACCTTAGACACTTCTCTTTTCTCCCAAACTCTTTCTCTACTTTAGCTCTCCAAGCTTTGAATTAGGAAAATACCTCTAATTTTTCTCTAATCAGATAAATCCACACCTTCCTTAAGAAATCATTAATGAAAGTGACAAAATACTTTGCCCCATCTCTAGCTGATATAGGAGCTGGTTCCCACACATTCGAGTGCACTAAATCCAGCACTTCTTCACTATGCTTGGTACTTCTGGCAAACTTTATCCTATGCTATTTTTCAAAGATACACGACTCACACAAATCTGTGCCCTCCTTCTTCAAGGCTGGGATAATACCTCTTCTGCTAAGTTCAGTGAGCCCACGGTCACTTATATGACCCATCTGATAGTACCACAGTCAATATAAAATCTGCTCCTCCTATGCTGCTGCTAGCACCTCTATACTATCATTCACCACTGAACCTTCTATTCTATAAAGATTGTTGCTTAGTCTTCTACCTCTCATCACCACCAAAGCTTTCTTAAAAATTTTTAGACATCCACTCCCAGCCTGGCTACTAAAAGCATAACTTTGCTCCTCCAAATAGCCCAAAGAAATCAAATTCTTTTTCAACTCTGGTACATGCCTAACATTTGATAATGTACAAATAATTCCATCATACATTCTCACCCTGATAGAGTCAACTCCAACTACTTTGCATGGATGATCATCTCCAAGACTGATACCTCAACCATTGGCCTTCTGGTAGGTAGCAAACTACTTCTAATGACAAGTATAGTGGTGCGAGCATGCTGAATCCAATATCCACATAGTATTGCACTCTGTAGATCCATCTGATATAACTAACAAGTCTTCTCCACTGCTTACAGAAGCTGTATCATCTGTCTTACTGGCCTTCTCTTTTTTTTATCTCAAAAGAGGACAATCTCTCCTCAGGTGTCCAAGCTGATGACATTTATAACATTTCAATATCTTCCTCTGATCCTGAGACTTTGATCTGTCCTTGGATTTTTCTCTTACCTTCTTCATTGATCTTTTCTATCTTTCATTCACAGTCAAGATCTCAGACTTAGGGTCTTCCTTGCAGATCTTCTTTCTTTGCTCATTTGATTTGAGCACACCAATAATCTCTTTATAGTTTAGGATCTCCTTTCCATAAACTAAAGTTATTATGAGACCATCATACGAACCTGGGAAAGAACATATTAACAACAATGCCTGATCCTCCTCGTCGATCTTCACATCCAAACTCATCACCTCAGAACATACCTGATTGAATCTTTGGATATGTGCAATAAGATCTCCGCCTTCAGGCATCCTCAGACTATATAGCTATTTCTTCAACCACAACTTGTTCGTCATATTCTTTCCCATGTATGTGTTCTCCAGTCTCATCCAGAGCTCCTTTACCATAGTTTCTATGCAAACCTCGGGCAAAATCTGATTGGCCAATCACATCTGGATTGTGCTGAAAGCAATTTTCTTCAACTCTTTTCAATCCTCAGTACTAATCTTTTTCGGTCTTGTTCTTATCAAGACCTTGTAGATCCTCTGCTGAACCAATAAGTTCTTTACCCTTTACTGCCATAGGATAAAGTTATCCTTGCCATCGAACTTCTCAAAATCCATCTTGAATCTTTTGATCCCATGACTTCAAACAAGTCAAGAATAGATTTCTAACATCCTTCTTCGATCATACATCAGTAATACTATCCTTCAAAGAAGATCTAAATGCCCTAGATCCTCTTTTCAATCATCTATATCATCGTCCCTCTATGTAACCAATCTCCACCTTAATTTAGAGACAAATAATGAAGAAATAAGAAGATTTTGGATAAAACATTGTGCAAAAGATCCTGGATGTAGTAACCCTAGGTGTCTTCCTTCCTTCCATGCAACATCGCTCTGATACCAATTATTGGGATAAACTATCCTCTCTCAGACTCGCGTGGCCATTGGTGATTAGCCAAGCAACAAGGAATAATCTCCTAGGATCAATACGGAAGCAAAATAATGGATTCAAGAAAAAAGAGAGAGAGAGCATAAGAATTTTCTGAAAGAAAAGAGCTTTATTCAATGAATTCAGCATCATATACAACCTTGACCTATTTTCAATATGTATACTTTACAAAAGGGTCAAGCCCTAAGCTCATAGAAAAACTCTCCAAAATCCAAACATCCCACGTACACAAAATAAATCTACAAAAACTGAGCTAACCTAGTTTCAGACTGAGTCGACTAACCTGCGACTAGGTTGGCTCATTCTGAGACATAGGCAAAAAATATTACTTTCTATCTAGATTTTTCTCTAAGACATAGCCGACTCAGTCCTAGACTGAGCCAGCTCAATTTTTAACTTAGCCGGCTCAGTCTCAGGATGAGCGGGCTCAGTTTCTGAACTTTGCTATTCAGACTAATTTTTCTTCCGACTTGATTCCATCTTTCTATGACCTATCTTCTTATGTTCCTAAGATTTGGGAGCGCTACTTTTGAGCTCACAAATACTATAGAATATTTTGTCCACTTACAAATGCAAGGTTTATCTTTGTTCATAACAAAGATATACATTCAAAACATATATTCCAAAACTGAGATAATAACCAAACGGGCTTTATAGATCTTTACTTTCCCATCTATGCTACTCTGATCCTTTTGAAAATTTATTCACATCCAATGGATTTTATCCCTTCAGGTGAATCTTCTAATGTCCACACACTATTGATTTCTATGGAATTCATTTTGGATTATGTGGCTCCAAGCCACTTCTCATAGTCAGACCACTACATTGCATTCCTATAGGTGATCAGATCGTTGTTGTTCTCATCGAGCTCAATAGGATTATCATCCCGCACCTAGACACTGAAGCATCTATCTAGCTAATGTGATACTCTACCGGATCTTCTTAAAGGTGATACTTTAATGGGCTCTGAATTTGATCTGATCAAATATGGTTATATAGGTTTACTAGATTATGTCGGTTCTTTTCTACCAGTCAAACTTTTTCAAGTTCAACTTGACAAGCATCAATTTTTTTTCTAAGAAACTTCTTTTCAAAAAGAATATCCTACTGCTGATGAACGTCTTATGTTCTTCAGTATGGTAGAATTAATAACCCTTAAACACTTATTGGATCAGGATCCAAGTTTATCTATGTGTAAATCTATGACATAGGCTGATCAACCCCAAACCCAAAGGTGAGAGAGTTTAGGTCTATGCTCGATCAATATCCCATATGGAGTCTTTACAATAGATTTACTCAATATATTTTTTGAGCAAAACTAGTAGTCATAAGAGCACAATCCTAAAATAGGCAGACATGTGAACCCTATTGTGGATTGAACCATGTCCAACAAAGTTCAATTTTTCCTTTTAGATACACTATATTCCAAAAAAGAATCCACTGAGAGAGAATCCAATTCTCTCCTAGATATATCACAAACAGATTAGACAAGTATTCATCTCTTCGATCTGATTGAAGAGTACCAATACCATTTTCAGTTTATTTTCCTATTTTATTATTAAATTATTTAAACATTTTAAATAATTTAAGCCAGACGCACCCATGCCTAGATAGATCATCTATAATAAAATATTAATATCTTCCTTTGGCACTTAAGTTCATAGGTCTACATACATCAATATATATGAGATTTAGAACTTTATCGACTCCATCTTTTTTAGTAAAAGAATATTTTATCATCTTTTCAAGGAGACAAGACTCATAGGCTATCAATGATTCACAATCATTGATGTCTAGATTTTTCTCTCAAGCTAACCCATTTATCCTATTCTTACCAAGATGATTAAGCTTATAATGCCAAAGATAGACATCCATGACATAATCTAACTTGAGTATTTATTAAATATGTACATTACACTTAATAGGCTTTATAAATATTAAATATTATTTTTTTATTATCCATATATTATTATAATATTATTCATAATAATATCATAATAATCTTCATTATTGATAAATAATAACCATCTCTGACCAAAAGGCCAATAGAGATCATATTTATCATAAACGATGGACAATAGTGATAATCACTCAAAGTGACATCTTTTGAAAATAAGCTTGGTAATTTCTAAAGCTAGGATTAGAACAAAACTTCCATCCCTAACATTCAAGTATTTTTCATCATTTTCAAACATTCTACTTACCTGTAGTCTTTGCAATAAATTATATAAGACCACCAGTATCTAATACCCAGGTAGTAGAATTACATATAGAAAAATTTTAAGATGCTATCATATAACATCCTTGATAAGCAACTCTTGCTCTTTTTTCTTATTCAACCTGTTATGATCAAGAGAAGTAAAATAATTCTTCTTCCGATGATCTTGCTTCTAATAGTAGAAGCACTATGCCTAATTTGGATCAATTTTGAACTAATTATTTTGATTGGACTTAAAAGCTCCAATATGAACCAATTTGTACTGTTGAACTAAATTCAACTTTCAATACAAATTATCGAAGTTGGATCCTATAAGTCATCACTATCTAATAATGATTGGAGCAATTAGGGTTCAGCCTTATTTTGAGAAAAGAGAATAATGACCTAAGTATATTAAGCCTAGAGACTTGGACTTTAGTCTTAAGGTACTCCCACTATTTTATTTGAATTGATAGCCTCTACCTTCAATTTGAAAAATTATTTTAATTTTCTAATAGATACTAGAATCTAAATAGACTACACATAAGTCCGACATTAGTCGGCCAACCCATGTGCATCTACGGGTAGGTTTATTAACCAATTATTTCTTCAAACAACTTTTAATAATTTAATTTTGCCCCAAAAATCTAATCAGTAGGCTTTGGCCTCCACTATAAGAATCTAGTTAGGTCCAACCATTAACATAACCATACTTGGTGCATCTAACCAATAAATGATCAAGCCCAACTTTGGTTGACCAACCTAACCACCATTAGAGAGATACTTTCAAGTTATCATATTATGAATGATAATTTCATTAGTCAATAAGCACCAGGCCTTTAAGCCTCCAATGATTATTAAGTTAATGGATCCATTATCATCCAACTTAATGAGAGGCTATGACACGATCATCTCCATAACTTTATCATTTTAAGGACCTAATAATTTTAGAGAATTTAAATTATTAGTGATTTAAGGATAGAAAGAACATGAATCAATTTGCTCCCACTGACTTCACCAAGTCAAGTCCTCTCACCAACTTCTTAAATCATTGACAAGGACTAGAATCAATATCAGTCCATAGGCACCTAGATCAGTCTCATTGAATAAAATTAGTCTCACTGATTTTCTATGTGACATGGGTTAGCATAAATTAATGAGCAACCTAATCAAGACCTAATTAACCATATTGGTCAGGTAAGTAAGATCAGTGGGAGGATCTGCCAAGGCTTGCCTTAGACACCATTAGAAATGGCTAGGTAAACAAGTTTTCAATTAAAAACCATCAATCTGGGATGCCAGACTTACCTTAGTCATCAATCAATTTATCAGCTTTGATTTGATCTGCCTAAAGATTCGGGCTCAACCACTGAGTCACGATCAGTATCCATTTATTAGATGTATGGACTTTGATTAACTACAACTATTGAAGTGATCTAAAGAAATGATCTAATCATAATTAACTATTAATTAGATTTGATCAATTTCTTAACTTAGTCCATATTTAATCTAACCCTAGGTCTAACCCAGTTAAGCACCTAATCAAAGCTAATCCATTATCCTTTAATCCATGTTTTATGAAGTTATCTTAGAATCTTTAAATCACAAACCTAGATCCTAAACAATCACTTAATTCTCAATTAAGTTCAAAGCTTATGATTTTAGATTTATGGAATCTTAGAACTAATTTTTGATTTGATCATTTGAAATATTTTCAAATTAGCAAACAATTTACATTGAATCATATTCAATATATGATTCTAGATCAGATTTATTTTAATATTTCAATCATGTCCTAGGATTTTGAATCTAGGATTTTACAGAAAGTAAGTTCTCAATTTAAATTCTACAAAATAAATATATCACATACATTCTAGATTCAAAATAAAAATTACATATCCACATATGCAACAATAGGATCTAGATCTAAACATAAAATACATCATATGGATCAGATTAAAAATTATTTAAAATTAGATTTAAAATCTAAAAATAAATCATAAATTATTTTAGATCTCATCTAATATATTTATGATTTAAATTATTCGGATCAGCACATACTAGGACAACCTCTCCACTATAAGGGATAAACCTTATAGCACGACAATCTTATAGCAGTTTGTACAATCCGATATTATTTATATCTAATCTAAATAATATAAAATAGATCTAACATCTATTTAATTTTAGATTTAAAATAAAAAATAAATCATAAAATTAGTTAGATCATATCTAACTTATTCATGATTCAAGAAAAGATCAGCATATACTAGGACAATCTCTCCACTATAAGGAATAAATCTTATAGCAGAATAACCTTATAATCAATATGTGCGATTTATAAAATTTTATTTTTAGATTTATTTTAATACAAATATAATCATGTTATAATAGAACCTAGACACTCTGATACTACTGATGAAAAATATGCAGAATTTCATGCATGAATTTCAAAACTTTTTTGAAATGTACCGCAGCGAAAGTTGTAAATTAAATCTTTTAATCTATAAATTTATGTAATCTAATTACTAAACCCTACAACTAAGATCTATAATATGTCATATTGCATTTTAAATCAGAAAATAAATATTTTGGTATTGATCTAATCAATACCCTAGATCTAGAATAATTCTAGATCTAAAATCTAGATCGCATCTAGGTGAGAGAAGAGATCAGATCTCTTATCTTTGCATGGGTTAAGAACTCCATGGTTGATTTTTGTTATTGTCTTTGGATCTGCACATGCATCTGATCTCTATAAGTGATCCACAAAGACTGCAATAAAATTGAAGGTTCGTCGATCGAAGATCCGCTCGAAGTGCTAGCTTCTCGCGGATCCCTCTTGATGGTTAATCAAATAGGTATTCTTCAGATCTCTTGGATCCTCCAAGAGATGAAGAATACATGGAGGATTAAGAGAAAAATCCAACTCTTAGATCTCCCAAAAATCAGAAAATAAAATATATAAAAACTATCATAAGAGAAGATAGATCTTCTCTTTCAGCACATCAACCTTTGATGTCCTGAATGCATCCCCATGCCAGGACAAGAGGAGACCTTCTCCTCAATTATTTTCTAAGCTCTATAGGCCTCTCTTCCTCTAATTTTACTAATGATAAAAATATCACAAAAGATGGAAAAGAAGGATTCTCAAAGAAATCCTAAGAGAAGACCTTCTTCTCTTCTTCTTCTCTCATAAGGAAAAGATCAAATCAAGTCCAAATCAAAACACCATGCCCTAACTCCTTGGAGCATTGATCCACCATGCCCTCTACCTCCCTCTCTCAGATTTTTATCATATAAAAATTATATAAAATTAGAAACAAAAAATTTGAAAGAAAACTATAAGAGAAGACAATCTTCTCGTACCTTTGTTTCTATAAGACATCAACTTTTGATGTCTTAATTGAAGAGTCTCCTCCAAGAAACTTGGCCCCTCAATTTTCGACACCTCCTCTTTGTTCTCTTGAATTTTCATGGAGAAACCCATGGATATCATGTACACACCAAAAAAATAGGAGGCGCCCTATTTATTAGGAAGACCAGCTCAAAACCTAGTCTTCCTTTATTTTTTGCGTGAACAACCTGAAGCAAATGACCAAAGGAAGATAAAAGCCATGAAAAATTCCTGAAAAATAGGCATATAAGAAAATAAATGCCATGGAAAGCATGGCACAAATAGGGAGGAGGTGTTTTGGTCAATTGAAACTCATTCAAAAGAAAACAAACCCAAACCACTTTCTATAATAAACCAAATCAGATTTGATTCAAGTTAAACCAGATATGGAGCGTGGAAAATCAATCCTTAGGTGTGGAAATCTTAGAAAAAATCTGGAAATAAAATTATTAGGCATGGAGAATATTTTTACAAGGAAGGAAATAAGAAATCTCAGTCTAACTAGGATTCTTATATATTGACTAGCTCAAACTAATTTTTAATCTAATTAAAATATGATTAGTGCAAGGCTAATTTTGGATGATCCTAGTCCAACTAGAAAACTAATTAAGTTAGATTTAAATCATATTTAAATCTAATTTAAATCATAACTCAATTAGAAATTAGGTGCACTAAAATCCTAGTCCAATTAGAAATTTTTTTTTTTTGCAATTGGCTTATCCAATAAACCAATTAAACTTAATCTAATTAAGTTCAAACCAATTCTAATTGAATCTAATTCAATTAGACTTGATCTCAGCCTGATTACTCAATCAAATTAAGCTAATTGATAATTCAATTACTAATCGATCCTCCTACAATACTTGCATTAGGTCAAATATCAGTCGCATTGAATGTTTGACCTTAGAATGATTCTCAATCGTCGATTAACCATCTGATTAGGTTACAACCTCTTATGTGTATGATCCTATAGGTTCGAACCTAAGCCAATCATATAAAAACCAATTTCTATACCAGTCAAAGTAACCATCTAGCAACAATTTCTGACATCCAGATAGATTGAATGTATGGAAAGCAACATTCTTAGAACCCTGATCCATGGCTACCGTATAATTTATCCCTTTGACCAATAATGTCTAAGACGACTTCAAGTATGCTGTCAACACTCATACAAGTCATCTTTATTGTGTTTCAAAATTTTATAAATCTCGTGACTCCTCATGAGGATTATCCAGGCTTAAGTTTTGCTAAATTAAAACACAACGAGTTATTCTCTTTCTGAAGCTAATCAGGAGTGGTCAATCCCATTTTGACTGACATACCAACTTCATAAGTACTTGACTGTATCTAGAAATCTTCCAAACCTATATTAGAAATACAAGCAGTCCGCACTAAAGTAGAGTGAGTTGCTTGCAAGACACCATGGTGATCTAAGGTCGGAGGGATACTTATACTCATTGACCTTAACTAGCTACTTTTGACACTAGAGTGCTATATTGGTCATGTTCAGTGCAAATATACTCCTACATCTTACCTAGATGCCATACCAGTATCTCCACACTATTTAGTTACGAGGACAACCAACACATATGGCATACAGCGATCTACACTCGATAAGTTATCATCCTTATTAATAACTTATCATTTGGTCGTGAAGAGTTTAAGAACCATCCGATAAATCCTTCTTTATTGATTGATTGTAATTCTAAGGACTTCATTATAATTTAGTAGTTCATTTAAGGAAGATAAAACTTGTATAATGAACCAGCTAAATAACTATTATTATTAGATAACTCATATGCTAATTCCAATTATCTACCACTTAGATGATTGGCTTTAGGACACATTTTTCAATAGTAAAAAGATCTCAGGGGTTAAATTAATTTTGCACTAACAAAGTTGTATCTCTCTTTTCAATTATGATTAATCTTAGAAAAATACTCATCTTTTCTCAGTACATCCCATACCCGTAGATCATGGCGCGTCTCCAAAAAGTACTAAGTAAACAACTCTTCTTTCTTTGGCACATTCCGTACCCATAGATCATGGTGCGTCTCCAAAAAGTAAAAGTTGTTCTTAATATTAATTTAATAGAAAATCATAAATAAAAGAAAGCAAATAAAGAACTTATGATAATTTAAATAAAAATATAATCTTTATTATATATAAAAGAAGTATAAGAAAGTTTAGAACAAATGAACCTGCTCTGTGTTGTTATAAAATTTTTTCTTCCTCTTAAGATATCCTAGTTAAGATATCCTAGCAGCTTATGGAGTAATCTCTTCCTCTTTCTTTATGCAAGACTCTTAAAAAAATTTCTAAGATGATTCTCAAGTAGAAGTATAAGAGCCTTTTTATAGGAAATAAGAGAGAAGAGTTTTACATAATTTTTAGATGTGAGATTAAAAAAAATAATAAAATCTAAAAAATGAATGAATGTGATTGAAGAATCAAAATAAATAAAAAAATATATTTTTTTTGTTAAAATATTTTTAAATATTTTTTTTAAAAATTTTATATTGATCCACTGCATGTCCGATTTCCACTTCATTAACGTGCGCCCGCGCCTCATTTTGTCATCCACCGTGCAACAACGCACGTAGAACACCCGAGAGCTCAAGCCATCTGCGTGCGTCGTGCGCCGTTTTCATCAAAACCACGAACCACTCCAACCCACGCTCACAGCAGCCAGCTTTCTTTCCTTTTTTTCAAATGCATGGCCCACCATTTTGACGTCATCTCAACCCAGCTCTTAATAGCACACGCCAAGCCCCATCTTTCCACCAACATCTACCTACAAAAGTCCCACCTCATTTATTACTTTTCATCTCTTCCAACGACTCCTCTTTCAAAAATCTCTTCAAAAATTCTTCCAAAAATCTTCTCTCAAAATCTCTTCATTTAACATCTCTTCTTAACTTTCTCAAAATTTCTTGGCTTTTGATCCTACATCACGTGCATTTCGCATGGGGACCGAATACTTGAACTTGCATATTATGAGCTTGAATTTGAGCTTCATCTTAAGCTTATCAATTGGATACTGAACCTTCTACTAATTAATTTATAAATAATTAATAATTTTTTTAAAAAATATAAAAGATATTAAATATAAAATAATAAAGATTAAATATCATAAACTTTAATACTTTTTATGTAATATTTGTTACATCGATCATACTCCCAATTTGAATTTTGCTCATCCTTAAGTAAATCAAAAAAATCAGCAGTAAGTACCGACTCGACCTTGAATAAATAGTTAGATTAGGCATTTCTAAAAGTAGGTGATACCTGGCCAGATCATTAAAGAGATACTTTGTTGAATTATCAATTCGACCTAATTAGTGATTGAGTGTTAGCCATAGAAATTTTAAGAGCTCTTCTTTCATCAACTCCTTACTTTATTCTTTAAATCCTCTAACTCGATATGAGTTGGGTTTATTATCTTCTTACAAATTAATCCTCCTTATTATCATTTTTTTAATCGATTTCTTACATTGCCCATCTTTTGATGCGAACTATAATGCTTACTTAGGCGAAAGAACCCAGTTACTTAATGAAAAACCAATGTATTTTTTTTAACATAATCTAAAGAGAACTTTTGCATACCTCGACCTTTCCACCTAATCTTCCATGAAGTTAATTCTTTATCGAGATCAGTAAGAAGAAGGCTCTGGAGTTATTCTAAATTTAGTCCGGTCTAAACTCTACCATTCATTGAATTTTCTTAATAATTTATCCCTCAGCATCTCTAAAATTATTTAAACCGTTAATCACTTATTAATTAGGATGTCTGATCAACTTCAAATTAAAATAAAATTCGAGTACATAAAACTAATTATTTTTAACCATACTCGACGACTTGATTAAGTTAGTTTTCTTCCTCCCAAACTTAATCTACATTATCCTTAATGGAGTAGAAAAATAAAATAAGCAAAAAAAATAAAAGAAGAGAGTACACCTAGGATTATTTTGCTTTGGAAGTTGAATATAGCTTCATTGATTAGCAGGCACTTGTTCTAAATTCCTACAGCTGTAGTAAAGTAAAAAATATGAAATCGTTGGGTTGTCTTCCAATAAGTTCTAAGTTTTACATCTTTAGCCAGACATCAAGTTTATTATTCATTATAAGATGGATCACACAGGTAGATGGTGTCGATTTATTTTTTATGTGCAATTCCATCTACATATGGCTTTAGATGTTGGCCGTTCACCTTAAATGTATTGCTATTTCAGGGGTCATGAATTTCAATTGCTTCATGTGAAAATATTTGTGTGATAATGAAAGATCCATCCCATCAGGAGTGGAGTTTATCGAGAAAGAGGCATAACCTAGAATTGAAGAGCCATACCTTTTGATTTAGCTCAAACGATTTTCTAGAGATATATTTGTTATGAAATACTTTGGTTCAAGCCTTATAAATTCATGAACTCTCGTATTCATCATTGCGAAGTTCTTCTAGTTCATTGTTTTGCAACCTTCGATTAGAACCTGCATTCTTCATGTTAAAATTAAATATTCATATGGCCCAGAGTGCATGATATTCTAATTCAACCGGTAGATGGCATGCTTTGCCATAAACTAATCAATCAGATGACATACTGATAGGGGTTTTAAAAGCTGTACGGTAAGCCCATAATGCATCATCTAAGTGAAGGGACCAATCCTTTCTATCGGGCCTAACCATCTTTTCTAGGACATGTTTAATCTCCCTATTTGACATCTCTACTTGACCATTAGTTTGGGAGTGATATGGTGTGGCAACTTTATGTGTAATATTATATTTTTTCATAAGTGCTTCAAAGTGTCTATTCATGAAATGAGTCCCTCCATCACTAATGATCACCCTTGGGAAGCCAAATCAACTAATGCTGTTTCGTTGGATAAAACTAGTTACAACTTTATTATCATTAGTCCATATAGCTATTGCCTCCACCCATTTTGACATGTAATCAACTGCCACCAGAATATATTCGAACCCAAATGAGGCTGAAAAAGGTCTCATGAAATCGATCCCCCAAACATCGAAGATTTCTACTACTAAAATGGGGGTCAGTAGCATTATATCCTTCTTGGATAAATTTTTCATTTGCTGACATTATAAACAACTTCAACCAAACTCATGTGCATCCTTAAAAAGCGTTGGCCAATAAAACCTACTTTGTAGAACTTTTGTTGCAGTTTTTCTTCCACTAAAATATCCCCCACATGCTGAAGAATGGCAAAATGTGAGAATGCTTTGGAATTCACTCTCGGGGATACAATGGCGAATAACTTGGTCAGGATAGTATTTAAATAGTTTAGGTTCCTCCTAGAAATAATATTTAATTTACAAGAAAAATCAATCTTTTTCTTATTTTATCCAGTGAGAAGGTACTTGTTATGTTGATAAGTAATTGACAATATGGGCAAACCATGGAGGTCGGCTAGAGGAGATTATGAAAAATTGTTCGTCAAAAAATTTCTCTTTGACTTCATCTATGCCTATCGTGTGTTCAACTAAGATCCTAGAGATGTGATCAGTTACCATATTCTCGGAACCCTTCTTTGTTAGATATATGTGCCCTAGAAGCTAGAATTGGCTGACACTTATAATACACTTCTAGGGGCAAAATTATAATTTTGACTAAAATCAATAAATAGGTTATTATTCTATCACATATGTGTATTTAGTGTTTGTGATACATCCTTTGAGTTAATGGTAATGATAATTCATATTTTCAAGAGTTGAAAATTTAAGACATGAATAATCATTATTAACTCATAAATTGCTCCTGACCATAGGATCATCACGAGGATGGTGATTGATCCAGAAGGTTGGTGTACAATCGCTTCTCTTTAGTAGATGAGTCTTGAGTCTATGGTGTGGAGACACCGGAGCGAGAGTACAGGTACTCGTTAGAGAACGAGGGCACTGAGCGTGACCACCTCGAGTAGTCATTAGGGAGTCTACCTTCTCGTCAATGACTGACTCGATGCTGCAGTAGTGTGTCTGGTTCTTTGACCTGAGATGCATCGGCAGTTCACCTTGAGGGTGTTATAGTTTGACTACACCATTACTCGGTCTCCTAGCCATATGGAACCCTGAGGTGTATGTTGGCTATAGCATGTTCATTGTAGGAACTGGATTGCATCAAGATGGAATCTATCTACCTCGGTGGTAGAGGAGCAGCCCTATGATGATCATGAGAATCAAGTCCAGAAATCCATGGCCATGGTAGAGTGAAATAATAGAAAGAGTTTCTATTTAGATTTTCACATTGGACTCGAATCGAATGATTACATCATATGACAGAGACTAGGGTTTGACGAGTTCACCTTAACCCTAATCTGATCGGGGCTCAAGATAGAAGAACTGAATCACACAGGTAGCTGCACCAAGAGGTTCGCATTCAGCTCTGATGGGTTGCCACCATATACTGCTAGGTGTCACTGGTGGATTTTGGGAGCAATTAGAATGATTTAGATGATCGATCATTCTAGCTGTTCGAATCAGAAGAGTTCTGATCCATCGAAAGGAGTTTCGATGATGTCGATGATAGAGATCATGACATATCCCATTACCATACAGAACTGAACCTAACTGGGTCACACAAACAAGGGTTTGAATCTGGTGATCATCAATTGAACTGATCTAGTTCAATTGATCTGAATGAGATTCAATTAGGTTCAAGGAAATCGTGCTAGCACTCGATTGAACCTAACGTTCTTCTTTTGCTATCATAAATAAGTTGTCCTGTCTGAGCCAAAGGAGTTTGTGCTCAATCAGAGGCCTTCATATGGTCTGACTGGAGGTTGTCCAAGTCAGAAAAGGTTGTCTTATTTGTAAGACACATTACCTGCCATTTTTGGTCACCTGCCATTTCTTGTTCTTTGACTTTGGTCAAAAGTCTACCTTTGACTGGTCAAACGTTGACCATTGACACTTTGACTTTTGACCACATGTCATGCACCTATTGGAGAGCTGGTGGGGGCCTGTCCCCCTGCCAGAACCTGGCAAGGAGAAGGGCGCACGCCACCCTAGGCGTGTGCCCAAGTTGGAGGCGCTAGGAGTCCTTGTTGGACAAGGACTCCATCTCCTTTTTGGATTCCAATTAGAGTTCTTCTAAGAACCAACTTTGACTGGTCTTAGGCACCCTCTAAGGAGGAATCCAGGGGACTCTATTCCCACCAATCAGATTTAGATCTGATTTCACAAAGGGTTGTGATTGGTTGGGAAGAAGAGGAGTTGGATCACAGCTAGTCTATAAATAAGACCCTGTACCCAACTCAGATTCATAAGAGATTGAATTGAGAAACCCCATGCCCCAAGGCTGCCTCTCCCCTCCTTCTCCATGCCAAACCACTCTTCTCCCCTTGCTCTCCACGTCCAAAAGGAGTTTTGGACCTTGGTTGGTGCGATTCAGATCAAAGAAAGGCGATCAAAAGCAAGAAGGCTGCGCTGCTGCAAAGGACGACTGCTGATCTTCAAAAGAGTTTTGAAGATCCTCCAGATCAGATCCAGATCTGATTTTTGGAGGCATGATAGAGAAGAAGAGGATCTCCAGATCCAACCCGAGTGGATACCGGTAGAGGCCAGGCGCTTGCGTGGCTAAGATCCAGAACCTTCCGCTGCAAACAGGATCATCAACAGGGTAATAGGATTACCCAAGATCAGGTAAATTAAATTTGATTTAATTTATCTTTTAATTTTATTTTATTTATTAAAATAATAAGAATCAGATCTGAAACATATCAAGATCTGATTGGGATTAAGAGAAAAAAATTTTGAAATATATCTCTTGATCTGATCAGATCTGAACGAACCTGGACCGGAAATCAGGATTTCCCTTCAACTGGTATCAGAGCCATGGTTCTAAATTATTTAGATCTGATTTTAAATTTATTTTAATTAGAAAATAATTGATTTTAGATGTCACATGAGATGTGATCAGATCTGAAATCAGAAAAAATTAAAATTAAATGATTTGGATCTAAGATTAGAAGATATGCATGACTAGTTCTAGAATAGAATAGTTCTATAGAATAGTCTTGCATGTTTTTGATTTAATCTGATTAAATCATATTTTAGATCTTTTTATTTACTATTTTTTGATATTATAAGTGTTATAATAACATCTAAAAAATAGTAAATAAAAATTATTTAATTTTAAACATCATATGAGATATGATTGATGCATGTCTAGACTAGTTGTAGAATAGTTCTACATAATTGTCTAGATTAGAATTTATTTTGATTAGATCAATTTAAATCTAATTTTTTAGATTATTATGAGATAATTTAGATCTGAAAATATGCATGATTTGATACATGAGATGTATGCAAAATATGCCATGATTAGATCTACTTTGTATATGAGATATATGATATAGATCTGATATTATTTTGTAGTATTGAATGTTCCTGATTAAGGCGTTCCTCTTGGCCGTCCGGTCATAAGAACGAAGAAGGGTTTAAAGGCCCTCTCTTTCCATTCGATGGGGTGTTCTTATGATGTGTAGGGGTGCTGCGTGTTCGTCCTTAATCAGAAATCCAAAACTTACTTTCTGCAAAACCCTAGATCCTGAAACCCTAGGATTTATTGTGCATATTTTATTTATGAACCCTACTTAATTAAGAATTAAGTTTATGAAATATTAATTAGGTCTAAAATTGAGAATTTTAGATCTAAGACATATTCATAATACTGGGTTCGGGCTTGGGTAGCTCAATTAGGTCTAAGCGGTTGATCAAACCGAATCAAGAGTTGGTTAGATGGGATCAACAATGCTTAAATTGACCAGCCTAATAGGATTAAGTCTGGGTCAAGATCGAGTCACGATCAAGCAAGACCTAATTAGGCTCAGAGGTTAGAGTCTGGATTGTAGGCTAACCCAATTGGTTCTGACTCAACAATTTGGTGTCTAAGGTAAGTTTGGCACAGACGACCGACTGGTTTTTAATTGGAAGCTACTCGACCTGAATGCGTTCTTGTACGAGTTAATGGCATATTCCTTCCACCGGTCTCACTTACCTGGCCATATCTGTTGACACAGTTCTGATCTGAGGTGGTCAATAATCCGAGCTAACCCATGCCACTAGGTTAGTCATAATTGTTATGACTAAGCCAAGTCTAGTTTAATGAGACCTGAATCAATTCTCCCTAAGAAAAGATTAAGTCTGAGGTCTTCCACCATTGTAGATGTGCGGGCCCTTCCCGGGGTTGATTGTTCTCGGCTGGATACAGTGGCTCAGTTGCACCGGGAAGACGCAACCATGTCTATTAGGCATTGGATGCTATGGGCTGGAGGATGAGTTGGGCTCAATATTCTGGATACGGTGAGAGACTCAATTAGGAACCCAGTCTATGCAAATGGTGGGTCTGACTTAACTAAGGAGTGGATCAATATTTCGGATATGGTGAGATTCATGAATTAGAGACCAAGTTTGGGTGCACCATGATTAGAGAATCATTGAACAAGAGTTGTTCACTCATTGGCTAACCCATCACCAATAACTGTTAGGTGAGGTGATGAGTCAGTTGGTGAGACCGCACCACCCACTAGAAATCATTAATCGTGGAGATTTTCGCATCTCTACAGAGGGAGTGTAGGGATCCGAGAAAATAGTGGGAGCTAATTTGTTTAAAAATAAAATTCCTAAACAAATTGGTCAAGTCAAAATTACAGTATCTAACTAGAATCTTTGACTCTCTACAGAAAATGTCTGCGTCCAACCCATTGGCACGTATCCTGGACACACATAGACTGACTGGACCCAATTATAAAGATTGGCTCAGGAACTACAAAATTGTTTTGGATTTTGAGAAGTTAACCCATGTTTTGGACCAGGACCCTCCCACATTACCAGCCCGTCCATCTGTTGAACAGAGAGCGTCTCTGGAAAAATGGATTGACGAAGATAATAAGGCCAGATATTACATGTTGGGCTCGATGTCTGATGAGCTCCAGCGCCAACATGAGGATATCGGGACTGCTCGCCAAATGTTGGCTCACCTACAGGAGATGTTTGGTGAACAGAGTCGCGCAGCCAAATATCAAGTCACAAAATGACTTTTTAAGGCTAAGATGCGTGATGGGCAGTCAGTCCAAGATCACTGTCTGACAATGATCAAGGACATGGAAGAGCTTGAGAAGCTCGGTGTGAAGTTGGACTTGGACCTGCAGAACGATATTATTCTGCAATCCTTGACTGATGCATATGGGCAATTCATCATGAATTACCACATGCATAAACTTCAGAATTCCTTGGCCGAGTTAATGAATATGCTGGTTACCGCTGAGCTTTCTATGAAAGGTTCTAAAGGCTCAGTTCTTGCTATGGAACGGACTTCTTCCAAAAGAAAGTCTTATGGAAAGAAAAAGAAGTCTGTGAAAAAGCAAAAGGTGGAAGGATCAAAGAAGAAGAAGGCAGAACCGAAGAAGAAGGTCGATGGCAAAGGAAAGTGTTTCCATTGCAACAGCGACGGCCATTGGAAGCGGAACTGCCCTACTTACCTGGCCACCCTGAAGAACAAGAAGGAAGGTCCTTCTGGAGGTATGCTCGTTATTGAGTCTAACCTTACGGTTTCTTCTGCATCCAGTTGGGTGCTTGACTCTGGTTCTAGTGCTCATCTGTGCACTTCTATGCAGGGTCTTGAGGATAGCAGGAGGCTGAGGGATGGAGACATGATCCTACGCATTGGTAATGGAGCAAGAGTTGCTGCAGTAGCCGTGGGAACATACCCTCTGCGATTACCATCTGGTTTAGACTTAGTTTTGAAAGACTGTTATTTTGTGCCTGCAGCTAGCAGGAATTTGATTTCTGTTTCATGCTTAGCACAAGAAGGTTATGTGATCACCTTCTTTAAGGACCATTGTAACATTCTTTATGAAAGAAATAAAATTGCAAATGGTTTCCTGATTAATGGTCTTTATCAGCTACATATTGATGTACCTGTTTTAACTATCGAGCAAAACGTGAATGCCAAACGACCTAGGGATAGTCCAAATGACAGATATCTATGGCACCTGAGATTAGGTCATATAGCAGAAGATAGGATCAACAAATTGGAGAAAAATGGGCTATTGAGTCCATTGACTTCCGAGTCATATCCAACTTGTGAATCTTGTCTTCAAGGCAAAATGACTAAACTCCCTTTTGTTGGACATGGGGAGAGGGCCACAGATCTCCTTGCCCTAGTACATACTGATGTGTGCGGCCCATTTGATGTGCCGGCTAGAGGCAATTTTGTCTACTTCATTACCTTTACCGATGATCTGTCTAGGTATGGGTATGTGTATCTTATGAGACACAAGTCTGAAGCTTTTGAAAAGTTCAAAGAATTCAGACATGAAGTAGAAAAACAAACAGAAAAAACCCATTAAGGTTCTTCGATCAGATCGAGGAGGTGAATACCTTAGCCGGGAATTCCTAGACTATCTCAAGGAATAATGGCATAGTCTCTCAATGGACTCCACCAGGAACACCTCAACTCAACGGGGTTTCAGAATGGAGAAATCGGACTCTATTGGATATGGTTCGATCCATGATGAGCTTCACAGACCTCCCTGATTTTCTTTGGGGACACTCATTATTAACTTCAATCTATTCTACTGAATAGGGTTCCCTCTAAAACCGTTCCTACCACACCGTATGAGATATGGCACGGTAAGAAACCAAGTCTGAGTCATCTCAGAATTTGGGGTTGTCCGGCTCATGTCAAAAGACAACAAGCGGACAAGTTAGAGTTTAGGTCCTTCAGAGCTCGATTCATAGGATATCCTAAAGAGTCATTAGGATACTATTTCTACATTCCAGAAGACCACAATGTGATTGTGAGTCGACATGCCATCTTTCTTGAAAAATAGTTTATTCAAGATAGCGGCATTGGAAAATAGATCAAGCTTGATGAGAAAGTCTCACAAGCAGAACGAGCTAAGGACCAAGTGGAACCAAATCAGGTTGAGCCAATAAGAACACTACCTCCTCCACCTCGTAGATCGGAAAGAGTTTTCCATCCCCCTGAAAGATACTTAGGTATTTATTTCAGAGGATGTAGAGGAAATGTTCCTCATAGGTAATGGTGCTCATGGTGATGATCCCAAAACCTACAACGAGGCGATATCAGATATCGACTCCGAGAAATGGCTTAGAGGCAATGCAGTCAGAAATTGACTCGATGCACTCAAACCAAGTCTGGACCTTGGTAGATCCACCAGAAGGTATAGTACCTATTGGATGTAAATGGATCTTCAAGAGAAAGATTGGTGCAGATGGGAATGTGGAGACATTCAAGGCTAGATTGGTGGCAAAAGGTTATAGTCAACGCGAAGGCATAGACTATCAGGATACCTTTTTCCCAGTAGCTATGCTAAAATCCATCCGCACATTGCTTGCTGTTGCAGCCTATTTCGATTATGAAATATGGCAAATGGATGTGAAAACGGCATTCCTAAATGGATATCTTGAGGAAGATATCTATATGGAACAGCCGCTAGGTTTCACATCCAGTGATACTGATCACAAGGTTTGCAAGCTGCAAAGGTCCATATATGGACTTAAGCAAGCATCTCGGAGCTGGAACACTCGTTTCAATGATGTGATCAAAAAAGTTTGGTTTCATCAAAAATGAAGAGGAACCATGTGTTTTCAAAAGGGTCAGTGGGAGCGCTGTTGTCTTCCTCGTATTGTACGTGGATGACATCCTCCTTATTGGGAATGATATTCCCATGTTGACATCAGTCAAGATGTGGTTGTCCAAGGAATTCTCCATGAAAGACCTAGGTGAAGCATCCTTTATTCTAGGAATTAAGGTCTATAGGGATAGACCGAATAGGATGCTAGGACTTTCACAGAAGATGTACATAGAGAAAGTACTAAAGAGGTTTAGTATGGAAAACTCTAAGAGGGGATTAATACCCTTCAGACATGGTATTCATCTTTCCAAGAAGATGTGCCCTAGCACACCTGAGGAAATAGAACGCATGAGCAAGATCCCTTATGCTTCTGCAATAGGGAGCCTCATGTATGCCATGCTATGTACACGACCTGATATAGCCCATGCTGTGAGTGTCACAAGCAGATATCAGTCAAATCCAGGTGAAGAACACTGGACTTCTGTGAAATGTATCCTTAAGTACTTGAGAAGAACTAAGGATATGATGTTGGTCTTTGGTAATGGAGAACTCCAAGTCCAGGGATACACAGACTCGGATTTCATGTCCGATATAGATGATCGAAAGTCGACATCTGGGAGTCTGTTTGTGTGCAATGGTGGAGCTATCAGCTGGAAGAGTTCCAAGCAAACGGTGATAGCAGATTCCACCATGGAAGCAGAATATATCGCTGCATCAGAGGCTGCGAAGGAAGCATTCTGGTACAAGAAGTTTGCTGCAGAAATTGGAGTAATGCCATCAGATGCCATTCCTCTATACTGCGACAACAATGGCGCCATAGCCCTTGCTAAGGAGCCGAGGTCTCACCAGAAATCCAAGCATATTGAGCGGCGATACCACCTCATCCGCGATTACCTCGAGAAGGGTTACGTCGAGGTCAAGAGAGTCAACTCCGCAGATAATGTGGCAGACCCACTTACAAAGCCGTTGGGCCAGCAGAAGATCGAAGCCCACCTTGAGAAGATGGGACTTAGACTTGTAGCCAATTGGCTTTAGGACAAGTGGGAGATTGTTAGATATATGTGCCCTAGAAGCCAGAATTGGCTGACACTTGTAATACACTTCTAGGGGCAAAATTATAATTTTGACTAATAATCAATAAAATGGGTTATTTTCTATCACATATGTGTATTTAGTGTCTGTGATACATCCTTTGAGTTAATGGTAATGATAATTCATATTTTCAAGAGTTGAAAATTTAAGACATGAATAATCATTATTAACTCATAAATTGCTCCGACCATAGGATCATCACGAGGATGGTGATTGATCCGGAAGGTTGGTGTACAATCGCTTCTCTTTAGTAGATGAGTCTTGAGTCTACGGTGTGGAGACACCGGAGCGAGAGTACAGGTACTCGTTAGAGAACGAGGGCACTGAGCGTGACCACCTCGAGTAGTCATTAGGGAGTCTACCTTCTCGTCAATGACTGACTCGATGCTGCAGTAGTGTGTCTGGTTCTTTGACCTGAGATGCATCGGCAGTTCACCTTGAGGGTGTTATAGTTTGACTACACCATTACTCGGTCTCCTAGCCATATGGAACCCTGAGGTGTATGTTGGCTATAGCATGTTCATTGTAGGAACTGGATTGCATCAAGATGGAATCTATCTACCTCGGTGGTAGAGGAGTAGCCCTATGATGATCATGAGAATCAAGTCCAGAAATCCATGGCCATGGTAGAGTGAAATAATAGAAAGAGTTTCTATTTAGATTTTCACATTGGACTCGAATCGAATGATTACATCATATGACAGAGACTAGGGTTTGACGAGTTCACCTTAACCCTAATCTGATCGGGGCTCAAGATAGAAGAACTTGAATCACACAGGTAGCTGCACCAAGAGGTTCGCATTCAGCTCTGATGGGTTGCCACCATATACTGCTAGGTGTCACTGGTGGATTTTGGGAGCAATTAGAATGATTTAGATGATCGATCATTCTAGCTGTTCGAATCAGAAGAGTTCTGATCCATCGAAAGGAGTTTCGATGATGTCGATGATAGAGATCATGACATATCCCATTACCATACAGAACTGAACCTAACTGGGTCACACAAACAAGGGTTTGAATCTGGTGATCATCAATTGAACTGATCTAGTTCAATTGATCTGAATGAGATTCAATTAGGTTCAAGGAAATCGTGCTAGCACTCGATTGAACCTAACGTTCTTCTTTTGCTATCATAAATAAGTTGTCCTGTCTGAGCCAAAGGAGTTTGTGCTCAATCAGAGGCCTTCATATGGTCTGACTGGAGGTTGTCCAAGTCAGAAAAGGTTGTCTTATTTTGTAAGACATTACCTGCCATTTTTGGTCACCTGCCATTTCTTGTTCTTTGACTTTGGTCAAAAGTCTACCTTTGACTGGTCAAACGTTGACCATTGACACTTTGACTTTTGACCACATGTCATGCACCTATTGGAGAGCTGGTGGGGGCCTGTCCCCCTGCCAGAACCTGGCAAGGAGAAGGGCGCACGCCACCCTAGGCGTGTGCCCAAGTTGGAGGCGCCTAGGAGTCCTTGTTGGACAAGGACTCCATCTCCTTTTTGGATTCCAATTAGAGTTCTTCTAAGAACCAACTTTGACTGGTCTTAGGCGCCCTCTAAGGAGGAATCCAGGGGTCTCTATTCCCACCAATCAGATTTAGATCTGATTTCACAAAGGGTTGTGATTGGTTGGGAAGAAGAGGAGTTGGATCACAGCTAGTCTATAAATAAGACCCTGCGCCCAACTCAGATTCTAAGCAATTCAATTGAGAAACCCCATGCCCCAAGGCTGCCTCTCCCCTCCTTCTCCATGCCATAGTCTCTTCTCCCCTTGCTCTCCACGTCCAAAAGGAGTTTTGGACCTTGGTTGGTGCGATTCAGATCAAAGAAAGGCGATCAAAAATAAGAAGGCTGCGCTGCTGCAAAGGACGACTGCTCATCTTCAAAAGAGTTTTGAAGATCCTCCAGATCAGATCCAGATCTGATTTTTGGAGGCGTGATAGAGAAGAAGAGGATCTCCAGATCCAACCTGAGTGGATACCGGTAGAGGCCAGGCGCTTGCGTGGCTAAGATCCAGAACCTTTCGCTACAAACAGGATCATCAACAGGGTAATAGGATTACCCAGATCAGGTAAATTAAATTTGATTTAATTTATCTTTTAATTTTATTTTATTAAAATAATAAGAATCAGATCTAAAACATATCAAGATCTGATTGGGATCAAGAAAAAAAATTTTGAAATATATCTCTTGATCTGATCAGATCTGAACGAACCTGGATCGGGAAATCAGAATTTCCCTTCATTCTTATCTTAGATTTTCAGATTAAATTCTTGTAGAAGAAGGATCCATTTGATCAATCATGGTTTAGTATCTTTCTTTGAGAGGAGATGTTTTAGAGCCGCATGATCAGAGTAAACTAGAGCCTTAGACCCTAACAGATATTAGCAAAATTTTTCAAGGGTGAACACTATCGCTAGTAGCTCTTTTTCTGTTGTGGTATAGTTTAATTGGACATCGGAAAGAGTCTTGCTAGCATAATAGATTACATGTGGCTCCTTATTAATTTTTTGGCCTAAGATGGCATCTACTGCAAAGTTAGAGGAATCAAATATAATCTCAAATAGAATGGATGAGTCAAGGGGTTTTATTATGGGTGCTATTGTCAGGGCTGTTCGTAATGTGTTGAAGGCTTTCAAACAGTCTTCATCAAAGATAAATGGTGTGTTCTTGTCCAACAGATTGCACAGGGATCTTAAAATCTTGCTAAAATTTTTGATGAAGCATCTATAAAATCTAGCATGACTTAAAAAGGATCATATTTATTGGACCGAAGTAGGGGGTGGTAGTTTTGAAATGATCTCAACTTTGGCTTTATCTACCTCGATCCCTCTTTCGAAAATGATATGTCTTAATACAATTCCTTTCCATACCATGAAATGGCTCTTTTTCCAACTTAGGATAAGATTTGTCTCCATAAACCATTTAAGAACTTTGGAAAGATTATGGAGACAATCCTCAAAGATGGTTCCAAACACAGAAAAATTATCCATAAAAATTTTGAGATATTTGTCCACCAAATCCGAAAAATGGCCAGTATGTACCATTGAAATGTAGCGGATGCATTGTAGAGCCCAAATGGCATACACCAAAAAGTGAAGGTGCCATAAGGGTAGGTGAAAATAGTCTTTTCTTGATCATCCAAAAATATAGGTACTTGATTGTACCCTGAATAACCATCAAGAAAATAGAAGAAACTTTATCCTACTAACCGTTCTAAGATTTAGTCGATGAAGGGCAATGAAAATGATCCTTCCTAGTAATGGCATTTAGTTTTCTATAATCTATGCATACTCGCCATCCAGATGATATGCGAGTAGGAAGCAATTCACCTTCTTCATTCTCAACCATGATAATACCTGATTTCTTGGGTACTACTTGAGTGGGGCTGACTCATTTACTATCGGATATGGGATATATGATTCCAACATCTAACCACTTTCCACCTCTTCCTTTACTACTTCATGCATGTTTAGGTTCAATCTTCTCTGCATGTCTTGATGAGGTTTGGCATCTACCTCAAAATGAATATGGTGCATGTAGATGGAGGGGTCAATTTTCTTTAAATCGGCAATGGACCAACCGATAGCCTCTTTATGTTCCTTCAAAACACCAACCAATTGTGCTTCCTAGTCAACGGTCAAGTCTGATGTAATGATCATTGGGAGGATGTCATTGGATCCTAAAAATATATATTTGAGCATGGCAGGAAGGGGTTTTAATTCTAACGCAGGTGGTGATTCTAAAGATGGAACTATTGGTGTACTGGATAATGTGGGCAATGGCTCATACTTGATTGTCCATGGAGGAGTGGATTTATCATGTGGTGTATCTAATAGGATGTTAACTTCCTTCATATATCCCTCTATATCAAAGTCATCCACTCCAAAGTGAGCCAAGTAGGTATTTAAGGGGTCTAGTGCTAGAATTATGGGTGTTGCATCTTCTATAATATGTTCTAATGTATCTACTTCGAAGCAACTATCCATTGATGGTCCTTGGAAAGCACCAAACATATTCAGTCTTAGTTTCTTATTCTCAAATGATATGTCCATAACTCCTGTTCTACAATTAATGCATACATTTACTGTAGCTACGAAGGATCATCCTAAGATAATGAAAATTTATCTTGGGTTGCCACTTAGTTCCATGTCGAGAACCAAAAAATCAAACGAAAAGTAAAACTCATCTACCTTGACCAAGACATCCTCAAGTATCCCACATGGTTTTTAATTGATCTATCGACTAACTACAGTATGATCGATGTGGGTTTCAATTCTCCAAATCCAAAAAGTTCATACACCGAACTAGGTAAAAAGTTCATACATCGAACTAGGTAAAAAATTCAGTGAGGCATATTTTCTTTGAAATTTGTGATTTAGATTTACGTTTTTGGGTGCATAAATCCTTCAAAAATTTGGCATAGGTAGGGACCTATTTAATTGCGTCTAGAAGGGAGAGATTAATTTGGACTTACTTAAATAATTCCAACATCTCATCGAGTCTTCCTCCCTTCTTATCCGTAGGAATAGGGATTTTTAGGACATCCAAAAATGAGGCTTTAGGCAAGTAAGTTGATCCAGTGCAATTGATTTATACTCTATTTTTGGGTCCTCCTTGTCCTTGGGTGATTCGGATTTGGTTAGAGGTTTAGGGTTGGTCTCATTGGTTTTACTAGTGTGTTCAATGACCTTCCCACTTCTTAGAGTCATGATTGATTTAGCGTGTTCAGAAAAAGATTCTAGGGTATTAGAGCTCTCAATCATGAATTGCCCTCTTGGGTTGCTCTTGAGTTGGCTAGGTAATTTTTCTCCTTCTCTCCTATTGAATGCAATCACTAGTTGACCTATTTGAATCTCTAGCTTAGCAATGGATTGTGTGAGAGTTAAGGGTTAGAGTATTGACTTCTAATCATTCTAGTGCTTTCAAAACCTTTTCCTCAAAAGCTGAGTTGTGACCAGTGGTAGACGGTTGAGGAGCATTTTGAAATTGATGGTATGGTCCATGCCTATATGTTGGGTCCTGATATTGAGGTCGAGGTGCAGTAGGGCTAACCATTGGTTGTGGTCTCTAGGAAAAATTTGGATGGTTTCTCCAGTCAGGGTTATAAGTGTTCGAATATGGATCGTTTTCTGATTTACAAGCTTGTTGGACTTGAGCTTGCTAAACCTGCTCGTGCACAAACTCAAGAAATTGAGGTGCAGCTGGGCATTCACTAACAAAATGATTTGGATTTGCACACAATGCACAAACTTCTTAGATTGGGTTAGGAGGAATTAAGGATTGTCTAGTATTTAGAAGACGATCTAATTTTTAGGACTGTTCATCTACCTTACTATGGATATCCATGATGTTTCAAATCTGATAAATCCTACTTCTTTTCTATTGAAGCATGGGTTGTTTTCTAGAAGCGGTAGACATATGATGTAGGAAATTTTTACTAAGTATTTCAAAGAGCTGCCAGGCTTCGTCCTCACTTTTTAGCATGAATGTCCTACCACATGATGCATCAACCATTTGTCGATGTTTCTCTGGTAGACCATCATAGAAACACTGAACAAGTTGCCATTTGGGGACAGCATGGTGTGGACATTTACGAATAAGGTCTCTTAATCGTTTTCATATCTCATGAAAAAGTTCTCCATCCAATTGAAAAAAACTAGTGATGGCTTTTCTAATTTGATTTATTTTTTTCAATTAGAAAGTATTTCTTGAAAAATTCTCTGAAGATGGTCCCAAGTTGAAATGGTTATAGAATCTAAGGAGTTTAACTAATGCTTGGCTTTGTGTTTAAGTGAGAAAGGGAACAGTTTCAACCTAAGGGCATCATCGGAGAAGTTTTGGATTTTTACCATAGAACAAATCTTAAGAAATTCATCCAAGTGTTTATACAGGTCCTTATTACTAAATCCATAGAATAATGGCAACATTTGAATAATGCTGGACTTAATCTCATACCGGATAGCTTCTACTGGAGGTACTTGAATATACGGAGAATAGATATAGGAGGATGGAGTGAAATATTCTCTCAATGGGCATGGAGGGTTAGCCTCACCAAGTGCAGCCATGTTTCTAGCTCGGATAGTCCTAAGGGTCTTTTATAGTTCTTTGTCTAGTGGTTGCAAATCGAATTTTAGTGATTGTCGACCTAACATGCAACTAAAAGATCTATGTAGGACTATCCTAGTCTATTAAGAATTTTTTTTTTTTTTAAAGAAAAGAGGAGACGAGGGAAAGAAAGAAAGAAAAAAGTTCTAAAGAAGAAAATCTAAGAAGTCCTAAAAGTAAAAAGAGAAAGAAGAATTAATTATAGTTAGATTTTAATTGCAATTAAGTTAACACACAATAGACTCTCTATCCTAAGGTTATCCTAATTCTAGACAGCTCCTAATTATTCTAAGTTAGCCTTCAAGCCCTCCAAGTCGGAGCTTAACCAACCAACTGGCCAAATAAGTGTAAGGTCGGTGAGAGTCTTCCCATTGCTTTTCTTAGATACTAATTAAATTGGTCAGGTCAGCCAATGGAACCAATTATAAACCACCTTTCTTGGGACCCAGTCGTCCCACAAACCACTTGCTTAGACACTAGCTCGCTGACCAAGTCTAATCCAGTCCAACTCTCAGATCATTTATTCTATTGAGCTTGAAATCCTTAAGAGTCAACATCTAATTAATTTTAGATTAAGATCTAGATTATGCATATGCAAGAGAGTGATTTGTGGGCTAAGAAAGGATGATCAAATCTCCACCATATCTTGGTTAATGGGTTGTGCCCTTAAAGTTAATTATGGAAATGCAATGCAAAGAAACAAGATATTCAATCAAGTTAGAAATTTTTATATTTGAGGTTATACTATCTTAGTTAAGTGTTATAAAATGTCAATGGCTTTTTTTTATAAAGGATTTATAGTTTTATCTTTTTTAAATTTTTTTTAGTTTTGCAAGAAAATAAATTTAAGTGATTAAGTTTTGTTGGTGTGAAACCTGGTTGTCGTCGGAGAAGTACCGGAGTTAGAGAAGACGAGGTCGCCGTCGGTGACCTACAAAATGAGTTTCGCCCAGAGCCTGGGGTGGTGGCTCCGACAAGATCCTCGATGATCAAGTCAACTCTTTCGGCCAATAGAAATGGAGTGCATAGTAGAGAAGAGAGTCTAGAGAAAACGTATCTAGAGAGTTCCTTTTATAGACGGAGCCTGTAACAAACTAATAGCGACAGCCATAACCATTTGGTAATGGACCGCTCAGGCCATGCGAAGTTTGTTATGGAGGATGGTGTCTGTTGTTGCAACTTGCCAGTCGAGAGTGGTGTTCATTATCGTGACTTGCCAATCTGTTGAGATTTAATAGTTGGAGTTTGGATGGAGTAGACGCCAGTTGGTGAAGAACTTCGAGTTATATCAATCTCGGAGGAGTTTGGACTTCTCTAAGGCAGTCTGTGTGTGAGTTGATTCATGTTGTGTATGGAGCCGGATTCGAGGAAAGATCTTTCCGAACGATTGTCAAAAGTTCGACCGGGAGAAGTTTGGAAGTCCTGCGACTGGAGGAATCTTTGAAAGAAGTCCACCGAAGATATCCGAACGTGGATCCACTGGGAGGATCCGAAAGTAGGTCTGCTGGAGAAATCTGCATGTAGATCTACGGGAGAATGACCTGAAGAAAAATTTGTCCGATGGAGGGATCCGACTGAAGGCAAAGTCCAAAAGAAGTTCGACTGCTTGGAGAGGTCCGGAAGGGGAAGAATTTGCGATCGATGCTCTTCTGCGATTGCCAGCCACGTCAGGCTAAGTATCAGACTGGACTTCAGTGGAAGCAAGGTTTATCCCCAACAAGTTTAAAAAGTAATAAATTACTAGGCTATAAAAAGCAACAGATTAATCTAAACTATAGAAAGCAGGAAATTCCTATGATTAAAAAGCAATAAATTTGTTATGCAAAATAAGATAATTATTTAATTATATAAATAAGATAATCTAGCTAGAAAGTAGTAAAAATAAAAATTAAATTTTTTTTAAATAAATCATGCCAATATCCCAGCAACGGCACCAAAATTTAATGCGTAATCGTTGATAGCACCAAAATTAACTCCACTCACTACATAGGTAGGATGAGTCGAGATCATATCACCAGGGACCTTGGGCTAAGTTGAGATTGTGAAATAACAGAGAAAAGATTTATTTTGATTTAAAAAAATAAACTATCCTAAAATTAATGTAAAAAGATTTCGGGGTTGAATTAATTTTGCACTAACGAAGTTGTATCTCTCTTTTCAATTGGGATTAATCTTAGAAAAAATACCTATCTTTCCTCGGCACGCTCCATATCCATAGATCACGGTACATCTCCGAAAAGTAAAAGTTGTTTCTAATATTAATCTAACAAAAAAATATAAATAAGAGTATATAAAAAAAATAAATAAAAAATTTATAATAATTTAAATAAAAAGTATAATTTTTATTGTATATAAAAGAAGTATAAGAAAGTTTAGAACAAATGAATCCGTTCTATGTCGTTACAAAATTTTTTCTCTCTTCTGAGACTGCTATCCTAGCTGCTGATGGAGTAATTCCTTCTTTTCTCTCGTTGCAAGATTATAGAAAAATTTTTGGAATGATCTTCAAATAAAAGTATAAAAGCTTTTTTATAGAAGATAAAAAGAAAGAGTTTTACATAATTTTTAAATATAAAATTAAAATAAATAATAAAATTTAAAAAATAAATTAAAAAATTAAAAAATTAAAACTGATAAAAAATATTTTTTTTATTAAAATATTTTAATATTAATATTATTTTATTTTAAATTTCATGTTCGTCCGCCGTATGCCCGATTTCCACTTGGTTACCGTGCGCCCGCGCTTCATTTTGTCATCCACCGTGCAACAATGCACGTACACTCAGAGCCCAAGCCATCTGCGTAAGTCGCGCGCCGTTTTCATCAAAACCAAGAACCACTCCAACCCACGCTCACAGCAACCAGCTTTCTTTCCTTTTTTTCAAATGCATGGCCCATCATTTGGACGTCATCTCAACCCAGCTCTTAATAGCACACGCCAAGCCCCTTCTTTCCAAAGCACCAACATCTACCTATAAAGGTCTCACCTCATTTACTACTTCTCATCTCTTCCAAGGATTCTTCTCTCAAAAATCTCTTCAAAAACTCTTCCAAAAATTCTTCTCCCACAATCTCTTCACTTAACATCCTTTCTTAACTTTCTCAAAATCTCTTGACTTTTGATAATGCATGATCCATGTTTATGTGCATCCACTTCAGATGCATTTCGCATGGAGACCGCAGAATGAATACTTGGACTTGCATATTACGAGTTTGAATTTAAGCTTGGTCTTAGACTTATCAACTACTGATTGATTTATAAATAATTAATATTTTTTTAAAAAAATATAAAAGATATTAAATATAAAATAATAAAGATTAAATAGTATCAACTATAATACTTTTTATGTAATATTTATTGTATTGATCAGATGATCTAAAAAAACTTTCATATTTTATCAAGTCGGTATATTCTTCTAATTTTTCTCTTTTCATTTGAGGACGAATAAAATTCAAGTTGAAGAGTATGATAATTATCATAAATTATTAAATAAAAATATTAAAATATATATTTATTTAATATTTATTTAAAAAAATAATATTTTATAGATATTTTGTAGGAAAGAAGCCTGCAAATGCGAAGAGCTTGATTTATGAGTTCCAACGTAACAAGTTTCACTCAAATCAGAGCTAAAACGAGAAAGTTATGAAACCTAGAAGTTTAAAATAAAAAAAAAAAGAAGACCAGTGCATGAAAGATCGACTGGCCGATTCATGGAATAGGCATAGACTGGTTAGCTCAACAGGCATGGCCAATCAGCACACACCATATGACGAACCTAGACCGCTAAGAGGTTCACAGAATTTTTATCGTGACGTACTGAGGTATTTCAATCATTTTATCTGGTGCACCGGCTTCTGATTGGCTGCATTCTTCGACGTGGCCAGTCTATGGTGGTCTATGGCTATAGTTTTGCATGATCAGATGGTGGACGTTGATGCTAGTGGAGATCCAATGGTTGATATTCATTCCGACCTAATTAAAGTTTCTAAAGGAGATTTGGCACAATCTAATGGCAGAAATTCATCTAGACGGTAATCCGACGGCTAGAATTAATCTAAAGGCCTGATCAGGGATTTAAGCAGCTAATTTTGATGGTTTTTGAGTTAATTTTGGACTATTTGATCAAGATCTGATGGTCAGGAAGCTTCAGGGTGTTTAAAATAGATCCAGACTTGGATTTTGACTCCGAAAATTAGCGTGAAGACCTTGTTTCTTCCTCTATTTAAGCACTCTTACTCCCATAGCCTAAGGACAAGTTCTCTAAGCCAAAAATAGAGAAAAAAAAGCTTCTCTTCTCTTTTTTTCTCTCTTCTCCTCCTTCTTTCTTCTTCCAACCTTTAATCAAAAGCTTCGAAGATGCCAGGAGCGAGCAGATCATCCACCATGCATGGCTAAGAAGCTAAATTTTAGGAGAGTATATGAAGTCTTCGAACAAGGATTGTAATTTTTTTTATTTTTATAATTTTTTTTTGTGCAAACATGTTCTTCTGCCTAGTTTTTAATGAAATTTATTTTTATGTATGAGATCTTGACTATATGACATGCTTATTATCAATCTAAATAAATTATATTCATAAAGATGGATTGTTATTGATAGATACATTCCATACTCAATTTAATAATTTATTTTAGAAAAAAATTATTAAAAGTTATATTCTTAATTTTTAAGAATTAAAGTATTGAATAATTTATGATTTCATGGAGATGGATCATGATCAAGAGATATAATTCATGCTCTAAGAAAATAAATTATAATTATAACTAAATTCTTAAAAATATCAATTTTTGCATAAAAAAATTACCACAATCCTGTTAGAGATAGATTCAAAATTTCAGAATACTTTTCATCAATTCTAAAATCCTAATTAATTAAGTATTTGCTATCTTTTATTTTAATTTGCTAAAATCTAAATTAATCTCCTTTGATCTACTTATTTAAATTTTTACTTAATAATTAAATTAAAATTCTATTTTTTTGATAAATTGAACGTAACTTAGCCTTCAATCCTCGAGAAAATCGACACCCAACTTACCAACTATCCTACTAAATAGTAAAATCGGGTTTAATTTTTATTTGATGCTGTAACGACAAGCAGTCACCCAACCCATCCTCCAGTCCTTAGCATCCTATGCCAATAGATGTGGTTGCATCTTTCTGGTGCAACTATACCACTGTATCCAGCTAAGAATAATCAACCTTGGGAAGGGCCCGCATATCTACAATGGTCGAAGACCAACGACTTAATATTTTCTTAGAAAGATTTTAATTTAGGTCTCTTAGACTTGAGTAGTCATAATAATTATGACTAATCTAGTGGCATGGATTAGCTCGAATCATTAGCCACCTCAAATCAGAATTGGATCGATCCAATCAATCAGATAAGTGAGATCGGTGGAAGGGATATGTCATTAACTTGCTGTGAACATATTCAGATTGAGTAGCTTCTAATTAAAGATCATCAGTCATATCTGCCAAACTTATCTTAGACACCGACTTGTCTGACTAGAATTAACCGGGTTAGCCTATAATCCAGGCTTGAACTATGGAGCTAAATTTGATCTTAAAGTGGTCGACCACATATGATGGTGAGTCGATCTTGATCAAGACTTATATCTAATGAACTAGTCAAATCTAAGCACTCTTAATCCCACCTAACCAATTTTTGATTTAGTTTGATCAACCGTTAGACCTAACCAAGCTATCCATACTCGAATCCATATTTTATGAAGGTGTCTTAGATCTAAAAATTCTTAATTTTTAGATCTAACTAATTTCATAAACTTAATTCTTAATTAACTTCAAGGGTTCATAAAATAAAACATGCATCAAAGATCCTAGAGTTTTAGATCTAAGGTTTTGCAGAAAAGTAAGTTTTTAATTTCTAATTAAGGATAAATATGCAGTACCCTTACACGCCATAAGAGCATGCCATCAAATGAAAATCGAGGGCCTTTAAACTCTTCTTACTCTTATGACCGGATGACTTAGGAGAATATCTTAATCAGAAATATAAACTATGCTATAAAATAGTTAGATCTAACACATATATCTCATATATGATTAAAGATTTAAACTACATATGCTTTGTATATATCACATATGTCAATTTAAAACATGTATATCATGCTTTCAGATCTAATTATATCTCATATAATCATCAAAAAATTAAATGAATATTTCATAAAAAATTCAGATCTAGACTATGACATAAAACTATAAATCTAGTCTACACATACATTGCATATATCATATATATCAAAATTTAAAATACATGTTTTGTTTTTAGATTTGATTACATCTCATGTAACATCTAAAAATCAAATAATCAAATCATAAAAAATAATTTTAGATCTAATCTAACCATGATTTGAAACTACAAATGTTGGTCTGATACCAGTTGAAGAAATCGCAGGATTGATCAAATCGGATCAGATCTGAAGCAAAACTTTTTAAAAAAAATTATGATCTGATCAGATCTAAGAGTTCTCATATCTAATTAGATTAATCTTATAGCAAAATAAAAATTAAAATTAAATCAGTAATATCTTAATATTACTTGATTGGATAAATAGTTTATCCTACAATGATGATCTATCGGTGATTCAAGGTTCTAACTTGAGCCGCACACGTGTCCGACCTCTACCAGAGTCTACTCTGATCAGATCTGAAGGTCCTCACCTTCTATATCTAATCTCAAAAAATTAGATCAGATGTCTACCTGGTGCACCTTTGAAACAAACTTCGACAGCAGCACAATCGTCTCTCAAAGTAGAATTGATTGACTAGATTTTTGCGCTAACAGCATTCAATGCTTGATGCTGATTTTGCCCAACTCCTTGAGCATGGAAAAGAGGGAGAGAATCAGGGAAGGAGGCATAGAGATGGAGGTACTGGTAGAGTGATGGCGTGGGATTACTTGGATGCAAAACCCAAAGGTGCAAGGCCCCTTTTATAGAGCAAGGCACCACCCTAGAGTCTTAGGGCTTTAAGCAACTTGTTTGCTTAAAGTAGAAGGACTCCAATATGATTTCCATGCCATATTCCTTTTATTCTAAATTTTTGTTGCACAAAAATGCAAGTAAAAGTGGTGCCATAATCAGATAAAAAGGTTGTAGGCACAGAGGTCTTATCTTCCTAGAATTTGATCTTATCAAAATTCCTTGACCCATTTAAACTTATTTAAATAGGGCGCCTCCTCTCTTATCCACATAGGGCACATGCCAGGAGGGTTGTGCACCCTCTATTCCATGCAAATAATACTTGGGGTGCACGGTCCTAGAAATTCTCCAGGGAGCACACGCCCCTATCCCTCAATTCCTACAAAGAATGGGTTAAAGACCACTTTTGTTGGAAATAGTGTCCCAAAATCAATCATCAACCTATTGATGATTGTGCCATTTTTTATATGTATATATAAATTATAAATAATAAAAGTTATTTAATATTTTTTCTCATAAATTTTTTCATCTTCTAATGAACTTCTATATTATGATGAAGTCCTTAAGACTATTTAGAATCAACAAAGAAAGATTTATCGTTTAGTCCTTAAATCTATTCATAATCAAAAGATATTGTTACCAAGGATGACAACATTTATCAAGTATAGATAATTATGTGCCATATAGATTGGTTGTCCTTTTGGCCAAGGAGTGTGGAGATACTAGTATGGCATATAGGTGAGATATAGGGATATATCTAAACTAAATATGACTAACTCTGAAACTTTTCTATTATCAAGATTTGCTCCGATGGAATATGGATATAAGTGTCCCTCCGACCTAAGTTCACCACCGTGACTTTCAAGCAATTTATTGTGCTTTGGTGCTGGACTACCTGAACTTCTAATTCAGTGATAGAAGATTTTTGGGCATAGTCAAGTACTTGAGGAGTCGATGCATGTATCAAGATGGGATGACCACTTTTGATCTTAGGAGCTATGTTCAATTATATTTTAATTTAGCAAAGCCTTGGCTAGGATAGTGCTAGTGAGGAGTTATGGGACTGATTGCGTTGAAACATTATTTGGATGTACCGTTTAGGTTTGGCAGTTGAACTATGAGTCATCCAATACATAGAGATCAAAGGAATGAATTATATGGTAATCATATTCGCGTAAGTTCTAAATATTGCGATTGCGACTATTTGACCTATCCGAACGTCGGTACCATTGCTAGATGTTCACTTCGATTGGTACAAAAATTGGTTCCTATACTACTGGCTTAGGTTCAAACTTACAGGATCATACACATTAAAGATTCCTACATGATCTGATGACTAATGAAGAGTTTCACTAGATTGAGACTTTTTAACCAAGAGTCCTACTGGGCTGGGACTTTGAGTCCTGCTTGTTTGAGACTCTATGGTCAAGAGTTCCACTGGATTGGGACTCTATGACCAAGAGTCTCACTATACTGGGACTCTGAGTTTTGTTTATTTGGAATACTGTGATCAAGAGTCCTACTGGTCTATGACTCTTTGATTATGAGTTTCACTCATTTAGGATACTGGAATCAAGAGTCCCACTCGTTGGGAATTCTTCGATCAAGAGTTTTATTTTGATGAAACTCTATTGCTCGGACATCCACTAGATTTAAACTCTATATTTATGAGAAGTTTAATTAGTAATCTAATTATTAATTAACTAAATTTGATTGAGTAATGAGTTTTGGATCAAGTCCAATTGAATTGGATTTAGATGGGTTTGATCCGATTAGATTATGAGATGATCTAATCGCTAAGGAGGTTTGATCCCTGATTTAATCAGGAGTTAGACTTGATCAAATTCTAATTTAATTAGAATTTAATTAAGCCTAACTAAAACTAAATAGGTTGGGTTTAATTTGGTCTAATTGGGCCTAACCAAATTAGTTTGGGTTGGTCTAATTGGATAAGGTTTATTAAGACTAGTTTGACTAGTCTTCTCCCTAGCACCCTTTGACCGTTTTGACTTGCACACAAGTTTTTTCCATGAGAATGAGATTCTCAGAGTTTTCTCCATGCACTAGAGGGCGTGTGCCTTGTCTTCTCACACCCCAATGGATAAGGATCAAGTTGGTTGCATTTTAAATTTAAAGGGTGGTTGATTTTGACTGAACAAACAACCACGCATTCTCATCTCCTTTTGGCACTCTTTAAATATGAGAATTTTTTAGGACATGCACACATTAGAAGAGAAGTCTTCCATGCATTAGCCATCCCCTTTCTTCATGAAAAAAAAATACAAAAAAAATCAAAGAGGAAGAAATACAGATAGGGCACATGGTTTGGTGTGTGTGTTAGATATATGTGCCCTAGAAGCCAAAATTGGCTGACACTTGTAATACACTTCTAGGGGCAAAATTATAATTTTGACTAATATAATAAAATGGATTATTTTCTATCATATATGTATATTTAGTGTCTGTGATACATCCTTTGAGTTAATGGTAATGATAATTCAAATTTTCAAGAGTTGAAAATTTAAGACATGAATAATCATTATTAACTCATAAAATGCTCTTGACCATAGGATCATCACAAGGATGGTGATTAATCCGAAAGGTTGGTGTACAATAATTTTTCTTTAGTAGATGAGTCTTGAGTCTACGGTGTGGAGACACCGAAACGAGAGTACAGATACTCGTTAGAGAACGAGGGCACTGAGCGTGACCACCTCGAGTAGTCATTAGGGAGTCTACCTTCTCATCAATGACTGACTCGATGCTGCAGTAGTGTGTCTGGTTCTTTGACCTGAGGTGCATCGGCAGTTCACCTTGAGGGTGTTATAGTTTGACTACACCATTACTCAGTCTCCTAGCCATATGGAACCCTGAGGTGTATGTTGGCTATGACATGTTCATTGTAGGAACTGGATTGCATCAAGATGGAATCTATCTACCTCGGTGGTAGAGGAGCAGCCCTATGATGATCATGAGAATCAAGTCCAGAAGTCCATGGCCATGGTAGAGTGAAATAATAGAAAGAGTTTCTATTTAGATTTTCACATCGGACTCGAATCGAATGATTACATCATATGACAGAAACTAGGGTTTGACGAGTTTACCTTAACCCTAATCTGATCGGGGCTCAAGATAGAAGAACTTAATCACACAGGTAGCTGCACCAAGAGGTTCGCATTCAGCTCTGATGGGTTGCCACCATATACTGCTAGGTGTCACTGGTGGATTTTGGGAGCAATTAGAATGATTTAGATGATCGATCATTCTAGCTGTTCGAATCAGAAGAGTTCTGATCCATCGAAAGGAGTTTCGATGATGTCGATGATAGAGATCATGACATATCCCATTACCATACAGAACTGAACCTAACTGGGTCACACAAACAAGGGTTTGAATCTGGTGATCATCAATTGAACTGATCCAGTTCAATTGATCTGAATGAGATTCAATTAGGTTCAAGAAAATCGTGCTAGCACTCGATTGAACCTAACGTTCTTCTTTTGCTATCATAAATAAGTTGTCCTGACTGAGCCAAAGGAGTTTGTGCTCAATCAGAGGCCTTCATATGGTCTGACTGGAGGTTGTCCAAGTCAGAAAAGGTTGTCTTATTTTGTAAGACATTACCTGCCATTTTTGGTCACCTGCCATTTCTTGTTCTTTGACTTTGGTCAAAAGTCTACCTTTGACTGGTCAAATGTTGACCATTGACACTTTGACTTTTGACCACATGTCATGCACCTATTGGAGAGCTGGTGGGGGCCTGTCCCCCTACCAGAACCTGGCAAGGAAGAGGGCGCACGCCACCCTTAGGCATGTGCCCAAGTTGGAGGCGCCTAGGAGTCCCTGTTGGACAGGGACTCCATCTCCTTTTTGGATTCCAATTAGAGTTCTCCTAAGAACCAACTTTGACTGGTCTTAGGTGCCCTCTAAGGAGGAATCTAGGGGACTCTATTCCCACCAATCAGATTTAGATCTAATTTCATAAAGGGTTGTGATTGGTTGGGAAGAAGAGGAGTTGGATCACGCTTAGTCTATAAATAAAACCCTGCGCCCAACTCAGATTAGATCTGAAAATTGAATCACAATTCCCCATACCCCAAGGCTGCCTATGCCCTCTTCCTCCGTGCCAAACCCACCTTCTCCCTCTCCTCTCCACGTCCAAAAGGAGTTTTGGACCTTGGTAAGTGCGATCCAGATCAAAGAAAGGCGACTGAAAGCTAGAAGGCTGCGCTGCTGCAAAGGACGACTGCTGATCTTCAAAAGGAGTTTTGAAGATCCTCCAGATCAGATCCAGATCTAATTTTTGGAGATGTGATAGAGAAGAAGAGGATCTCTAGATCTAGTCTAAGTAGATATCGATAGAGGCCAGGCACTTGTGTGGCTAGATCCAGAACCTTCCGCTGCATACAGGATCATCAACGGATAATAGGATTACCCACTTCAAGGTAAATTAAATTTGATTTAATTTATCTAATTTTATTTTAATTTTTAAAATAATAATAATTAGATCTAAAATATCTTAGATCTAATTAGATCAAAGAAAATTTTTTTTGAAATATATCTCTTGATCTGATCAGATCTGAACGAACCTGGTCCGGAAAATCAGGATTTTCCTTCAACTGGTATCAGAGCCAAGGTTCTAAAAGTATTTAGATCTAATTTTAAATTTATTTTAATTAGAAAATAAATGATTTTAGATGTCACATGAGATGTGATCAGATCTAAAATCAGAAAAAATTAAAATTAAATGATTTGGATCTAAGATTAGAAAATATGCATGACTAGTTCTAAAATAGAATAGTTCTATAGAATAGTCTTGCATGTTTTTCAATTTAATTTGATTAAATCATATTTTAGATCTATTTATTTACTATTTTTTGATATTATAATGGTTATAATAACATCTAAAAAATAGCAAATAAAAATTATTTAATTTTAAATATCATATGAGATATGATTGATGCATGTCTAGACTAGTTGTAGAATAGTTCTACATAATTATCTAGATTAGAATTTATTTTGATTAGATCAATTTAAATCTAATTTTTTAGATTATTATGAGATAATTTAGATCTGAAAATATGCATGATTCGATACATGAGATGTATGCAAAATATGCCATGATTAGATCTAATTTGTATATGAGATATATGATATAGATCTAAAACTGTTTTGTAGTATTGCATGTTCCTGATTAAGGCGTTCCTCTTGGCCGTCCGATCATAAGAATGAAGAAGGGTTTAAAGGCCCTCTCTTCCCATTCGATGGGGTGTTCTTATGATGTGTAGGGGTGCTGCGTGTTCGTCCTTAATCAGAAATCCAAAACTTACTTTCTGCAAAATCCTAGATCCTGAAACCCTAGGATTTATTTATGCATATTTTGTTTATGAACCCTACTTAATTAAAAATTAAGATTATGAAATATTCAATTAGGTCTAAAATTGAGAATTTCAGATCTAAGACATATTCATAATACTGGGTTCGGGCTTGGGTAGCTCAATTAGGTCTAAGCGGTTGATCAAACCGAATCAAGAGTTGGTTAGATGGGATCAACAATGCTTAAATTGACCAGCCTAATAGGATTAAGTCTGGGTCAAGATCGAGTCACGATCAAGCAAGACCTAATTAGGCTCAGAGGTTAGAGTCTGGATTGTAGGCTAACCCAATTGGTTCTGGCTCAATAATTTGGTGTCTAAGGTAAGTTTGGCACATACGACCGACTGGTTTTTAATTGGAAGCTACTCGACCTGAATGCATTCTTGTACGAGTTAATGGCATATTCCTTCCACCGGTCTCACTTACCTGGCCATATCTGTTGACACAGTTCTGATCTGAGGTGGTCAATAATCCGAGCTAACCCATGCCACTAGGTTAGTCATAATTGTTATGACTATGATAAGTCTAGTTTAATGAGACCTGAATCAATTCTCCCTAAGAAAAGATTAAGTCTGAGGTCTTCCACCATTGTAGATGTGCGGGCCCTTCCCGGGGTTGATTGTTCTCGGCTGGATACAGTGGCTCAGTTGCACCAGGAAGATGCAACCATGTCTATTAGGCATTGGATGCTATGGGCTGGAGGATGAGTTGGGCTCAATATTTTGGATACGGTGAGAGACTCAATTAGGAACCCAGTCTATGCAAATGGTGGGTCTGACTTAACTAAGGAGTGGATCAATATTTCGGATATGGTGAGATTCATGAATTAGAGATCAAGTTTGGGTGCACCATGATTAGAGAATCATTGAACAAGAGTTGTTCACTCATTGGCTAACCCATCACCAATAACTGTTAGGTGAGGTGATGAGTCAGTTGGTGAGACCGCACCACCCACTAGAAATCATTAATCGTGGAGATTTTTGCATCTCTACAGAGGGAGTGTAGGGATCCGAGAAAATAGTGGGAGCTAATTTGTTTAAAAATAAAATCCTTAAATAAATTGGTCAAGTCATAATTACAATATCTAACTAGAATCTTTGACTCTCTACAGAAAAATGTCTGCGTCCAACCCATTGGCACGTATCCTGGACACACATAGACTGACTGGACCCAATTATAAAGATTGGCTCAGGAACTACAAAATAGTTTTGGGTTCCGAGAAGTTAACCCATGTACTGGACCAGGACCCTCCCACCTTACCAGCCCGTCCATCCATTGAACAGAGAGCGTCTCTGAAAAAGTGGATAGATGAAGATAATAAGGCCTAGATATTACATGTTGGGCTCGATGTCTGATGAGCTCCAGCGCCAACATGAAGATATCAGGACTGCTCACCAAATGTTGGCTCACCGTGCAGGAGATGTTTGGTGAATAGAGTCGTGCAGCCAAATATCAAAGTCACGAAATGACTTTTTAAGGCTAAGATGCGTGATGGGCAGTCAGTCCAAGATCACTATCTGACAATGATCAAGGACATGGAAGAGCTTGAGAAGCTCGGTGTGAAGTTAGACTTGGACCTGCAGAATGATATTATTCTGCAATCCTTGACTGATGCATATGGGCAATTCATCATGAATTACCACATGCATAAACTTCAAAATTTCTTGGCCGAATTAATGAATATGCTGGTCACCGCTGAGCTTTCTATGAAAGGTTCTAAAGGCTCAGTTCTTGTTATGGAACGGACTTCTTCCAAAAGAAAGTCTTATGGAAAGAAAAAGAAGTCTACGAAAAAGCAGAAGGTGGAAGGAGCAAAGAAGAAGAAGGCAGAGCCGAAGAAAAAGATCGATGTCAAAGGAAAGTATTTCCATTGCAATAGTGACGGCCATTGAAAGCGAAACTGCCCTACTTACCTGGCCACCCTGAAGAACAAGAAGGAAGGTCCTTCTAGAGGTATGCTCGTTATTGAGTCTAACCTTACGGTTTCTTCTGCATCCAGTTGGGTGCTTGACTCTGGTTCTAGTGCTCATCTGTGCACTTTCATGCAGGGTCTTAAGGATAGCAGGAGGCTGAGGGATGGAGACATGATCCTACGCATCGGTAATGGAGCAAGAGTTGCTGCGATAGCCATGGGAACATACCCTCTTCGATTACCTTCTGATTTTGACTTAGTTTTAAAAGACTGTTATTATGTGCCTACAGCTAGCAGGAATTTGATTTCTGTTTCATGCTTAGCACTAGAAGGCTATGTGATTACCTTCTTTAAGGACCATTGTAACATTCTTTATGAAAGAAATAAAATTGCAAATAGTTTTTTTATTAATGGTCTTTATCAGCTACATATTGATGTACCTGTTCTAACTATTGAGCAAAACGTGAATGCCAAACGATCTAGGGATAGTCCAAACGACAGATATCTTTGGCACCTAAGATTAGGTCATATAGCAAAAGATATGATCAACAAATTGGAGAAAAATGGGCTATTGAGTCCATTGACTTCCGAGTCATATCCTACTTATGAATCCTGCCTTCAAGGCAAAATGACCAAACTCCCTTTTGTTGGACATGGGGAAAGGGCCACAGATCTCCTTGCCCTAGTACATACTGATGTGTGCGGCTCATTTAATGTGCCAGCTAGAGATAATTTTGTCTACTTCATTATCTTTATCGATGATCTGTCTAGGTATGGATATGTGTATCTTATGAGACACAAGTCTGAAGCTTTTGAAAAGTTCAAAGAATTCAGACATGAGGTAGAAAAATAAATTGAAAAACCCATTAAGATTCTTCGATCAGATCAAGGAGGTGAATACCTTAGCCGGAAATTCATAGACTATCTCAAAAAAAATGGCATAGTCTCTCAATGGACTCCACTAGGAACACCTCAACTCAACGGGATTTCAGAATGAAGAAATCAAATCCTATTGGATATGGTTCGATCCATGATGAGCTTCACAGACCTCCCTGATTTTCTTTGGGAGACATTCATTGTTAACTTCAATTTATCTACTGAATAGGGTTCCCTCTAAAGACCGTTCCTACCACACCGTATGAGATATGGCACGGTAAGAAACCAAGTCTGAGTCATCTCAGAATTTGGGGTTGTCCGGCTTATGTCAAAAGATAACAAGCGGACAAGTTAGAGTTTAGGTCCTTCAGAGCTCGATTCATAGGATATCCTAAAGAGTCATTAGGATACTATTTCTACATTCCAGAAGACCATAATGTGATTGTGAGTCGACATGCCATCTTTCTTGAAAAATAGTTTATTCAAGATAGCAGCATCGAAAAGCAGATTAAGCTTGATGAGAAAGTCTCACAAGAACAATGAGCTAAGGACCAATTGGAATCAAATCAGGTTGAGTCAATAAGAACACTACCTCCTCCACCTCGTAGATCGAAAAGAGTTTCCCGTCCCCCTGAAAGATACTTAGGCATTATTTCAGAGGACATAGAGGAAATGTTCCTTGTAGGTAATGGTGCTCATGGTGATGACCCCCAAACCTACAATGAGGTGATATCAGATATTGACTCCGAGAAATGGCTAGAGGCAATATAGTCAGAAATTGACTTGATATACTCAAACCAAGTCTGGACCTTGGTAGATCCACCAGAAGGAATAGTACCTATTGGGTGTAAATGGATCTTCAAGAGAAAGATTGGTGTAGATGGGAATGTGGAGACATTCAAGGCTAGACTAGTGGCAAAAGGTTATAATCAACGTGAAGGCATTGACTATCAGGATACCTTTTCCCCAGTGGCTATGCTAAAATTCATTCGCATATTGCTTGCCATTGCAGCCTATTTCGATTATGAAATATGGCAAATGGACGTGAAAACAGCATTCTTGAATGGATATCTTGAGGAAGATATCTATATGGAACAGCCGGTAGGTTTCACATCCAGTGATACTGATCATAAGGTTTTCAAGCTGCAAAGGTCCATATATGGACTTAAGCAAGCATCTCGGAGCTGGAACACTTGTTTCAACGATGTGATCAAAATATTTGATTTCATCAAAAACAATGAGCAACCGTGTGTCTTCAAAAAGGTCAGTGGGAGCGCTGTTGTCTTCCTTGTATTGTACGTGGATGACATCCTCCTTATTGGGAATGATATTCCCATGATGACAACAGTCAAATTATGGTTGTCCAAGAAATTCTCCATGAAAGACCTAGGTGAAGCATCCTTTATTCTAGGAATTAAGGTCTATAGGGATAGACCGAATAGGATGCTAGGACTTTCACAGAAGATGTACATAGAGGAAGTACTAAAGAGGTTTAGTATGGAAAACTCTAAGAGGGGATTAATACCCTTCAGATATGGTATTCATCTTTCCAAGAAGATGTGCCCTAGCACACCTGAGGAAATAGAATGCATGAGCAAGATCCCTTATGCTTCTGCAATAGGGAGCCTCATGTATGCCATGCTATGTACACGACCTGATATAGCCCATGCTGTGAGTGTCACAAGCAGATATCAGTCAAATTCAGGTGAAGAACACTGGACTTCTGTGAAATATATCCTTAAGTACTTAAGAAGAACTAAGGATATGATGTTGGTCTTTGGTAATGGAGAACTCCAAGTCCTGGGATACATAGACTCGGATTTCATGTCCAATATAGATGATCAAAAGTCGACATCTGGGAGTCCGTTTGTGTGCAATGGTGGTGCTATCAGTTGGAAGAATTTCAAGCAAATGGTGATAGCAGATTCCACTATGGAAGCAGAATATATCACTGCGTCAGAGGCTGCGGAGGAAGCATTCTAGTATAAGAAGTTTGCTGCAGAAATCGGAGTAATGCCATCAAATGCCATTCCTCTATACTGCGACAACAATGGTGCCATAACCCTTGCTAAGGAGCCGAGGTCTCACCAGAAATCCAAGCACATTGAACGGCGATACCACCTCATCCGCGATTACCTCGAGAAGGGTTATGTCGAGATCAAGAGAGTCGACTCCACAGATAATGTGGCAGACCCACTTACAAAGCCGTTGGGATAATAAAAATTCGAAGCCCACCTTGAGAAGATAGGACTTAGACTTATAGCCAATTAGCTTTAGGACAAGTGGGAGATTGTTAGATATATGTGCCCTAAAAGCCAGAATTGGCTGACACTTGTAATACACTTCTAGGGGCAAAATTATAATTTTGACCAATATTAATAAAATAGGTTATTTTCTATCACATATGTGTATTTAGTGTCTGTGATACATCCTTTGAGTTAATGGTAATGATAATTCATATTTTCAAGAGTTGAAAATTTAAGACATGAATAATCATTGTTAACTCATAAAATGCTCCTAACCATAGGATCATCACGAGGATGGTGATTGATCCAAAAGGTTGGTGTACAATCACTTCTCTTTAGTAGATGAGTCTTGAGTCTACGGTGTGGAGACACCGAAGCGAGAGTATAGATACTCGTTAGAGAATGAGGGCACTGAGTGTGACCACCCTGAGTAGTCATTAGGGTGTCTACCTTCTCGTCAATGACTGACTCGATGCTGCAGTAGTGTGTCTAATTCTTTGATCTGAGGTGCATCAGCAGTTCACCTTGAGGGTGTTATAGTTTGACTACACCATTACTTGATCTCCTAGCCATATGGAATCCTGAGGGGTCTCGGTCTCCTAGCCATATGGAATCCTGAGGTGTATGTTGTCTATAACATGTTCATTGTAGGAACTGGATTGCATCAAGATGGAATCTATCTACCTCGGTGGTAGAGGAGCAGCCCTATGATGATCATGAGAATCAAGTCCAGAAGTCCATGGCCATGGTAGAGTGAAATAATAGAAAGAGTTTCTATTTAGATTTTCACATCGAACTCGAATCGAATGATTACATCATATGACAGAAACTAGGGTTTGGCGAGTTTACCTTAACCCTAATCTGATCGGGGCTCAAGATAGAAGAACTTAATCACACAGGTAGCTGCACCAAGAGGTTCGCATTCAGCTCTGATGGGTTGCCACCATATACTGCTAGGTGTCACTGGTGGATTTTGGGAGCAATTAGAATGATTTAGATGATCGATCATTCTAGCTGTTCGAATCAGAAGAGTTCTGATCCATCGAAAGGAGTTTCGATGATGTCGATGATAGAGATCATGACATATCCCATTACCATACAGAACTGAACCTAACTGGGTCACACAAACAAGGGTTTGAATCTGGTGATCATCAATTGAACTGATCTAGTTCAATTGATCTGAATGAGATTCAATTAGGTTCAAGAAAATCGTGCTAGCACTCGATTGAACCTAACGTTCTTCTTTTGCTATCATAAATAAGTTGTCCTGACTGAGCCAAAGGAGTTTATGCTCAATCAGAGGCCTTCATATGGTCTGACTGGAGGTTGTCCTAAGTCAGAAAAGGTTGTCTTATTTTGTAAGACATTACCTGCCATTTTTTGGTCACCTACCATTTCTTGTTCTTTGACTTTGGTCAAAAGTCTACCTTTGACTGGTCAAAAATTGACCATTGACACTTTGACTTTTGACCACATGTCATGCACCTATTGGAGAGCTGGTGGGGGCCTGTCCCCCTGCCAGAACCTAGCAAGAAAGAGGGTGCACGCCACCCTAGGCATGTGCCCAAGTTGGAGGCGCCTAGGAGTCCCTGTTGGACAGGGACTCCATCTCCTTTTTGGATTCCAATTAGAGTTCTTCTAAGAACCAACTTTGACTGGTCTTAGGCACCCTCTAAGGAGGAATCCAGGGGACTCTATTCCCACCAATCAGATTTAGATCTAATTTCACAAAGGGTTGTGATTGGTTGGGAAGAAGAGGAGTTGGATCACGCTTAGTCTATAAATAAGACCCTGCGCCCAACTCAGATTAGATCTGAAAATTGAATCACAATTTCCCACTCCCCAAGACTGCCTCTCCCCTCTTCCTCCATACCAAACCCACCTTCTTCCTCTCCTCTCCACATCCAAAAGGAGTTTTGGACCTTGGTAAGTGCGATCCAGATCAAAGAAAGGCGACTGAAAGCTAGAAGGCTGTGTTGCTGCAAAGAACGACTGCTGATCTTCAAAAGGAGTTTTGAAGATCCTTCAGATCAGATCCAGATCTAATTTTTGGAGATGTGATAGAGAAGAAAAAGATCTTCAGATCCAGCCTGAGTAGATACCGGTAGAGGCCAGACACTTGAGTGGCTAAATCCAGAACCTTCCACTACATACAGGATCATCATCGGATAATAGGATTACCCACTTTAAGGTAAATTAAATTTGATTTAATTTATCTAATTTTATTTTAATTTCTAAAATAATAATAATCAGATCTAAAATATTTTAGATTTGATTAGGATCAAAGAAATTTTTTTTTAAAATATATCTCTTGATCCGATCATATCTGAACGAACCTGGTCCGAAAAATCAGGATTTTCCCTTCAGTGTGCTGCCTTAGGATTCTGATCTAGGGTTTGAGGTGCACTTTCATGAGTTCTAAGTGTCAAAACTTTACAAAATTTTTTGAAGAGCCTCCTCTACCTCTCTTCTACCTCTGCTGTTGATCTAGAGCATCCAAAGAATCAGTGGAGGAAGATCAAAGGTGTTTGGTTAGATTCAGCCATCAAGAGCGTCCATCATCGAGCTAGCACTCGGAAGGAGCCAATTCGATCCAGTGCCTTGTGTGGACCATCAGTGGAGGCCAGACATTCTATGTAGCTACATCATAATGAGAGGACCTTCCTAATGGTAATTTAGTTATGGAGATTGACTACCCGCACATGATATTAGTAGTAGTAAAATTATTTTACTACTTATTTTTAATTTTTAGATTTTAAATGCATGTACATCATATTTCAATCCTAAATTTGTAGGATTTTTAGATCTAATCTATAGCTCTTAAAAAAATTAATTAGATTAATTTTTAATTTTATTGTATTTTCTTTCAAAAATATTTTGAAAGTAAAGCTAGAAACCTTGCATGTAATCCATCAATGAAATCAGCGCAAGTAGATTGCTTAATGTGATGTATATGCATCCTTAGAGTATTTATTTAGATTAAATTTAAATAATAATCTAATTTTTAAATCTAAAAATAAATTCATGATCGTACGGATCGAAGGTTGTCCTGCTATAAGGTTTATCCCTTATAGTGAAAAGATTATTCTAGTACATTGCTGATCTAAAATATTAATCATAAAACTTTAGATCTGATCTAATAATTTTTATGATATGATTGAATAATTTTAATCTAATTTTTAATCATGGATAACTATTTAGGTTAGATCTAAAATGATTCATATTTTTTATGTATTGTACATAGATTTAGATTAAAACCTATAACTAGTAGCTATTAATGAAATAAGTCGACTCATTTTTTAAGTAAGTCAACCCATTTAGTTTACAGTGCTAGATTGTAAAAAAATCTTTCAAAATTTTAAAAAATATTTTTGAAATGCCAAACTCCAACCTATCATCCCAAAACTTAATTAAAAATTAAGGGTAATGAATTAGGGTCTTGAATTGTGAATTAAAGATCCTAAGTCATGAACATAAAATTTGGGTTATTGGGTTAGATAAATTAGGTCCATTAATTAGATTAGACCTAAGGTTAGTTAAAGAATAGACTAAATTAGAGTAATTGATCAAATCTAACCAAATGTTAATTTAGATTAGGTCAAGATCTCTTTAGACTCAATTACAATAGTTGTAGTTGATTAAATTCATGCTTTTAACAAGGATCAAATAGACTTGATTCATGACTACGTGGTTAAATCCAAAATTACTATATTGGTCAAATTAAAACTAATGAATCGGAAGGTGTCTAAAGTAAGTTTGACAATCTAGACTAGTGGTTTTTCATTGGAAGCTACTCGCACTGATTCGATTTTTGATGAGTTAATAACATATCCCTTCCACTGATCTCACTTACCTGGTCATCTTGGTGAATTAGATTTTGATTAGATTACTTGGTGATTTGGGCTCACCCATGTTAATTAGATAAATTAGTGTGACTGATTTAGGTGCTCCTAATACCGACATGAATTAGATTCTTTTTTATTTGACTTGATGAAGTCAATGGAAGGATCAAAATTGGCTGGTTAATCCTCTCTTTTTTTCTTAAAATGGGTTAATCAAATTCTCTAAAATTATTAGGTCCTTGAAAATGATAAAGTTATGGTGATAACTAAGTCATAGCCTTTCATTAAGTTGAATGATAATGGATCCATTAGTTTAATAACTGTTGGTGCAGAATTTGGTTGAAGCCAGATTGCGCTGGAGTCGAGGAAGACGAGGTCGCCGTTGGTGACCTGCAAAATAAAGTCCCATCCGAAGTTGGTGGTGGTGACTCCGATAGGATCCTCTGATGGTCATGTTAGCTCTTCTGACCAATAGAAATGGAGTGCTTAGAGAGAAGTTCGACAGAATTTTGGAAAGAAAAAGAAAGCTTAGAGAAAACATATCTAGAGGATCCCTTTTTATAGATGGAGCTTGTTGTAACTGTCTTGATAAATGACCATCGCAATCATTCTGATAAATATCCATCGTAATCGTCTTGATAAATATCGATCATGATTATCCTGATAAATGTCGATCATGATTGTCTTGATAAATGACAATCATAATTATCATGATAATTATAACTATTCAGTAGTGGGATTGCCTATAGAAATCTGTCTGAAGGAATAGTTTGTAAGGAGTTTAGCTTCTGTAGGAGCCCGACTAGAGGAGGAGTCCGAAAGGAGTTTGGCTTCCATAGAAGTCTGACTGCTGGAGAAGTTTAAAAAAAATTTGGCTTCTGTAGAAGCCGGACTACTGGAAGAGTTCGGAAGGAGTTTGGCTCCCATAGAATCCCGACTGGAGGAGTCTAGAAGAAGTTCAGCTCCCATAGAAGCTCGATTGGAGGAGGAGTCTAGAAGGAGTTCGACTCCCATAGAAGTTTGATTGCTGGAGCAGGAGTTCATAAGAAGTTCGGCTCCCATAGAAGCCCAACTACTGGAGGAGTCCGGAAGGAGTTCGGCTCCCATAGAAGTTCGACTGGAGGAGGAGTCCGAAAGGAGGGAGCCCGACTGCTGGAGGAGTCCGGAAGGAGTTCGGCTTCCGTAGGAGCCCAATTGCTGGAGAAGTCAAGAAGGAGTTCGACTCCCGTAGAAGCCCGACTGGATAAGGAGTCTGGAAGGAGTTCGGCTCCCATAGGAGCCCGACTGTTGGAGAAGTCTGGAAGAAGTTTGGCTCCCATAGAAGTCCGACTGGAGGAGGAGTTCAGAAGGAGTTTGGCTCCCATAGGAGCCCGACTGCTGAAGGAGTCCAGAAGGAATTCAGCTTCCATAGGAGCCCAACTGCTGAAGGAGTTCGAAAGAAGTTCGGCTCCTGTAGGACCTCAACTACTGTAAGAGTCCGAAAGAAGTTTCGCTCCCATAGGAGTCCGACTGCTGGAGGAGTCCAAAAAAAGTTTGAATTCCATAGAAGTCCGACTGGAGGAGGAGTTCAGAAGAAGTTCGACTTTCATAGAAGCCCAACTACTAGAGGTTCGGCTGGAGCTCGACCGTTGTGGAGTTCAATTGGATTTAGAGTCTAGCTGGAGGAGTTCGGCCACTGGAGAGTTCGACCGCTAGAGGAGATCAGGTGGGGTTCGACCGCTGGGGTGAAAATTTTTGATCGAAGCTCTTCCATGGTTACCAGCTGCATTAAGCTAAGCACCACTTCGGTGGGAGCGGGATTCATCCCCAACAATAGTCCCTCCACTCCCGAGTTCGAAGTTCGAAGAAAGAGAGTACCAAAAAAGTGACTGCCAAAGTTTTTTTTTGAACTCTTCACTCATTGAAGTTGAAGCATGGGGGAGATCTTATCTCCGACCGAGGTTGAAGAAAATCTTATCTTCTGTTGACGTTGAATTTGAGGCTCGGGCGCAATAGGGCTATTGTTGGGGCCTCTCCTCTCACCTCGTCCAAAATGAATGAGGTCTTCGACTTTGCTCACGTTAGGATGAGATTATCCTCCTATTCCTAATGGGCTGTAGGAGCATAAAAGGGCCGTTATCAGGGCTTCTCCCCCTATCTAATCTTAAGTGAATGTCTTCGACTTTGTTCGCATTAGGATGAGGTTCTCCTCCTATTCCTAATGAGCTGTGGGGGCACATAAGGATCGTTGTTAGGGCCTCTCCCCCCATCCCGTCTTAAGTGAACGAGGTCTTCAACTTTGCTCACATTAGGATGAGATTTTTCTTCTATTCCTAATGGGCTGTAGGAGCACATAAGGGCCATTGTCAGGACCTCTCCCCCCATCTCTTCTTAAGTGAACGAGGTCTTCAACTTTGCTCATGGTAGGATGAGGTTCTCCTCCTATTCCTAATGAGCTATGGGGGCACATAAGGGCCGTTGTCAGGGCCTCTCCTTCCATCTCATCTTAAGTGAATGAGGTCTTCAATTTTGCTTCTGTTAGGACGAGGTTCTTCTCCTGTTCCTAACATGACCACTTCTAATTGCTTCTTTCCTATCATCACATAATTTTTGTACCAAGAAATAATAATGTTGAAATGAATGAGTTTTATTGTAGAAAAATTATTGATAGTACATCCTCGGATTTTTTGAGTTCCAAGATCATGAAAGCATTATTCCTCCGAGCTCCTTCAGATGATAAGTTTCGGACCGGACGACCTCCACCACCTCATACAGACCTTTCCAATTTGGGGCAAGCTTCCCCTAGTTCTGAGGTTGAGAGATGGTGACTCACCGAAGCACTAAGTCCCTTACTCTGAATATTTTACTTTTGACTTTAGAGTTATAGTATCGGACCACCTTTCGTTTGTAGACCGCCATCTGAACCTAGGCTTTTTCTCTTTTTTCTTCCAATAGATCGAGATTGACTCTGAGGTCTTGTGGATTGTGCCACTCGTTGTAGGCCACGACCTGTGCTGACGGAAGCTAAGTTCGATCGAAATGACTGCCTCTATTCCAAAGGCCAAGGTAAATGGTGTTTCTCCAATTGATAGCCTTTGAGTAGTTTGGTATGCCCAGAGGATATGGTAGAGCTTGTCCACCCAGGCCTTCTTTGCTCTATCGAGCCTTGTCTTGATGCCTTGTAGCAGAGTCTGATTGGTCACTTTAGCTTTCCCATTTTTCTATGGGTGAGCTACCGATGTGAAGTAATGGGAGATGTTTAGGTCTTCGCAGAATTCGGCGAATCTCATTCCGATGAATTATCGCTCGTTATCGATTATGAGGATTCGGAGCAGACCGAATCGACAGACTATTGACTTTCAGATGAAGTCTTGTATCTTAGCCTTGATAATTTTGGCTAGAGGTTCGGCTTCGATCCATTTGGTGAAGTAGTCGATCGCGACCAAGAGGAACTTTTGTTGCCCAAATGCCATCGAAAAAGAATCGAGTATGTCCATTCTCCACTATGCAAATGACCAAGATGAGCTTAGCGGAGTAAGCTTGGAGGCCGACTGTCTTTGTACGTTTGCATTCTTCTGACAACGGTCATATTTCTTCACATACTCTATGGAATCATGATATAAGGTCGGCCAATAGTACCCCTGCCGAAATAGTTTTTGTGATAGGGATCTAGCTCCTACGTGACTTTCATAAATTCTCTCATATACTTTCCATAATGCGAAATCAGCCTCTGAAGGTCGGAGACATCTCAGCAACGGTAGCGAATACGACCTTTTATACAACCTACTCTCGTACAAAATATATTGGGATGCTTGATTCCTGAGTTTTCGAGCTTCTTTCGGATCATGAGGAAGGACTCCATCCTTGAGGTAGGCAACCAACGGGTTGATCCAGCTTGGCTTGAGTTCTATCTGCAAAATGACCTATGATTTCTCTGAGCTTGGGCACTTCGGGTCTCAAAAAATACTTCTTTGGATAGTTCGACTGGAACTAAAGTGGCCAACTTAGAGAGAAGGTCGGCCCTTATATTTTCTGCTCTCAAAATCTGTCGAATGTCAAAACAGCTAATGGTCGGAGTCAAGTCTTTTACTTTCTCAAGGTATTTCATCATACTTTTCTCTCATGCTTCATAGCTGTCACTAACTTGGCCGATTACTAATTGAGAATTACTATAGACTTGAAGTTGATCTACTCTTAATTCTCTTGCAATCTTTAACCCGACGATTAGCGCTTCATACTCGGCTCCATTATTAGTCGCTGAAAATTCAAAGCGCAATGCATACTCGACGACGACTCCCTCGGGGCTGACTAAGATCAACCCCACATCCGATCCAGCAAAGTTGGATGAACCGTCCATGTACAAAGCCCAAAAATATTTGAAAAGGTTGGTTGTCTCTTCTGGAAGGTTCAGTTGCGACAGTAGAGCACCGATCTCATTCTACTTAAGCTCGACATCATCGAGAATGGTACACTCCACTATAAAATTTGCTAATATCTGAGCTTTGATCGATGGCCAAGGTCGATAATTAATATCAAATTTCGTGAGCTCGATTGTCCATTTTGCAATTCTCCCGAAAGCGTCCATTCACTGAAGGACTACCTTTATTGGTTGATCCATAAGGACCGTTATGGTGTGCCCCTAGAAGTAAGGTCGGAGCCTCTTGGTAGCAATTAAAAGAGAGTAAACCGATTTCTCTAGCCTAGAATACTTGGTCTCTACATCCCTTAGGACTTGACTTATGTAGTAGATTGATTGCTGTATCTTCGCTTCCTCCTTGACTAGGATTTTGCCAAGGCTGTCGAGGAGACTGCTAGGTATAAGAATAATTCTTCTTTAGGTTTGGGCTTTGCCAGTAGTGGGGATGAGTCGAGGTAGTTTTTGAGCTCTTCAAATGCCCGTCGGCACTCCATCGTCCAACAAAAATTCTTTGATTGCTTGAGAACTTGGAAGAAGGGTATGCATCGCTCGATCGATCTCGAGACAAAGCGATTTAGGGATGCCACCTTTTCAGTCAAGTGCTGAACTTCTTTGATTGTCTTTGGGGTGGTCATCTCTTGAATGGCTTAGATTTTCTTGAGATTCGCTTCAATCCCGAGTCTCGACACCATAAACCCAAAAATCTTCTTAGAGGTCATGCTAAAGGCACACTTGAATGGGTTGAGTTTCATCTTGTGCTTTTTGAGTGCACTGAAGGTCTCTTCAAGGTTGATGAGCTGGTCCATAGAAGCTCGGCTTTTGACGAGCATGTCATCTACGTACACCTTCATATTGCGACAGATCTGCTATTTGAAGATCTTATTGATTAGGCGTTGGTATGTTGTCCCAACATTTTTGAGTCCAAAGGGCATAACCCTATAATAATAAAGACCATGGTCAGTAACGAAAGTAATTTTCTCCTCGTCCTTCGGTGCCATCCGTATTTGGTTATAACTAGAGAAGGCATCCATGAAGGTGAGGAGTTCGTGGCCTAAGGTCACGTCCACCAGTTGATTGATCTTGGGTAGAGGGTAGCTATCCTTTGGGCAGGCCTTGTTCAGTTTTTTGAAGTCTATACACATCCTTCACTTGTTGTTAGCCTTTTTGACGAGGACCATGTTTGAGACCTAGGTCGGATAGTTAACTTTTCGGATGAATCCAGCTTTGAGGAGCTTGCCTACTTCTTCGATAATTGCTTTCTGCCTATCTGGGGTGTGGCTGCACATCTTCTCTTTTATCGATTGATGCTTTGGACCAATGGCCAACCGATGTTCCATGACCTCGATGTCAATTCTTGGCATATCTACTGGGGCTCAGGCGAAGACGTTGGCAGTCTTCTTAAGAAAGGTAATGAGTTGCTTCCGAACCTCATCTCCTAAGTTGGAGCTGATCTGCACCATGTGCTGCGCATTTCTATCATTCAAGGGTATAGAGATGAGGTCCTCCATAGGTTTGCCCCACTCCTCGGTAAGGTCATTGCAGACATCCAACCCATCAACAGGATAAGGGTCGGACTATTCTTTTTTATGCAGGGTGGTTGAGTAGCAGTGCCTTGCCAAAGCTTGATCTCCCATGACCTCTTCGATCTCGTGATTTGTTGGAAACTTCACCTTCAAATAATAAGTCGATACGACTATCCGAAGTGTATTTAGACCAGGTCGATTGAGAATAGCATTATAGGCGGATGGAGTTCTTACGACTAAAAGGTCAACCTACGCCTCAGTCAGTTTTGGACGTTGCCGTGCAGTCATGACCAAGGTTATTATGCCCTCCACTGGTACGGCATCGCTAGTGAAGCCTATCAATGGAGAGTTCATAGGCCCTAAGTGGTTATTGAGTAAGAATATTTTTGAGAAGCATCATAAAACAATACATCGACTGAGCTTCCATTATCTACTAAAACATGGCATACATCATAATCGGCAATGTTTAAAGAGATTACAGCTATATTGTTGTGGGAGAATTGGACCCTCTGAGCGTCCACCTCAGTGAAGGTTATGGGTTCTTCAGTCCTCCTTCTCTTCACTGATACCTTAGATCCGCTGGCCTCTCCCTATCGAAGTCCTCCTGAAATCATATTGATGATGCCGAGAGGCGACCGATCTCCTTATTGATCTTTCCCCCTTGGTGACTCGGGCTGCGGCAATACCCTCGACCGATCTTCACACCCTTCAGGCCATCGCCGCAGGAACCGACCTAATCAGCCTCGTCTGATGAGCTCCTCGATCTCATCCTGGAGTTTGGTACACTCCTCAGTGTCATGACCATGATCACTATGATAAAGGCAGAACTTGTTAGGATTGCGCTTGTTGGGGTGAGAGTGCATCCTTTCTGGCCTCGATAATTGCTCCCTGATTTTCATCAATACTTGGGTTTTTGGAGCATTATGGGGGGTATAGTTGTAAAACTTTCATTGGAGAGAACTTCATCGTGCCCTTCTATCCAGGCTTTCCTGCCTCCGAGCTTGGAGAGGAGTTCGGGCTCGCTTCCGCTCAGAGGGAGTTTGGGAGCACTATCGAGCTTCACTCGACTTTCTTTCTTCGATGGACCCATCCGACTGGTCAATTTGCCACTTACCAAAGGCTTCATCATCCCTAGCCTTGAAGGCCTCTTTAGCTCGGGCATAACTTTCAGCCCGAGCTAGCAGATCGGCAAAGTCCTTGGGTACTTCTTCTCCAGGAAGAATAGCAAATCATTCTTCTAGAGACTGTCCTTGAGTGCAGCCATTGCAACTGATTGGTCCAAGTTTCGGACCTCCAATGCAGTGTCACTAAATCGGATGACATAAGCCTAGATGGATTCTCCCTCCTTCTGCTTGATGTTCATCAGGGAATCCAAACCTCGGTGCGGACGTCGACTACTGACGAAATGAGGCACGAATTGATGGCTCATCTGATTAAAGAAAAAGATGGTACCTAGCTTAAGTGCAGAGTACCGATTTCTGGCTGCTCCCTTAAGGGTGGACGAAAAAGCCTGGCACAAAATAGCATCTGATGCACCATGGAGCAACATCATTGTCCGAAAGGCCTTCAGATGATCGACTAGATTAGAGGTTCCATCATAACTCTCAAACTATGGAAGTTTGAAGTTTGACAGGATTGGCTCCTGCATGATCCTCTGAGAAAAGGGAGGGTTCAGTCAATTATCTCACGTACTTGCATAAGGAGGGATTATGTTGAGCTCTTCAATTCATCAGCTACATTTCTAAAAGCCTTTGATCGCAAGAATAATCTTCCACGATCAATGTGATCCTCCAGGGTCAATTTCTGATGAGAACATGACGTGAAGCTTCCCCCTGGGTCGAGTCATATATCCGAGCATGGGTCTTCCATCCTCTCTTTAGTTCTTTCATTTTAGAAAGATCAAAGGTGCGAGTAAGCCAAGGTAACGGCCATGATCCTAGATCAGATCACACGAGGCTCCAAAAAGAGCTTGACTATCCGATTGAGACTTAGTCACCTCAGGGCCTATCGATGTATGAGCCCCCTGCACGATGACATTCCGCAACGGCCACGAACCTACGTGGATCAATAGGTTGACATGGCTGGCAGGTGGTCTAATGAGTCACACCGTGAAGCAGGAATGATTGTATCTAGATGGGCATCTACAACTGCAGAAGGTCAGTGTGATCATCGCGAGTCGAAGCTTTCGTTAGGAGGTAATTTTTTTCTGGAATAGATACTATGAGAGAGATAAGACAAGAAGATTGCTACTGAGGCACTACCTTTAAAGACCAAGGGAACCTCAGGAATAAAGGGTCCATCTGTTGATATATGTGCCCTAGAAGCCAGAATTGGCTGACACTTGTAATACACTTTAGGGGAAAAATTTAATTTGACTAAAATCAATAAATGTTATTTTATATCCACATATGTGTATTTAGGTCTGTGATACATCCTTTGAGTTAATGGTAATGATAATTCATATTTTCAAGAGTTGAAAATTTAAGACATGAATAATCATTATTAACTCATAAATTGCTCTGACCATAGGATCATCACGAGGATGGTGATTGATCCGGAAGGTTGGTGTACAATCGCTTCTTTTATGTAGATGAGTCTTGAGTCTACGGTGTGGAGACACCGCGGAGCGGAGAGTACAGGTACTCGTTAGAGAAGAGGCACTGAGGTGCACCTCAACGTAGTAGCTTTAGGGAGTCTACTTTCTAAATGACTGACTCGATGCGCAGTAGTGTCTGGTTTTTGACCTGAGGTGTCGGCTGTTCACTTGAGGGTGTTATTAGTTTGACTATACACCATTTACTCGAGTCTCTCCTAGCCATATGGAACCCTGAGGTGTATGTTGCTATAGCATGTGTTCATTATGGATGAGGAATGGGATGCTGATCGAACAGATGGAATCTATCTACCTCAGGTGGTAGAGAGCAGCCCTAATGATAACATGAGAACAACCAAAGCCCATGGCCATGGCAGAGTGAAATAATAGAAAGAGTTTCTATTTAGATTTTCACATTGGACTCAATTGAATGATTACATCAATTGAGAAACTAGGGTTTGACGAGTTCACTAAACCTTAATCTGATGGGGCTCAAGATAGAAGAACTGAATCACACAGGTAGCTACACCAGAGGTTCGTATTCAGCTCTGATGGGTTGCCACCATATACTGCTAGGTGTCATGTGGATTTTGGAGCAATTAGAATGATTTAGATGATCAATCATTCTAGTTGTTCGAATCAGAAGAGTTTCTGATCCATCGAAAGGAATTTCGATGATGTCGATGATAGAGATCATGACATATCCAATTACCATACAGAACTGAACCTAACTGGGTCACACAAACAAGGGTTCAATCTGGTGATCATCAATTGAACTGATCCAGTCAATTGATCTGAAGAGAATTCAATTAGTTCAAGAAATCGTGCTAGCACTCGATTGAACCTAATTTCTTCTTTTGCTATCATAAATAAGTTGTCCTGTTGTGAGCCAAAGAGTTTGTTGCTCAATCAGAGGCCTTCATATGGTCTGACTGGAGGTTGTCCAAGTCAGAAAGGTTGTCCTTATTTTGTAAGACATTACCTGCCATTTTTGGTCACCTGCATTTTTGTTCTTTGACTTTGGTCAAAAGTCTACCTTTGAGCTGTCAAACGTTGACCATTGACACTTTGACTTTTGACCACATGTCAGCACCTATTGGAGAGCTGGGTGGGGGCTTCCCCACCAGAACCTAGCAAGGAGAAGGCGCACCACCCTAGGCGTGTGCCAAGTTGGAGGCACCTAGGAGTCCTTGTTGGACAAGGACTCCATCTCCTTTTTGGATTCCAATTAGAGTTCTTCTAAGAACCAACTTTGACATGTCTTATGCACCCTTAAGAGGCAAGCTCCAGGAGATCTATTCACTAATCAAGGGATGATGGCATTGGGAAGCCGATACTATGATGTACAAGTTGATATCAGGGAGCCTAGTGATGGCCTCGGGTTGTGTTTGGACGAGTGATAATCGGCATGAATAATTACCTGATTTTTCCTTGCAAGTCGTGGTTGCTAGAGCAAGAACCCACACGACAGGGAAGAGCTGACTACCCGGTGAGCGAGGAAGCAGTGGGGTAGGACGGATGATGAGTGTTGAGGAGAGTGGTGAGGAAGATGGGAGATGTGAGGAAAGGAGGAGTGGAGGATTGCCCGACAAGGAGATTGCAAGTGTATGTGGGATGGACGGGAGCCCATCAAAGATGTAAGAAGAGGAAAATTAAGGGATCCTAAGACAATTCAACATGATTTAGGGATGTCGCATAGTTGGAGATCAAGTTTGGGCCCGGTCTGGATCGGGTCGACAATAAATCCAAGCTTGAATTTTTTCAATCATCCAGGCTCGATTTTAAGGCCCGTCTGAACCCACTCTGAAGCCCAAATTATTGGCCGAAGCTATTTTATAAGAAGAGCCAAGCTGGTAAGTGCTCTCGCCAAAGGACAGTCTAGGCTAAAATACCACATATCCAGCACAACGGTGAAGATACACAGTGATGGATAGAAGGACTCTCAGTAAATGAGCTACAATAGGCATTCAAATGACTGAGCAGAGCCACTTATGTTGTGTGTAATTTGTGTCGTATAGTCTTAAACAGTCGAAAGCATACAGTGTGTAGAGTATACGTTGCCAATGTATGATGATCCAAGAATTATGTGCCTTGTGTATATGTCTAACCTGGAACAGAGCATAAGTTATGAAATAAGAAATATAGAACAATGATGCTAATCAAGCACCTCTCTGTTATGGATCAAGGCACAAGTTATGAAGTTAATGTAACAACTATATATAAA